>CM072708.1:7593115-7815615 GCA_036884735.1 Huso huso | reverse complement strand
AGGAGACAGAGGGACCTGGATGGTCAGCTGGGAGGAAGCGGCGTAGTCGTTTTCGACCCGGTCTAGCGGTTCGGGGGGCTCGTCTTTAATGCGGACCGCCCCCAGGTCCGAACCGGCCGTCTCTTCTGCCACGTGGATAATTCGCAGATCGCTCAGGTCGTTCGCAAACTGGTCAGGTTCCTCCTGTTTGATGCAACCAGGCTCCATTCTTGATCCGTTGACAGCTCACTGTCTTTTTTATAACCTGTATTGAAAAAAAAACAAAAAAACACAGCTCAGGTCACTTGAGGAGGCTGTGTGGTCCAGTGGTTAAAGAAAAGGGCTTGTAACCAGGAGGTCCCCGGTTCAAATCCCACCTCAGCCACTGACTCATTGTGTGACCCTGAGCAAGTCACTTAACCTCCTTGTGCTCCGTCTTTCGGGTGAGACGTAGTTGTAAGTGAATCTGCAGCTGATGCATAGTTCACACACCCTAGTCTCTGTAAGTGGATAAAGGTGTCTGCTAAATAAACAAATAATAATAATAATGCTTGTGAAAGTCACACAAAACCTAGGCCCAAGGTCAATATAACTACAATGACAGCAGCGTTGCTTGTGTTTCAAGACCACAGCATAAAAGAACTACAGCTCCCAGCATCCCTCACCATTGCCGCGGGTGCTGAGGCATGCTGGGAGCTGTAGTCCTAGCCAGGGGGGGAAACTCAATATCTCACGCGTCACGACGCTAGCCTGATGTTTTCCCTAAAAATTCTCGCTCTCGGGTGTCGCACGATGCGCTCGGACCCTTTTTTTATTTGCCATTTTTAAATTTAAAATGTTTGTTATTTATTATTTTTTTTTGGTTTTGTGGCTTTCTTTATTTTGAGATCCACGGCTACTGTCGTGATCCAGCGATGGGGGGTACTTAGTAACCCCTCTGTATAGAGCCCGCTCCTCCTGCTCTAGAAGACTGGATCTACCTCCTCTACGCTCCCCTGCCTCCAGAGCCCGCTCCTTCTCCACCCTCGCCCTCGCCGAGGTGGAATGACCTTCCTACAGATGTCAGGACTGCCCAGTCCCTGACCACCTTCCAGCGCCTCCTCAAGACTCCCCTCTTCAGACAGCACCTGTAGAAACTCCTCTTTTCCCTCTGGACACTTTATCACTCTTCCTTAAATGCGCTTTACTTGCTCTTATCTGCCCCCTATTTTACTGCATTTAATCCTGTACTTCAGAGTACTGTAATCTGCCACAAGTGTTATTTAATCTGTAGTATTTTGTATTTAATTATATCCTGATGTAACTATCACTGACACTGTTATCTGCTGTATTATTGAATTGTATTTTGTCATATACTTGTACTAGAACTGAAGTCATTGTATTTATCTTGCTCTTAATTGTATTATTACTTGTACTGTGATTCTTGAAATGTATTTTTGTTTACGATTGTAAGTCGCCCTGGATAAGGGCATCTGCTAAGAAATAAATAATAATAATAATAATAATAATAATAATACAATATATATGATATATAATAGCAGCAGTGTGGAGTAGTGGTTAGGGCTCTGGACTCTTGACTGGAGGGTCGTGGGTTCAATCCCAGGTGGGGGACATTGCTGCTGTACCCTTGAGCAAGGTACTTTACCTAGATTGCTCCAGTAAAAACCCAACTGTATAAATGGGGAATTGTATGTAAAAATAATGCGATATCTTGTAACAATTGTAAGTCGCCCTGGATAAGGGAGTCTGCTAAGAAATAAAAATAATAATAATAATAATAATAATAATAATAATAATAATCATCAATCAGAATGCAGTGTCCTGACAGGATCATGGCGGGGGGTACCTTTGTAAGCACAGCCTGCAGAGAGCACGGATGAATTTAACAACGCACCCACTGCCAGCTGCTCCTAGTTACCATGACAATTACAATAAAAATAATATAATAATAATAATAATAAGCAGTGACCACAAACATACTAGAGAACGTTATTTATTTATTTATTTATTATTTTTAAACATATAATGGTGGGGTCACGTGATAGCAGTTTCTAATACGAGAAGAACGCTCGCGCGCGGAGAGCTTGGAAAAGGCGCGTAACCGAACTGTAATTGATCAATTACACGACCCAATTACAATTACGCAGCCCTGCCAAGATTAATGACCAAAAATGAACCCTTTTGTTGCTGAGTTAATGCGGGTAGCTGGATGGGAATGAGACTCCCGTTGCACAGCAGTGTGATCCAGTCCTGGTTTCACTAGGAGTTTAATAATCAGACACACCTGAGCTTGTTAGCTAGACACACTGGGGGCTGATCAAGCTGGTAGTAAAACCTGGAATGGATCACACTGCTGTAGAATAGGAGTCTGATTCCCAGCCCTGTGATGATAACCAGCATAATGAATGCAGGGATGGGAGTAAGACTCCTATTCCACAGCAGTGTGATCCATTCCAGGTTTTACTACCAGCTTGATCAGCCCCCAGTGTGTCTAGCTAACAAGCTCAGGTGTGTCTGATTATTAAACTCCTAGTGAAACCAGGACTGGATCAAACCGCTGTGCCATGCTGGTTATCATCACAGGGATGGGAATCAGACTCTCGTTGCACAGCAGTGTGATCCAGTCCTGGTTTCGCTAGGAGTTTAATAATCAGACACACCTGAGCTTGTTAGCTAGACACACTGGGGGCTGATCAAGCTGGTAGTAAAACCTGGAATGGATCACACTGTTGTGGAATGTAAAGACAGATTTGCTCTGGTACGTATAATTTAAAATGTATTTTGAATTATATACGACTACCCTTGATGTGTGTGTGTGTGTATATATATATATAAATAAACAAAATTCATTTCAAAAGTTGTGCATGCTGATGCGCTGGGGAGGCCAAATCAAGACTGATCCTCAAAGCCAGCATTGCATGATATAATGAAAATATAAGTTTATATAAAGTAGTGTTAATTAGAATTAATACAGATTCAAAGACAGAAGTAAAAATGATGTCACAGTATATAGAACACCATTACATCATGTAAGAATAAATCATGGATTTGAATGTAAACAATAACAAGTAGTTGTCATGCCGTCAAAAACCTATAAATACCTCCAATGTTTGGATTCAAACACAGGCTCCCTTGAGAAAGATATGTACAACATATCGAAACGTTGGGCAGCTGGCTATTTGAGCTAATATATATATATATATATATATATATATATATATATATATATATATATATATATATATAATATATCCCTGACAGTTATGTGTAGCGTCCCAGCGTAAACTCCAGATGAAAAACGCTACAGAACAAGTTTAAATAAACATAATTTATAAATAAGGTAAAACAAACAAAAAAATAACATATACGAAAATATAAATATCTTCTTCTTTAACTTACCAACTTCATGTGCCGTCTTAGTAAACCAATTCAAATTTTTTTTTCAAAATACACAAAATGGTCAACGACGCTGATTCAACACTGGAACTTCCGCCCGTGCCGAAGCG
The DNA here is from genome assembly GCA_036884735.1 of Huso huso. Lineage (NCBI taxonomy): Eukaryota > Metazoa > Chordata > Actinopteri > Acipenseriformes > Acipenseridae > Huso > Huso huso. Next base: position 7,812,130 of record CM072708.1, on the reverse strand, counting down.
GTGCACTGTGGGAAACCAGGAATCTCTGCACTCATGAATATTCATGAGCAGTCAAAACGGGGGCGTGGTTTGGTAGGCGGTAGATTAAGCCTGTTATTATTATTATTATTATTATTATTATTATTATTATTATTATTATTATTGCAATCTCTAATACTGTCCCGCATTTAATTCTAGGACTATAATGAAGAAGGGCAGGAAAATGATGTCACAAGTGGCGGAGTTAGTAAAAAGTGGAGCATTTCTGGAGCCCGTAGAAAAGTATTCACGCTCGCCCTGGCAAAATGTTTCTTGACATAATCAAGCATTAATTCGCATAAATAACAGTCAGTCACTTTATATTAAGGATATTTTGTATTGCTATTAAAATAAATACCGGTATAAAAAATAAACAACAGCCGTGTCTCTGTGCAGAGAACTCACTTCACGTGTTTGAAAACAGCCCACAAGACGCAAAACAGACTCGCTATCTAGCAACATTTATTTCATGAAAGAGTGTCTCTATATCGGGGATTGGAATCAGACTCCTATTGCACAGCAGTGTGATCCATTCCAGGTTTTACTACCAGCTTGATCAGCCCCCAGTGTGTCTAGCTAACAAGCTCAGGTGTGTCTGATTATTAAACTCCTAGTGAAACCAGGACTGGATCACACTGCTGTGCAACGGGAGTCTTATTTTTATCCCTTAAACGTGTGTGTGTGTATATATATACATAGAAAATAGAAACAGAAAGGGAGGCTCTTACACTCTCTGAACAGCCTCCCTCTGCTCTGTGCTGATGGAGCAGAGAAATGGAGGCTCTTATACTCTCTGAACGGCCTCCCTCTGCTCTGTGCTGGTGGAGCAGAGAAATGGAGGCTCTTATACTCTCTGAACAGCCTCCCTCTGTGCTGGTGGAGCAGAGAAAGAGAATGGGAGGCTCTTATACTCTCTGAAAACCTCCCTCTACTCTGTGCTGGTGGAGCAGAGAAACAGAAAGGGAGGCTCTTATACTCTCTGAACAGCCTCCCTCTGCTCTGTGCTGGTGGAGCACAGAAACAGAAAGGGAGGCTCTTATACTCTCTGAACAGCCTCCCTCTGCTTTGGTCTGCTTATGCATGGTCGTTTTTCAAACACGCACACTGACATTTAGACAAAACCACCATGCAAAATTAACTTGGATGAAGGAGACACGCGGTAAAGATAGATTTTTTATTCATATAATATCTGGAAGCCATAACCAGACACGTACAGTACATGCAACCACAAAAAAAACCTTACTGTATTATCATCATTATCATTATTATTAATATTTATTTCTTAGCAGACGCCCTTATCCAGGGCGACTTACAATTGTTACAAGATATCACATTATTTTTACATACAATTCCCCATTTATACAGTTGGGTTTTTACTGGAGCAATCTAGGTAAAGTACCTTGCTCAAGGGTACAGCAGCAGTGTCACCCCCCACCTGGGATTGAACCCACAACCCTCCGGTCAAGAGTCCAGAGCCCTAACCATTACTCCACACTGCTGCCCTTACTGTAACGCAACACAGCCAACAAATCCTATAGCACACACTCGCAACTATTGACAAAGAACGTCTATGGATTTTTTTTAAAATTTAGAATCTATGATTTTTTACTTCCAGTTTGGAATGCCCAATTATTATTACGATGATCATTTTTCCAGCGAAGACTGTCTGCCTCTCACAAACAGGATTTGAACTTGCAGTCTGTGGTTGTATGACTCACCCTGCACGCCACACAGCAGGTGAGCATAAACATGTATGTTTAATCTAAGCTAAGTATTACAATGTAGATGATAATATTAATAATAATACTAGACTTCATTGAGGGGAGCTCTGAACCCCAGGACTGGGTGCAGCAGCAGCAGCAGCAGCAGCAGGGCTAGTGTGAGTTTTTGCTCAAACTCCTGGCCCTGATCATTTCAATATTAATAAACTAGACTTCATTGAGGGCTCCTGAACCCCAGGACTTTCAGCAATGAGTTTGTAACCCTGCTCAAACTCCTGGCTCCCTGATCATTTCAATATTAATAATACTAGACTTCATTGAGGGGAGCTCTGAACCCCAGGACTGGGTGCAGCAGCAGCAGCAGCAGCAGCAGGGCTAGTGTGAGTTTCTAACCTCCCCTCTCTCTCTCACATCATCTTCCTCTGCGTGATCTGAAGCTGCAGCTCTCTGACGTGGATCTGCCGATGCTTGTTCAACTCTCCTAACTGATTACACGTCTTCCCGCATTCTGAGCAGTGGTAGGGCTTCGTACCCGTGTGAATGCGCTGGTGGCGTTTGAAGTTCCCCAGGTGGTTGAAACCCTTCCCGCACTCGGCACAGTGGTACGGTTTTTCCCCCGTGTGGACCGGACCGTGCTTCTTGAGATCGCCCAGCTGAGTGAAGCTCTTGCCACACTCGGCGCAGCGGTACGGTCTCTCCCCAGTGTGACACTGCTGGTGAACTTTCAAACTGCCGTGATGCTTGAAGCTTCGGTCGCACTGCGGGCAGCAGTATGGTTTCTCTCCCGTGTGAAGGCGCCTGTGTTTTTTCAGGTCCCCCTGTTGGTTGAAGCTCCGGTCGCACTGCAGGCAGCGGTACGGTTTTTCGCCCGTGTGAATCAGACGGTGGCGTTTGAGGTTCACTAACTGGCTGAAAGTTTTGGGGCATTCGGAGCAGCGGTACGCTTTTACTCCAGAGTGAGTCTGCTGGTGTCTTTTAAGACCGCTGGCGTCGCTGAAACTCTTGCCACATTCGTAACAGCGGTGGCGTTTCTCCGTCGCCTGGCAACGGCGCCGTTTTTTCAGGCGTACCTCTGGACACGGTTTGGGGCAAGCTTCTGGCCCAGCCGGTTCTGGCACGCTGTCCAGGGACCCGGTTTCGGGTTCGCCTCCTTTAATGGGAGCAGCATCCATTACTGAGAGGACCAGGGTTAGCTAAGTGACTTCAGTGAAGCTATCTGAAAGAAAAAAAAAAACAAAAGACATTTTTTATACAATTCCAGGGACTCCCGTTCCACAGCAGTGTGATCCGTTCCTGGTTTCACTAGGAGTTTCATAATCAGACACACCTGAGCTTGTTAGCTAGACACACTGGGGGCTGATCAAGCTGGTAGCAAAACCTGGAATGGATCACACTGCTGTGCAATAGGAGTCTGATTCCCATCCCTGCAATAATAATGCTGGTTATCATCACAGGGATGGGAATCAGACTCCTATTGCACAGCAGTGTGATCCATTCCAGGTTTTACTACCAGCTTGATTAGACACTGGTGTGGATCGGGGCTGGTTTACCGTTCAGAGTTAATTAATTAAGAAACGACTGTTTGGGGTTTGTAATGATCGATCGCTTGTCTTAAAGACTCTGAGGACAGCAGCGACCCACACAAACCCAAGCAGCTGTTTCTTAATTCACTCTGAACTGGTAGATCAGCCCCTAATCCACACCAGAGACCCTCGTCTGATTGTCAGCCCCCGATAATCCTATAATCGGTTAGTGCGGCTCTAGTTGTTACCTGCCCTGTGCTAACGACCGTAGTCTATGCCGGTGTGCCGTCAGGATTTGCAATTTCTTACAAGTATAGACGTCCTAATTCGCTACCTTATTAAAAATTGCCACCTCTGTTTATGCTATGCGTTAACAAAAAGTAGTAAATACTGACACGTCATTAAAAAAAAATGTGGTGACTACTACAACACAACACGATGCCAAATCTGTTTTTGCTGAAACTAACGAAACTGTGGCACCTCGCCACGAAATTCAGTCTTTAAATAATCGAAGAACCGGGGAAAAACTGATATAAAATCTCAGCCACTGTCATTATAGTCTGCAGTTCAACGTGTGTGTGTGTGTGTGTTTTTATCGACAAAGTAATATCCATTAACCGTGAAGCTATTATAGCTGTATTTATTACAGACAATACAACTAGACGTAAATTATTGACAGCCCGTTTTGAGATATTTCTTCCAAACAACGAAAATCGAATTTTATTACTCAAAATACGCCATCAGCAAACGACACAAACCCGGTTTCACCCCCCCCGTTTACAGCGAGCTAATTTGACTAGACACACATAAAACAATTAAAACAAAACAGACACCTGAAAAGAAATTGCAATATTTTAAAATCACTTTCAAAACAGAATGTAAACAGACGGCGAATTTACCTAGCAACGGTTTCCTGACCAGGCCCTCGGACACACACACGCTGAAAAGAAAAATTAAAACGAGCGATTTAAAGGCGCAAATTTAAAACCCGTGAAAAGCGAGCAATAAAATTAAAACTGCGAGTTTATTTCTCGACCATTCGTGCGTATTATCCGCGTCGCCAGCAGCTTCTCGTAAACAATAAAAGCGTTTTTTTTTTTGTTTCCTGTGTGTGTCACATTTCCCGCGTCCCCCCGCAGCTCCCGGCAAACAGGTTCCGCCTCAATCGCAAAGTTAGAAAAATGAGGGACATAAAATAAAGTTAAATAAAAATATATTAAAAAAAAAAAATCGGGGGTTGAGTTTACCGAAGAGCCAGCTGCCCAACGTTTCGATATGTTGTAGATATCTTTCTCAAGGGAGCCTGTGTTTGAATCAAAACATTGGAGGTATTTTCTAGGTTTTTGACGGCATAACTTGTTATGGTTTATATTCAAATCCATGATTTGTTCTACATATTGTGTCATCGTTTTTACTTCTTTAAATCCGTATTGCTTCTAATTAACATTTATTTTATATAAGTTTTGATTTGACCTTCCCGGCGCATCAGCAGATGGACTACAGATCCCACAATCCAGTTCGGCGGATCGGAAACGTCCGTGTTGTTTACTGCTGAGAAGCGGTGGGGATTCAAGGCAAAAGCTGGTGAGTAAGGGATTGCAATTTCATTACAAATATATCTGTATATTCATTTTTAAAAAAAAAATACAATTATCAGTAATATATTCGCAGTTACGTAGGCATACGCTACGATAGGGATGTAGTCTTATTTATTTATTTATTTATTTATTTTAGAAGAAATTCGACGGATTGCGTCGGTGAGTTTAACATTCATATACATAAATTAATAAAATAAAATAAATTTTTTAAAACAAAAATTCCAAAAGTTGTATTTGAATAACAAAGGGGAGCCGTGAGGTCGAGCGGCCGAGAAGAATGACGTCATGGTCTTGGAACCTGGCAACGTTTGGTAGCCTTCACCTGAACCACGGATATTGCATTTTAAAATGTTTAAATAAAATAAAATAAATACAAAAATACTAGGCACTGTTTTAACTGGAGCTGTCGTTATGTTTCTGAACAAATCCAAAACAGAAAGTGTGATCCAGTCCTGGTTTCACTAGGAGTTTAATAATCAGACACACCTGAGCTTGTTAGCGAGACACACTGGGGGGCTGATCAAGCTGGTAGTAAAACCTGGAATCGATCACACTGCTCTGGAACAGGAGTCTGATTCCCAACCCTGTGATGATGCACAGTGGTTTGATCCATTCCTGGTTTCACTAGGAGTTTAATAATAAGACACACCTGAGCTTGTTAGCTAGACACACTGGGGGCTGATCAAGCTGGTAGTAAAACCTGGAATGGATTACACTGCTGTAGAATAGGAGTCTGATTCCCAACCCTGTGATGATAACCAGCATTGCACAGTGGTTTGATCCATTCCTGGTTTCACTAGGAGTTTAATAATAAGACACACCTGAGCTTGTTACCTAGACACACTGGGGGCTGATCAAGCTGGTAGTAAAACCTGGAATGGATCACACTGCTGTGGAATAGGAGTCTGATTTTAAAAAGGAAATGGGGAATGGAATTTGGCTGAAACGTGGAGTTTTGAAAGAAACGCATGTTAACAAAGCAAACAGAGGCTGTGTGGGTCCAGTGGTTAAAGAAAAGGGCTTGTAACTAGGAGGTCCCCGGTTCAAATCCCACCTCAGCCACTGACTCATTGTGTAACCCTGAGCAAGTCACTTAACCTCCTTGTGCTCCGTCTTTCGGGTGAGACGTAGTTGTAAGTGACTCTGCAGCTGATGCATAGTTCACACACCCTAGCCTCTGTAAGTCGCCTTGGATAAAGGCGTCTGCTAAACAAATAATAATACAGTTTCATTAAAATAATAATTAAAAAAAAAAATGGGGCTATTGCCAGGTTTAAGAAATCTCCGATTTTCAAACCTTGCTTACAGGCAGTTTTATATATAAAAGCTTTGCCTGAGAAAAATATGAAAAGCCGCCACACGCAAGCACCGAGAGCAAAAGCCAAGGGGTGTTTTGAAAGCGAACCTTTATTTGTGTGCAATGCATAGTGGGGGAAAACAAAAAAAACAATGTTTTTGTTTTTTAACGCAGGTTGTGCAACAAAGTAAGCTGCCTTACCTTGTGAGGTAAAGAAGGGATCCGAGAATGGAGGGGGCCCACGTCAAAGAGGAGGCCACGGACGCGGATCCGGTCCGCGTTAAAGAAGAGGCTGCTGAATTTGGCCCGGTCCACGTTAAAGAGGAGTCCCCTGAGCTGGACGTTGTCCAAGTTGAATACGATCACCTAGGATTTGAGCCTGTCTCCGTTAAGGAGGAGTCCGCGGGTCTGGGACCTGCCCCTGCTGAGTCGGAGGAGCTCCCTTCAGTGAAAACCCCGGAGAGCGAAGAAGGGGCTCTTACCTCTGAGCCGATGGCCGGCCGTTCTGCAAGCGACCGCGGGGGGCGACAGTGCCCCGAGTGCGGGAAGACTTTTAAGCACGCGCACAGTCGCAAGGTCCACCAACGCGTTCACACGGGGGAGAAACCGTACGGCTGCTCCGAATGTGGCAAGAGCTTCCGACAGCCGGGCCACCTGAAGGACCACCTCAGAGTCCACACAGGGGAGAAGCCCCACCAGTGCGTCACCTGCGGGAAAGCGTTCAGCTACCTGGGGCACCTGAAAGACCACGAACGCACCCACACCGGTGCCAGACCCTTCACTTGTCCGGTGTGCGGAAAAAGCTTCAGCCGGCTGGGCTACCTCAGAGATCACCAGAGGATCCACACGGGGGTGAGACCGTACGTCTGCCCCCAGTGCGGGAAGAGCTTCAGCCGACTAGGGCACTTCAGAGACCACCAGAGGATCCACACGGGGGTGAGACCGTACGTCTGCCCCCAGTGCGGGAAGAGTTTCACCGAATTGGGCTCGCTGAAAAAACACAGGCTGGTTCACAGCGGGCTGAAGCCCTATCACTGCGTCGCGGTCGCCTGTGGGAAGAGTTTCAGCCAGTTGGGTAATTTGAACCGCCACCTGCAGACCCACGCGGCCCGGGAGTCCACCGTCCGCTGCCCCGAGTGCGGGAAAATTTTTTCCGGCGACAGGAGTTTGGAGAAACACCGGATGGCTCGCTGCGGTTCGAAAACGCATCTCTGCCTGGACTGCGGGAAAAGTTTCGCCAAACCGGCCGGGCTGAAAAGACACCTTTTGGTCCACACCGGCGAAAAAAGGTACCTGTGCGCGGATTGCGGGAAGAGTTTCCGAGACCTGTACTGCCTGAAAATCCACCGGCGCATCCACACGGGAGAGGATCTGTTTTCCTGTGAAGAATGCGGGAAAAATTTCAACCTGCTTCGCAGCCTGAAAATCCACCAGCAGCTGCACACGGGGGTGAAACCGTATTCCTGCCAGGAATGCGGGAAGAGTTTTTCCAAGCCGGGATGCTTGAAGCGACACCAGCGGATCCACACCGGAGCGAAGCCGTATCGCTGCGTCGACTGCGGGAGGAGTTTCCGGCACCTGAACACTTTCAAGGTCCACCAGCAGATTCACACGGGGGTGAAACCGTACAGCTGCGAAGATTGTGGAAAGACTTTCCGACACATGCACACGTTTAAAAAACACAAGCGGGCTCACGCGACTTCGAACGAATAGTCGCTCGCGCACGTAGCGTGCTCCGTGAAGGATTTATTATTATTATTATTATTATTTAGTCATTTAGCAGGCGCTTTTATCCACAGAGGCTAGGGGGGGTGAACTCTGCGTCATCAACAACTGCTGCTGCTGCTGCTGTAGAGTCACTTCCAATAGGAGCTCGTTTGTTTGACGTGACATCCGAAGGACGGAGCACAAGGAGGTGAAGTGACTCGCTCAGGGACACACACACACACACACACACACACACACACACACACACACAGGGAGTCAGTGGCTGAGCCGGGATTTGAACCTCCTGGTATCGAGACCCCCTTTTCTTTAACCGCTGGACCAGCGAGCCTTCGGATTTGGTCAAGCACTGAACTTTCTCGCATCAGCATCTAAAAGCCTGTGTCTTTTTCTTTTGTCATTTTTTGTCTTTTTTTTTAAAAAAATAATAAATGTAGAATTTCCGGAAGGTTTGGAATTCCCGGAAGGCTCCGAATTCCGAAGATTTTGGGACATTCTGCTACCCCGCTGTGGAAAAAAAAAATATATATATATATCTGCTAACGATCGCTCTGTCTGGGATGAGAAGGAGACATTTCACGTGTCATTCGTTATTTATTATTACTATTATTATTATTATTATTATTATTATTATTATTATTATTTTTTCATGTTTTTATTTTGTTTGATAATTCACTGATGGTGAAAACATAATGTCGGAAAAGTTGGACATAAAATATGCTAGAGTTTAGCATTTACCGTTTTGAAATATCGAGGAACATTAACAAACATTGCTGCTCTAGAAAGAGTGTAAAGAAGAGCGACCAGAATTATCCCGGGTTTAAAAGGCATGTCGTATGCAGACAGGCTAAAAGAATTGAATCTGTTCAGTCTTGAACAAAGAAGACTACGCGGCAATCTGATTCAAGCATTCAAAATCCTAAAAGGTATTGACAACCCAGGGGACCTGAAAAAAGAAACAAGGACCAGGGGTCACAAATTAGATAAAGGGGCATTCAGAACAGAAAATAGGAGGCACTTTTTTACACAGAGAATTGTGAGGGTCTGGAACCAACTCCCCAGTAATGTTGTTGAAGCTGACACCCTGGGATCCTTCAAGAAGCTGCTTGATGAGATTCTGGGATCAATAAGCTACTAACAACCAAACGAGCAAGACGGGCTGAATGGGGCCTCCTCTCGTTTGGAAACTTTCTAATGTTCTTAAAGAGAATCTGGTTTGATTGTGACAGCGTTATTTTTTTTTTTAATGCTTCGATAGACACCACGTTTGATCGCGAAACATCTGCAGAGACTTACGTAGACAATAAATAAATAAATAAGAAAACACGTCGTTTGCTCCATAGTCACACTTGTGGGCACCTTTCCTGTGTTCGTGACTCATTAAAACACATTTAATTATGGAGGCAGTGTGGTCCAGTGGTTAAAGAAAAGGGCTTGTAACCAGGAGGTCCCCGGTTCAAATCCCACCTCAGCCACTGACTCACTGTGTGACCCTGAGCAAGTCACTTAACCTCCTTGTGCTCCGTCTTTTGGGTGAGACGTTGTTGTAAGTGACTCTGCAGCTGATGCATAGTTCACACACCCTAGTCTCTGTAAGTCGCCTTGGATAAAGGCGTCTGCTAAATAAACAAATAAATAATAAAAAAATAAATAATTCAATCATTTAATTAACTAATTAACTGCTGATCCAAATTATATTTGTGGATGTCAGTGCTATTTTTTTTAATTGTCATGTTGTACTAGATTAGCAAATACATATATATATATATATATATATATATAGTAAATATATTAGCATATTTGTTCATAGATTATATATATATATATATATATATATATATATATATATATATATATACAAATCTCGAGCATTTATTTTCGAAAGAAATAAGGTATATAAATGATGGGCATTGACAAAATGTTTTTGGTTTCTTTTTCATCCCTCGATCATTCATCCTTGACCACGACATGCTTGAGCGATTATGACTGAAGCTCTTAATCACCTAATTAGTGAGACAGCTGCTTGGACTCTGGATAAGGAGCGATTTCAGCTGTTGAATTGCAAGCTTGAATAAAAGCAATATAGAAAATCACAGGAAAAAAAAAAAAACACCAATATGCCACGTCTGTCCAGAGAGCAGCGCCTTCGTGCGATCGGCGTGTTGGAGGCTGGACTAGGGCAGCGCGCTGTGGCTCGTCGTCTTGGGAGCTCACAGCCAGCGATTTCAAACCTGGCGAGACGGTATAACCAGACACACTCTGTCAAGGACAGAGCCACCAACCGGGAGACCAAGAGTCACAACACCTGCCCGAGATCCACAGACCATTCAGCAGCATCTTCGAGATGTCAATGGTTAATCAGCACGATACAAAGTCACTGCACCTGCTCTGAAACAGAGTTTGTCGTTTTTCGATCACATCTAGTGAATTTTATCCAAATATAAGTGATACATTTCTTTTGATGCTCAGTATATATACATATATATATATATAATTTAAGTTTTTGTGGAGTGTCACTGTGTAAAGATGTTTTCATGAATATTCTTTTTGTCATTTCCTAATAAATGTTGCATGCGTTTGACGTTTAACAAGAGTTTTGAGTTGCATATCTGTTTTGACTTATTTTTTGAATGAAAAAAAATTTCAGGATGTCTTTTTTCTTTATCCTTTTAAAATATTTTGTGTACACCCCCCCCCCCCCAAAAAAAAAATAAATAAATAAATAAATACATTTTAAAAAAAACTTTTCATTTTTCTCTAGAAGTCTCACATGTAGTTTTGTAAGAAATGCAGGTTCAAGCAAAACAAAAAAAAAATTATACTTGGTACTACACTAAGTTAAAGAAATCTCTGTTTGCAAGCTCTGCTTTTAGCCTGGCTTGCTTTTCCTGGGTCAGTTTCACCTGGAGGCTGACCTTCTCCCCACCCCCTTCACTGACCAATCAGCTGCTTCCCCTACTGACTGACAGACTGACCTCACCCAGTGACAGACTTCCTAGAAGGCAAGGCAAGGAGGTAGGTTTGCTGGTCCACAGGTTAAAGGAAATACCAGGAGGTTCAAATCCCGGCTCAGCCGCTGACTCCCTGTGTGTGTGCGTGCGTGACCCTGAGCAAGTCACTGAACCTCCTTGTGCCCCGTCCTTCGGATGAGACGTCAAACAAACGAGCTCCTATTGGAAGTGACTCTACAGCAGCAGCAGCAGCAGCAGTTGTTGATGATGCAGAGTTCACCCACTTAGTCTCTGGAAGTCTTACTGGATAATAATAATAATAATAATAATAATAATAATAATAATAATAATAATAATAATAATAATAATAAGCAAACTGAGAACTTCATGTAATACCATATCTCTGATTTATAATTTTTGCTGTAACATGTGCTTCTTAAAAACTGCATATTTGAGACCTAAACACACACACACACACAGTATTGACAGTGTCAACCCAGGGGACTTTTTCGATCTGAAAAAAGAAACATTCAAAATTCTAAAAGGTATTGACAGTGTCGACCCAGGGGACCTGAAAAAAGAAACAAGGACCAGGGGTCACAAATGGAGATTAGATAACGGGGCATTCAGAACAGAAAATAGGAGGCACTTTTTTTACACAGAGAATTGTGAGGGTCTGGAACCAACTCCCCAGTAATGTTGTTGAAGCTGACACCCTGGGATCCTTCAAGAAGCTGCTTGATGAGATTCTGGGATCAATAAGCTACTGACAACCAAACGAGCAAGATGGGCTGAATGGCCTCCTCTCGTTTGGAAACTTTCTTATGTTCTTATGTTACTGGACCCTCAGCTGATGAGCTATCCTTGCACTTTGTCATTGTAGATATAACTTGCTGTGATCCTAACTGGCTCCATCCTAGTTCATATTGTATTCTAGCAGTATTGTGATTTAGCCCTTGCTGTAAACTCCACTGTGTTTAAATATGAAGCTTGCATTGTAACCCTGTGCTGCCCTGTGACACCTGTGTGAGTCGCCTGAGGTCATGGTGTGTTGTGTTTTTCTTCATATATTACTGAATACAGCTGAAGTGTACTTTACCATTGTCCTGCTGCTCTGACTTCAATGTGCCCATGGCAAAGGGGTACGTGAAACAAACTGAGGTCTTATTGGAAGTGACTCTGCAGCAGCCACTGACTCCCTGTGTGTGTGTGTGACCCTGAGCAAGTCACTTCACCTCCTTGTTCTCCGTCCTTCGGATGAGACGTCAAACAAACGAGCTCCTATTGGAAGTTCTATCTCGGGTTGTGACAGTTTATAAATTCGACCGGTCTCATAATTTATGACGTCACAGAAACCCTGGATGAAATTATTTTCCTGTAACTAACTCTCTCTCTCTCTCTCTCTCTCTCTCTCTCTCTCTCACTGGAAAAGGAAAACGACTGTCTACCAAAAGGTGCAAAATCAAAATGATAATATTTAGGTCCACAAAAACTGAATCATTGATAAATAAAAATATATAAATAATAATAACAATTATTATTATTATTATTATTATAATATGAGGACGTTTCGGTCTGCAAGTCCTTGAATTGAATAATATGTATCACCGATTGCATTAATAACTGCTCATAATGACGACAGACATCTCAAAAAACATACAACGTGTTGCTGGTGCTGTAAAGAGGGGATTAGGGTAAGAACGGTCTGGAGCAGTGATTTTAATCAAGAAAAACACCATTCGCTGTCTAAATTGTTCAACTTTAAATCTCTAAACGATCTTTCAAATTAGACTTTTTTTTCAAAATTATTATTATTATTATTATTATTATTATAATGTCTTTACTGGCGACTTACGACGCTGGGAACACATTAAGGCCGGAACTCGTGTTCAGCCGGCCGATCCGCCGAGCGGGGTGTACACAGTGCGACTCCGGACAGGAAGAGGCTGACGGTGTTGTTTTCCGGGAGACTGCGACGGGTGTTGATGGAGGCGGGGTTGATAATTTGAAATTTATTTGAATTTCACGCTTTTCTGTTTTTTATAAACTGCCTTGCCGGCTACTGGCTCCGTCAAGCCCGCTGGTAGAGTTGGTTTTTTTGGGGGACGTAACGGGACGCGGCCTGTTTTTGTGACGCGCAGGTACAGTACAGCAAGCTAGACCCATCTTTATGTATAAAATGCGTTATACTTGAATTATGGTTGCCAGCTGCCCCCGTTGTCCTTGTATCGTCCTAATAATCGAATATGCCGTATCCTGGGACACTATAAGATACACACCTGTTCAGAATTCAGAAGTCCCGTTTTGTTGTTTTTTGGGGTCGTCCGACCGAGGTAGCGACCCTAAATTAAATTGCGGTTTATAATAATTTATTAGAACACCCGAGGATATTATTTAATTAAAAAAAAAAATGTTTATAAGACTCCTGTTGCACAGCAGTGTGATCCAGTCCTGGTTTCGCTAGGAGTTTAATAATCAGACACACCTGAGCTTGTTAGCTAGACACACTGGGGGCTGATCAAGCTGGTAGTAAAACCTGGAATGGATCACACTGCTGTGGAACAGGAGTCTGATTCCCATCCGTGTGTGTGTGTATATATATATATATATATAGAGAGAGAGAGAGAGAGCTGCCAAATTCAAAGGTTAGCAGGTAAATACAATTTCACAGACAGGTAAAGACAGATAGAGGAAAAAAAACACAGATTCTATTAACAGAACTCAGATCCTGCTCAGAAAATGATCACAAACCGTTTACACCATTAAAAAACAAACAAAAAAAAAAAAACCTGAGACGCTTTCAGTGTTAACACTAGAGATCTAGCAATGGCTAAACTGCAACACATTTCCCCCCCCCTCCCCCAGGTCTTGGGAGAGAGCGACGGAGCGAGGCTTGGAGATGGAACCGGTCTGCGTCAAAGAAGAATCGGACGAGCCGGCCCGAGTGAAAGAGGAGCCGGCGGAACCAGAACCCGTCTGCGTTGACCAAGTCAAAGAGGAGGTTTACGAAGTCCGACTCGTCCACATCAAAGAAGAGCCCGTCGAGACCGAAGCTTCTGCCCAGGCACTGGGGAGTGATTCTGGAGAGGAAGGGGAGTCTCAATCTGGGCTGAACCCGGCAGACGGCAGCCAGGCCCGTGGCGCCGGAGAACCGCGACACAGCTGCCCCGTTTGCCGAAAGGGCTTCCGTCTCCTGCACGGCTTCAAAAAACACCTGCAGACCCACAGCGGCGAGAAACCGCACCCCTGTCCAGATTGTGGGCGCCGTTTCGGCCAAGCGGGGCAGCTGAAGACGCACCAGCGCATTCACACGGGCGCCAAACCTTACCCCTGCCCGGACTGCGGGGAGAGCTTCCGGCACTCCAACAGCCTGAAGGTTCACCGGCAGCAGCACTCAGGCGGGCGACCCTTCGCCTGCGAGGAGTGTGGGAAACGGTTCGGGCGTCCGGCTCACCTGAAGTCTCACCGCTTGGTGCATTCCGGGGAGAGACCGTTTCACTGCGGAGAGTGTGGGAACCGCTTCAGGAACCCTTTCAGTTACAAGCAGCATCAGGTGACCCACGCGGGGACCAAACCTTGCGAATGCCCGGACTGCGGGAAGCGTTTCAGTCAGGTGGGGAGCATGAAGAGGCACCAGCGGCTGCACACGGGGGAGCGCCCGTACCGCTGCCTGGCCTGCGGGCAGAGCTTCACTTACTCCCAGAAGCTGAAGACTCACCGTTGTGAGCTGGCGTGATTCGGAAGTGGCACGCTGAAATCGTGATTTGGTGTTTTTTTTTCAATGCCCGTCCTACTTTCTTTACACAAATGTGTGTGTTAGATCGATAACTGTGATTTAGATATTTTATTTAACGTTGTGTAATCAAAGAAACTACTACATATATATATATATATATATACACACAAAAGTCACACATGTTAATAATATATATATAAAAAGTCTACCGGAAGCCATCATAGCAGTCCAGTAGTATTTCATGTTAGATTTCAGAAATGTCGCATTTTTTCCAGTCACTTTTTTCAATGTTAAGTATCTGGAAAACTCTGGGTGTGCAATTCAATATGTTAACAAAGGAACATTATTCAGCAGCTTTCATTGGACTCTATGAAGCTGAGGGAGTTCATTCTATATAGGGGGTGCAATTCAATATGTTAACAAGGGAACATTATTCAGCAGCTTTCATTGGACTCTATGAAGCTGAGGGAGTTCATTCTATATAGAGGGGTGCAATTCAATATGTTAACAAGGGAACATTATTCAGCAGCTTTCATTGGACTCTATGAAGCTGAGGGAGTTCATTCTATATAGAGGGGTGCAATTCAATATGTTAACAAGGGAACATTATTCAGCAGCTTTCATTGGACTCTATGAAGCTGAGGGAGTTCATTCTATATAGAGGGTGTGCAATTCAATATGTTAACAAGGGAACATTATTCAGCAGCTTTCATTGGACTCTATGAAGCTGAGGGAGTTCATTCTATATAGAGGGTGTGCAATTCAATATGTTAACAAGGGAACATTATTCAGCAGCTTTCATTGACTCTGAAGCTGAGGGAGTTCATTCTATTGTGCAATTCAATATGTTAACAAGGAACATTAAGCAGCTTTCATTGGACTCTATGAAGCTGAGGGAGTTCATTCTATATAGAGGGTGTGCAATTCAATATGTTAACAAGGGAACATTATTCAGCAGCTTTCATTGGACTCTATGAAGCAAACTTAATTCAATTCTAGTGGGTGAGGATGCAAAACTTTTGGCCAACAGCAGTATAGTGTATTAATGGTAAAAAAAAAAATCTGTATTGTCTTTCACAGTATTCCAATACAGCTGTCTAGTGAACAAATAACTTACGACTGTTGAAATCCACAGGGTTGTCCCTGCCTCTGGACTCCATTGTAAATGACCAGTATTTAATGAAGCTCATCGATTTGTAAAATCTGTATCCAATAAAGACAACAAACTGATTCTTGATTGTAGATTACTTGCTTACAATCTTTAGGTTTCAGGGCTGGGAATCAGAGTCCCGCTGCACAGCAGTGTGATCCAGTCCTGGTTTCACTAGGAGTTTAATAATAAGACACACCTGAGCTTGTTAGCTAGACACACTGGGGGGCTGATCAAGCTGGTAGCAAAACCTGGAATGGATCACACTGCTGTGGAATAGGAGACTGATTCCCATCCCTGCTCTGAACCAGTCTACACTTATATATATATATATATATATATGAAAGGAACAGTAGACAGTTACATCATTAGTTCGGCCAGGGTGTCCTCGGCTCAGCAGCACCCCCCTGTGGTCTGGCCGGGCGCCTGCGGGCTTGCCTGTAAGCTGCCCCAGAGCTGCGTTGTCCTCCGACGCTGTAGCTCTGAGGCGGCTGCACGGTGAGTCTGCAGTGTGAAAAGAAGCGGGCGGCTGACGGCACACGCTTCGGAGGACAGCGTGGGTTCATCTTCACCCCTCCCGAGTCAGCGCTGGGGGGGGGGGGTTAGCGGTGAGCCGGGTTTGAATAAACAAGAAAAATAATCTGCGATTCCAAATTAAAAAATAAAAAAAATAAATAAATCAGAAATTCTGAGCAACGGTGAGAGTTTGAGAAAAAAAAAAATCTTTTTTTTTTCCCATGAAGGGTTTATTCTTGTATAAATGCAAGGAACGTCCAGCCTTTCACAACACACACACTCCGAATGCATTTTCAAAGAATTTCTCACTTCTCTTCGGCTGCTTATCGACGCTTGAAAACTGGAGAAAAAAAAAGGCATGAAATTAAAAATGCGTGTCTTTGTCATTAACACACATGCACCACCAACAGGTGCATAACCACACTGCAGGGCTGGGAATCAGACTCCTGTTCCACAGCAGTGCGATCCATTCCAGGTTTTACTACCAGCTTGATCAGCCCCCAGTGTGTCTAGCTAACAAGCTCAGGTGTGTGATTATTAAACTCCTAGTGAAACCAGGACTGGATCACACTATAGGGAACATTATTCAGCAGCTTTCATTCCATTTTATGAAGCACAATTAGTTAATTCTATACAGGGTGATGATGCAAAGCTTTTGGTCAGAGCTGGATGCTGAAGGCTGAACCATTTCTCTATTTGACTTGGTTTCTTGTGGCTTATTTTTATTTATAGCTTAGTTCCATGTTATTAGTTCATTAGTTTCATGTTATACTTATTTCAAAACAGATGGACAGAGACACAGACACGGGGAGAGACACAGAGAAAGACACACAGAGACAGAGAGAGACACACACATACACGGAGAGACAGAGACACACACAGACAGAGAGACAGAGAGAGAGAGAGAGAGAGACACACACACACATACACGGAGAGACACAGACAGAGAGACAGGTCTCTTACCTTTCTTTTTGGTTTTCTTTTTCATTCCCTTCTTCTTCTTCGGTCTGGGGTTCCCAAGATCCTAGAGAGAGAGAGAGCGAGAGAGAGAAGCCACACACTGTCAGCATATTAACACCCACCCACTGAGACACACACACACCCACACACACAGACACACTTTAAAACAGCACCCCACACACGTCTCACCGCTGCGGAGCTCTCCCCCCCAGTGAGGGCGCTGATGTCCCGGAAGTGCGTGAGCGAGCGGAGCTGGGAGGTCATTCCCAGCATGCCTCTCTTCCGGGAGACGCGCTCCTTCTTGGACAGGTTCAGACGGACCATCATGGACTCTTCATACAGGCGCCTGGGAGCAAGCAGCACACACAGTCAATACAATACATACAATACAATACAATACAATACAAACAGTTCATACAATACAAAACACACAATACAACAGTGTTAATACAATACACAATTAATACAATACAAAACACAGAACACAATACAATACAAAACACAACCCTAAATACTGCATTGACACACACAGCATTGACGAAGGCTCCCTGTCCTGTGATTGGCTATTCGGAGACTCCCTGTCCTGTGATTGGCTATTCAAAGACTCCCTGTCCTATTATTGGCTATTCAAAGACTCCCTGTCCTGTGATTGGCTATTCAAAGACTCCCTTGTCCTGTGATTGGCTATTCAAAGACTCCCTTGTCCTGTGACTGGCTATTCGAAGACTCCCTTGTCCTATGATTGGCTATTCGAAGACTTCCTTGTCCTATGATTGGCTATTCAAAGACTCCCTTGTCCTATGATTGGCTATTCAAAGACTCCCTTGTCCTATGATTGGCTATTCAAAGACTCACTGTCCTGTGATTGGCTATTCGAAGACTCCCTGTCCTGTGATTGGCTATTCAAAGACTCCCTTGTCCTGTGATTGGCTATTCAAAGACTCCCTTGTCCTGTGATTGGCTATTCAAAGACTCCCTTGTCCTGTGATTGGCTATTCTAAAGACTCCTTTGTCCTGTGATTGGCTATTCAAAGACTCCTTGTCCTATGATTGGCTATTCAAAGACTCCCTGTCCTGTGATTGGCTATTCAAAGACTCCCTTGTCCTATGATTGGCTATTCAAAGACTCCCTTGTCCTGTGATTGGCTATTCAAAGACTCCCTGTCCTGTGATTGGCTATTCAAAGACGCCCTGTCCTATTATTGGCTATTCGAAGACTCCCTGTCCTGTGATTGGGTGTTTGCAGTTATTCGCTCACCTGTGCTGCTCCTCATGGCCCTGTCTGGCCGAGGTGAAGTCCTGGTGTTCCCGGATTTCCTCCGGAGCGTCGGAATACTGCTCTCGGAGCTCGCGGATCACCGAGCTGCTCAGCGCTCTCTTCTTGGCTCGCTCCAGGACTTGCTTCTGTCTGTCTGCGTCCGTCTGATCCCCGTCTGAAACACAAAGCAAATGACCCTGTCAACACAGAGACGGGAACCAGACTCCCGCTCCACAGCAGTGTGATCCAGTCCTGGTTTCACTAGGAGTTTAATAATCAGACACACCTGAGCTTGTTACCTAGACACACTGGGGGCTGATCAAGCTGGTAGTAAAACATGGAATGGATCACACTGCTGTGGAACAGGAGTCTTTTATTCTAATAGCTGAGAGAGATATAAATATATAATACCAAATTAAAGGCGTTTACCATAAGGCATTGGGGCAAGTCTTGGAGGAATATACTTCCTGGTAGGTCCGGAGGACTCCCTCTTCCCACAAACCTCTCCTTCCTCTCCCTCGTTGCCTTCCTCCTCAGAGTCACTCAGCTGGACAACAGAAAAACATAATTATTTATATTTATTATTATTATTATTATTATTATTATTATTATTATTATTATTTATTTCTTAGCAGACGCCCTTATCCAGGGCGACTTACAATTGTTACAAGATATCACATTATTTTTACATACAATTCCCCATTTATACAGTTGGGTTTTTACTGGAGCAATCTAGGTAAAGTACCTTGCTCAAGGGTACAGCAGCAGTGTCCCCCCACCTGGGATTGAACCCACGACCCTCCGGTCAAGAGTCCAGAGCCCTGACCACTACTCCACACTGCTGATCTTAAGATCTTAAAAAAATCGGCACGACAGAATTCCAGACAGCGGAAATCAGCAAACCGAGCTAATTCACCATCGTACTACTTCTCAATGCAGTCCAGGGTTCCAGTGGTTAAAGAAAAGGGCTTGTAACCAGGAGGTCCCCGGTTCAAATCCCACCTCAGCCACTGACTCATTGTGTGACCCTGAGCAAGTCACTTAACCTCCTTGTGCTCCGTCTTTCGGGTGAGACGTAGTTGTAAGTGACTCTGCAGCTGATGCATTGTTCACACACCCTAGCCTCTGTAAGTCGCCTTGGATAAAGGCGTCTGCTAAATAAACAAATAATAATAAATGATCAGGAGCCAGGAGTTTGAACAATCAAGCCTCTCTGAATTACCTCCCATCTGAGCCTTGCTGACATGCAGCTATAGGTTTGTTTAACCCCCAAACTCCTGATCATTTCAATATAATAATAATACTAGACTTCATTGAGGGGAGCTCTGAACCCCAGGACTGGGTGCAGCAGCAGCAGCAGCAGGGCTAGTGTGAGTTTGTAACCCTGCTCAAACTCCTGGCTCCTGATCATTTCAATATTAATAATACTAGACTTCATTGAGGGGAGCTCTGAACCCCAGGACTGGGTGCAGCAGCAGCAGCAGGGCTAGTGTGAGTTTGTAACCCTGCTCAAACTCCTGGCTCCTGATCATTTCAATATTAATAATACTAGACTTCATTGAGAGGAGCTCTGAACCCCAGGACTGGGTGCAGCAGCAGCAGCAGGGCTAGTGTGAGTTTGTAACCCTGCTCAAACTCCTGGCTCCTGATCATTTCAATATTAATAATAATAACACTAGACTTCATTGAGGGGAGCTCTGAACCCCAGGACTGGGTGCAGCAGCAGGGCTAGTGTGAGTTTGGGCTCAAACTCCTGGCTCCTGATCATTTCAATATTAATAATAATAATACTAGACTTCATTGGGAGGAGTTCTGAACCGCAGGACTGGGTGCAGCAGCAGCAGCAGGGCTAGTGTGAGTTTGTAACCCTGCTCAAACTCCTGGCTCCTGATCATTTCAATATTAATAATACTAGACTTCATTGAGGGGAGCTCTGAACCCCAGGACTGGGTGCAGTATGCTCCTGGAAATCAAGAAAGGAAGGCAGGGAAAGGTAACAGAACAATAATGTGAGTCGGTGTGGGGTACCTTGCTGAGCAGGTTCTCTGGGTTTGGTTTGAAGTGTAGAGCATCATTCTCTCCTGGAAATCAGAAACAATTCACAATGAAGGACACCAAATAATTCACACTCTAACCCTGCAGGGCTGGGAATCAGACTCCCGCTGCACAGCAGTGTGATCCATTCCTGGTTTCACTAGGAGTTTAATAATCAGACACACCTGAGCTTGTTAGCTAGACACACTGGGGGGCTGATCAAGCTGGTAGTAAAACCTGGACTGGATCACACTGCTGTGGAACAGGAGTCTGATTACCAGCCCTTCTCTGAACCAGTATCACTTATATATATATATATATAATCTATCTATCTACCTATAAATAAAGGAAAGTCAATAAGGAAAGGAACAGTAGACAGTTACATCATTAACTTTGGCCAGGGTGTCCTCGGCCTCCAGCGCCCCCCTGTGGTCTGGCCGGGCGGCTGCGGGCTTGCCTGTAAGCTGCCCAGAGCTGCGTTGTCCTCCGATGCTGTAGCTCTGAGGCGGCTGCATGGTGAGTCTGCAGTGTGTAAAGAAGCGGGCGGCTGACGGCACACGCTTCGGAGGACAGCGTGGGTTCATCTTCACCGCTAGGGGGTGCTAGCGGTGAGCCGAGCTTATAAACTAAAAATAATTGGACACTGCTAAATTGGGGAGATGGTAATACGTGAATTCTCACCCAGGGTTCCAGTCACCGCCGTCCGCACCAGTTTGTCGATCTGGTATTTGAGTTTCTGATCGATCGGCCTCATCTTCTCCAGCACCTGGCGAGGGAAAACATGGGGACTGGCTTAACCGGTGCGTGGGAAGCAGGAGGTGCGTTTCATCGTTACACACACACACACACACACACACACACACACACACACACACACACACACACACACGCAGGAAGCGGGAGCAGGCCTCAACTTGTAACACCAAGAAACAAACAATCGCTTTCAGTGTTGCACACAGGAAGTGGGGGGGGGCACAGTTTGCACGTTACACACAGGAAGTGGGGGGCAGAGTTTGCATGTTACACACAGGAAGTGGGGGGGCTTTTTACCGTTCGCAGTTCCAGCAGCCTCTCGATGCCGCTGTCTCCTCTCAGGCTCCTCCCCTCCACCTTCTTCAGCAGCAGGTGGGTCAGGTCCTGCAGGTAGAGCAGGAGCAGCTGGTAGCGCAGCTCCAGGAAACTGAGACCCTGAAACCAGAGAAACCGTTACCCCGAGTTTGAGCAAGTTACACACGCACACACACACTGCAGCTCCAGGAAACTGAGACCCTGAAACCAGAGAAACCGTTACCCCGATATTACTGAGCACGCACGCACACACGCACTGCAGCTCCAGGAAACTGAGACCCTGAAACCAGAGAAACCGTTACGCCCGGGGACCCTGAAACCAGAGTTTTACACACACGCTTTGCACACACACACACACTCTGCAGCTCCAGGAAACTGAGACCCTGAATCAGAGAGACATTAAAACAGACACACACACACACACTGCACAGTAAACACAATACAAACTCACAAACAGCACGTAAAAGTAACAATTTGTTTTTTAAATTCTTCAGATCTGGGTTCGAGCACTAAGCAGAGAATCCCCCCCGTTACCTTGGCCGTTTGGTACATGCCATTCCTCACTCTCTTTATCAAACCCTGGACGTGTCTGGTAACCGAGGCAACCTGCAACAGAGGAGGAATAATCCATGATCTCACACGGAATGGGGAGAGAGGGGGGTTCAAATGTGAAACACTTTTTACATCAAATGCGATTGATTTTATTTATTTTTTGTTATATCTGATAAAGGTTAACATTGAGTATACGTTATATTTTGTAGAGCCTCCTAAAATTTTTACACTGTGACGATATAAAAATATATATTTAGATATATGCATGGGGACCAGAGTCAGGGTGAATATGTAAAAAGTCGGATGAATTAATCCTGTTTTAAAATCCCATTTAAGAATTACTATATTCACACACTTATTGTTTTGAGATTCAGCTTTTATCAGGGAGCTGCTCTAAATCCCTTGTTTAGAAAGACACAGGGTATTAATGCTTGTGGTATTGGTGGTTTCGCTGCTGAGTGACAGGCAGGAGATGGAGAAGGGGGTGGAAGTCGATACGCCCCCCCGCAGACGAACAGGATTTATTTACAGATCGACGCACTGAGACGACCAGCATGGCAGCGCACGGAGAAACACACACAACACAGTATACAAAAACTCCAGGATCTGCAATATCTGAACTAAATCTCTTCAAAAATAAACTAACGTTGCTGAAGAGTTTGAGCATGGCAGATAAGCAGTGAGGGCGGATACGCGATGGATTACTGTCATCATTTTTAATGAACAGAAAATTGCACATAGTTTTTATTTTACCTACAGCTATATGGCCAAAAAGTTTGCATCACCCTATGGAATAGAATGAACTAATTTATGAAGCCTAAAAAATGTATCAATTTCTTGGTGTTTTTTTTTCCCCACACCGATGATAAAGCAAATCCATTTTCTATGTGTTTTGAGCTTCATAGCCAGTGTGAAATTGCACTGCTCTGACTTACAGGAACCTGCCTGAATTGGACTGTCCTCAAAATAGGACGCACAGTTCTCACAAAAAGAAAATGCAGGATATTTATATTTTTTTTTCAGTGATGAATATCGACAATTTATTTTATAAATTCTGTGTGATGTGTGTGTGTGTGTGTGTGTGTGTGTGTGTGTGTGTGTGTGTGTGTGTGTGTTTGTGTGTATTCCTACCTTCAAACCCTGGTCTTTATCAATATGGGGACCAGTGTCTGGTAACCTTAATTAATCCTGTTTTGCAACAGAGGAGGAATAATCCATGATCTCACACGGAATGGGGAGAGAGGGGTTCAAATGAAACACTTTTTTACATCAAATGCGATTGATTTTATTTATTTTTTGTTATATCTGATAAAGGTTAACATTGAGTATACGTTATATTTTGTAGAGCCTCTAAAATTTTTACACTGTGTGATATAAAATATATATTTAGATATATGGGGACCAGAGTCAGGGTGAATATGTAAAAAGTCGGATGAATTAATCCTGTTTTAAAATCCCATTTAAGAATTACTATATTCACACTTATTGTTTTGAGATTCAGCTTTCAGGGAGCTGCTCTAAATCCAGAAAGACACAGGGTATTAATGCTTGTGGTATTGGTGGTTTGCTGCTGGTGACAGGCAGGAGATGGAGAAGGGGTGGTAGTCGTTTGGTGGGATCAGACGAGAACAGGATTATTTACAGATCTCTCGCACTGAGATGACCAACATGGCAGCGCAGTTTGAAACACACACAACACAGTATACTGAAACTTTGGTGGGATCTGCAATATCTGTCATTTAAATCTCTTCAAAATAAACTAACGTTGCTGAAGAGTTTGAGCATGGCAGATAAGCAGTGAGGGCGGATGTGTGACGGATTACTGTCATTTTTTAATGAAGAAAATTGCACATAGTTTTTATTTTACCTACAGCTATATGGTGTAAAAAGTTTCCCATCACCCTATGGAATAGAATGAACTAATTTATGAAGCCTAAAAAAATGTATCAATTTCTTGGTGTTTTTTTTGTGTGTGTGTCACAGCGATGATAAAGCAAATCCATTTTCTATGTGTTTTGAGCTTCATAGCCAGTGTGAAATTGCACTGTCTGACTTACAGGAACAGCGTCTGAATTGGACTGTCCTCAAAATAGACGCGGCAGTTTGGACCAAAAAAAAAATGCAGGATTTTATATTATTTTTTCAGTGATGAAATATCGATTTAGAATTGTATTGCATGATATATATATGTGTGTGTGTGTGTGTGTGTGTGTGTGTGTGTGAGAGTGTGTGTCAGTGTGTGTGAGTGTGTGTGTATATATATATATATATATATTATAGAAGACAAAATTATTTACTGTATGTTATTATTATTATTATTATTATTTATTTCTTAGCAGACACCCTTATCCAGGCTTATACAATTGTTACAAGATATCACATTATTTTACATACAATTCCCCATTTATACAGTTGGGTTTTTACTGGAGCAATCTAGGTAAAGTACCTTGCTCAAGGGTACAGCAGCAGCATCCCCCCCACCTGGGATTGAACCCACGACCCTCCGGTCAAGAGTCCAGAGCCCTCACCACTACTCCACACTGCTATAGTACAAATATGTACTGAATTATTATTCTTATTAATTTTTTTTAATAATTATTTTTATTCACTTCCCATTTTTTCCAATTATTATTCCACCTGGCTCAACGCTGTGACCCCCCAAACTGACTGGGAGAGACTCGCACTCCGGTCCTCCAAAAGCGAGTGCCGTCCTTTTTTTTTTTTTCCGCTCTGCAAACCAGGTCCAGAACAGAGGAGGAAGACCACAGGGTTCTGGTGGCCAGCCAAGGACCCCACCCACCCCGAGTGAGGAGTGTGTGTGTGTGTGTGTGTGTGTGTGTGTGAGGTGAGTGTGTGTGTGTGTGTGTGTGTGTGTGTGAGTGAGTGAGTGTGTGTGTGTGTGTGTGGGAGGAGGAGTGAGTGAGTGTGTGTGTGTGTGTGTGGAGTGAGTGAGTGTGAGTGTGTGTGTGTGTGTGTGTGTGTGGAGTGAGTGTGTGTGTGTGTGTGTGTGTGAGTGGAGGAGTGAGTGAGTGTGTGTGTGGAGTGTGTGTGTGTGTGTGGAGGAGGAGGAGGTGTGTGTGTGTGTGTGTGTGTGAGTGAGTGTGTGTGTGTGTGTGTGTGTGTGTGTGTGTGTGTGTGTGTGGTGGAGTGAGTGAGTGTGTGTGTGTGTGTGTGTGTGAGTGAGTGAGTGTGTGTGTGTGTGTGTGTGAGTGAGTGAGTGAGTGTGTGTGTGTGTGTGAGT
The DNA here is from genome assembly GCA_036884735.1 of Huso huso. Taxonomy (NCBI): domain Eukaryota; kingdom Metazoa; phylum Chordata; class Actinopteri; order Acipenseriformes; family Acipenseridae; genus Huso; species Huso huso. The sequence continues at coordinate 7,786,782 of CM072708.1, read as the reverse complement.
GTGTGTGTGTGTGTGTGTGTGTGAGGAGGAGTGAGTGAGTGTGTGTGTGTGTGTGTGTGTGTGAGTGAGTGAGTGTGTGTGTGTATATATATATATATATTATAGAAGACAAAATTATTTACTGTATGTTAAGTTTCTAAAACTTGGTCTGAAATATTATTATTATTATTATTATTATTATTATTATTATTATTTATTTCTTAGCAGACGCCCTTATCCAGGACGACTTACAATTGTTACAAGATATCACATTATTTTTACATACAATTCCCCATTTATACAGTTGGGTTTTTACTGGAGCAATCTAGGTAAAGTACCTTGCTCAAGGGTACAGGAGCAGTGACCCCCACCTGGGATTGAACCCACGACCCTCCGGTCAAGAGTCCAGAGCCCTCACCACTACTCCACACTGCTATAGTACAAATATGTACTGAATTATTATTCTTATTAATTTTTTTTTAATAATTATTTTTATTCACTTTCCCAATTTTTTTCCAATTATTATTCCACCTGGCTCAACGCTGCGACCCCCCCCAAACTGACTCGGGAGAGACTCGCACTCCAGTCCTCCAAAACGAGTGCCGTCCGCTTTTTTTTCCCGCTCTGCAAACCAGGTCCAGAACAGAGGAACACGCAGTTCTGAATTGCGTACAGGAGCTCGGCCAGACCACAGGGGGGCGCTGGTGTGCGGCTAGCCAAGGACTCCCCACCCACCCTAACCCCTACCCAGCCCGGGCCACCCCCTGGGAACTGCGATACCCTGCACTGCGATACCCGCGATAGCTGCGACAACGATACCCTGCACTGCGATACCCTGCACTGCGATACTCTGCACCTCTGCACTGCACCCGACATGCTCTGATACCCTGCACTGCGATACCCAATACTCTGCACTATACCCTGCACTGCGATACTCTGATACCGTGCACTGCGACACTGATACCCTGCACTGCGATACCCTGCACTGCAATACCCTGCACTGCGATACTCTGATACCCTGCACTGCAATACTCTGATACCCTGCACTGCGATACTCTGATACCCTGCACTGCGATACTCTGATACCCTGCACTGCGATACTCTGATACCCTGCACTGTGATACTCTGATACCCTGCACTGCGATACTCTGATACCCTGCACTGCGATACTCTGCACTGTGATACTCTGTACTGTGATATTCTCACAGCAGCATAGCCTGGGAGATCTCCAGGCTACAGGTGATGCAAAATGTTTGTGCAGAGCTGTGGTCACAGCAGTCCTTTCCTCTCAAAGACAGCGTTCAGTCTCACCTGTTCAGTCAGATTGTTTAGCAGACTCACAGCAACAGGAAGGTCCTTTTCCACCAGCTCCTTAAAAGCAGAACAAAACAGCAACAACGACAGACGCGTTACAAAAGACAGGACAGAAGAAGTTCGCCCGGTTGGCGTTGCTTTCTTGGGACGCCTTCGGGGCGGGGTGAGGGGGAAAGAGATATCCCGAATAAGCGGCTGTCCCAATTAAACGAATGAAATCACACGACATTCGGATTAAACGATAAACACATTGTTTATAAATGCCACCGCAGCCTGAGAAACTGCAGGAGAGACTCCAGGGCGACTCCAGGGCGATTTGCAGCTTGTACTGAACCAAACTGCTCCACACCTCCACAACTGCTCCCAATTGCAACAGTGTGGAGTAGCGGTTAGGGCTCTGGGCTCTGGACTCTTGACCGGAGGGTCGTGGGTTCAGTCCCAGGTGGGGGACACTGCTGCTGTACCCTTGAGCAAGGTACTTTACCTAGATTGCTCCAGTAAAAACCCAACTGTATAAATGGGGAATTGTATGTAAAAATAATGTGATATCTTGTAACAATTGTAAGTCGCCCTGGATAAGGGTGTCTGCTAAGAAATAAATAATAATAATAATAATTGTAACTATTTCCTGTATCTTGTATTTGATTTTCCTCTTCTAGATATCCGTATTCAGGTTTTTTTTGTAATGGCTCGTATTTGAAATCGTTCTGACCCATTTATATCGGACTCACTACCTGCTTTTACTGGACTTTACTCATATAAGCAGATCGTTTTTTTACTATCAGTTTAACTCACTCTTAAAATGTAATTATTTACTGTCTTCTATATTTTGCCCTTATTTGAATTTGACTTTATTTTCTACTGATTTTACAGTACCTTATAACTGCTCTTATCTGTAATGCAATACTCTGCACTGTGATACACTGTACTGTGATACTCTGTACTGTGATACACTGCACTGTGATACTCTGCCCTGTGATACACTGCACTGTGATACTCTGACCTGTGATACTCTGACCTGTGATACTCTGACCTGTGATTTTTGCAAGGTGATAATTTTTAACAACTGTAAGTCGCCCTGGATAAGATATTATTTATTTCTTAGCAGACACCCTTATCCAGGGCGACTTACAATTGTTACAAGATATCACATTATTTTTACATACAATTCCCCATTTATACAGTTGGGTTTTTACTGGAGCAATCTAGGTAAAGTACCTTGCTCAAGGGTACAGCAGCAGTGTCTCCCCACCTGGGATTGAACCCACGACCCTCCGGTCAAGAGTCCAGAGCCCTAACCACTACTCCACACTGCTGCCCTATAATAATAATAATAATAATTATTATTATTATTATTATTAAATTAAATTAAATACACACACAGCCGAGAGAAGTCTAACACCGAGTTTAAGATGTATATCAGTTCTTAATGAGGGTGGGGTTCGGTAATTATGCAGACTAGAGTCTTAAACTCACCCGTCTTTATTAATCTAGGTCCAAAAGGGAAAAACATAAATAGGGTTGGGTTAAGATTAAGAATTATAGGGATGAAGAGAAGACTAGAAAAAATAAACATTTTAGAGAAAGTTACAAACGCACACTGTTTATAATTCATACGCAACTACACTGGTTTGTTTAGCTAAACACGACCAGACTGTGGAAAATCTCATATTAAACGATATTTTAACAACATCTCCGACATACTTTTAGTGTAGAGAAGCGTAACTCTCGGTCGCTACGGTTACAACTCCTCTCTGAATTATTATTGGGTTGCACATGAATAACAAACATTTAAATCATTTCTCAAAATTCACAAACTCACATTGTCGACTCCGGGCGCCGCCATTTTCGAGTGAAGGAAAAACGACGACGGCGGCTGCCGAGGAACACGCTGCGTGAAGACAAAAAACGGACGGGCCGGAGAACGAAAAGCTAAAACGCGTTTTTCAAACTCTGCTCTTGGTGGAGGAGGAGGAGGAGGAGGAGGAGGAGGAGGAGGAGGGGGGGGAGGAGGGGAGGGGGGGGGGGAGGGGAGGGGGAGGGAGGAGGGGAGGAGGGAAGGAGGGAGGGAGGAGGGGGAAGGAGGGAAGGAGGGAAGGAGGGAGGGAGGGGAGGGAGAAGAGGGGGAGGAGGAGGGAAGGGGAGAAGGGGGAGGGACACAATACACGATATTTTAACGATATCTCCAACGCATGTATTATTTACACTGCACTTGCTTGACCAGTGTGATCCAGTGGTTAAAGTCCAGGGCTTGTAACCAGAAGGTCCCGGGTTCAAATCCCCCCTCTCTCTCTCACTGACTGACTCACTGTGACCCTGAGCAAGTCACTTCAGCTCCTTGTGCTCCGTCCTGCGGATGAGATGTTAAATCAATGTCCTATTGCAAGTGACTCTGCATATAATGCGCAGTTCACACCTCTGTAAAGCGCTTTGCGATGGTGGTCCACTATGAAACTCTTTAAATATTGTGGAGGCTATAATATTGTGATTTTTTTTAATATTATGAACTAAACGTATACCTTATCCCGTGTTATTACTATTTGTAAAAAAAAAAAAAAAACAATGGAAAATGCTAAAATTTCACAATAACTCCTTGGAACCCGTAAAGCTGCTTGCAAATTTCTTGCATATTCCGTGTTATTTTAATGTTTCAGATACAACCAAAAGGCTTTCTTTCGAAATTCGTTATTTTAAGAATTCTACCCCAAAACACAAGAGTGTATGTGTTTAAAAAAACCCACAACATTGATGCGAGAATGTGTGTGACAAAGGTTTTGACCAATCAATGTGAAGGATGGGATCGATTACACGCTCCTGGTTGGACGGAGACGGTTGATGGGGCGTGTTTCATTACCGCACTTGACCAATAGAAGACCGTACAAAACTGAAATTCAAACGAGAGGGGCGGGTATGACTTGGGCACAAGAACTGATGCTGTAGGATTGGCCACGCCGGATGATTGGCGCGGCGTGTTGACCTATCATCATAGAAAAAGAACCGACAATTGGCGGGGTGATTCCGCTTGAAAGAATTACCCATTGACCAATGAGGAGGCGGCATGAAGGGTGAAGGCGGGGTTGGAACTGCGGCTCGGCCAATCAGGATCAGGTCTCCGGCCGCAGTGAGGCGTAGACCCGCCTCGCGGTTCCATTTCGGTTTGAGGAGACGCGGCGCTCGAGCCCAAAGAAAGAAAATAAAAATAAAAATAATAATAAAATAAAAATAACAAACCTCGCAAATAAGGACAGAGGCCGCTAATCGTGGTTTTTTTTATTATTTAAATAAAGACTACCGAATACACCTTAAACGAGATTTGAAAGTTTAACTGAGGTTTATTCGTCTTTTTTTTTTTTAATTTGTAGGTTACGAAGCACGAAGTCGTTTTTTTTTTTTTTTTTTTTTTTTTTTTTTTTTTTTTTTTGTTATTTTTATTAAAACATTAGCGCAAGCCGCGGCCTACAAGGCGGGTTACAGTATCCCAGAGCGCCGTGGAGAGGCACAAACAAAACAGAATCGAGTTCAAAATAGCCAAGTTTGGGTTTAAAGGTATGGCGGAGTACGGTAACGGTCTCACCGAAGAGTCAATGCTGGATTCAGACCCCGGACACCCGGAGCTTGAAGACCCAGGAGCCGGCGACGAAGACCCCGGCCTTGAGGAGGGAGAGGCCGCCATTGAAGATCCGGTAAAACGTCTCCTTCTTCTTCTTTTTTTTTTTTTAAAAAAAATCCCATAAAATTCTCTTGATATTTTAAATAAAAAAATATAACGTTAACCTAAATCTACGGTGTCGGAAAACCTCGGTCTGACTGCGTCAAGTGTAATGAAGATAGGTGTGTTGAAACTGCGGCCGTGTGTCCGCCATGTTGGCTCTGGGTGTAAAGTTGGGGGCGGGATGCGGTCTCCGTGTTTGAGCCGAAATGGCGGCGGTTGCTCTGTAATGAAGCGGCGTGTGAGAGAGCCCGGGCCGGCCGCCATTCTGAGACCCGCGTGTGTGTATTTTTATATGTTTCTTGTCTGCATCCAATACCAAAATTAGTAACATGTTGGTCTCGGTTATTTTAAATCCTTGTAACTACCGGCAACCGACACAACAGAATTTAACAAGCCGGCATTACGATGTCTACTGAATTTTTTATATATATATATATATATATATATATAGGATTATATATATATAATCCTATCTCTTTCATATACCGCCACTGTTGTACGATATTATTTCTAGTTTAATAGTGTACTTGTATAATATATATTATGCCGCAACCAGTCGATTTTATTTTTAACTAACATTTTTATTTTTTAATACAAACCCCACCCCCACCATTTTTTAACACAATGTATTTTAGCCCAGATACGACAATGGGGATAAAAATGTCATTTTTTTTTAAATAAACTAGCCTTTTGTATTAAACTTTGTTGTATTATTAAACCGAGAAAACCCGTTAAGAACTGAACTATTTTGTATTAAAATTATGTTTTTCTGTTGGAACCCGGCATTATCTGTGTGGGTTAGTTAATTAGTGCTCTACAGTAAAAAAAAAAAAAACACGTTAGGGCTTTGTATTTGTGTTTTGTTCCAGTTAAGGTTTAGGGAGATTAATTTTCTTTGTGTTTATTTCAAAACATCACCGAGTTCCAGGTTCTGGGACTGGAAATAGCTTGTAATGACGTCATTCTGCGTCCGTACCGTTGAGTTTTTTATTAACACGCTTTCAAACTGCATCTATTTGGCGGATTGTTTCAGTATTGAATCTTCTGTAGCTTTTTGTCTGAAATGTTTTTGAAGTATCTGCCAGCTTTAAGTACACCGGGGCTGGGAATCAGACTCCTATTCCACAGCAGTGTGATCCATTCCAGGTTTTACTACCAGCTTGATCAGCCCCCAGTGTGTCTAGCTAACAAGCTCAGGTGTGTCTGATTATTAAACTCCTAGTGAAACCAGGACTGGATCACACTGCTGTGCAGCGGGAGTCATTTCCATCCCTTTTACAGTTCATTTTTAAAATGGCACTGGTATACTGGGGAGTAACGATACCCTAATGTCACAATACAATTCCGTATTGCGATATGCAGATCGCGATACGATATTGCCTTACAATCTAGTGCCATGATGACGCGTTAACCTGACCGAAAATACGCCTGCAACACAGTCTTCAGGGCCACTGCTGTGTTTGTTTGTCTGGGAGAGCCTAGTGACTGAATTCTCTCTCTCTCTCTCTCTCTCTCAATCTCCAGGAGCTGGAAGCGATCAAAGCTCGGGTTCGAGAGATGGAGGAGGAAGCGGAGAAGCTGAAGGAGCTTCAGAATGAGGTGGAGAAACAGATGAACCTCAGCCCCCCTCCAGGTGAGAAGTGTGTGTACATGTCTCGCTGTGTGTCTGTGTGTGTCTGTCTCTGTGTGTGTCTCGTGTGTGTGTGTGCGTGTCTGTGTGCATGTCTCACTCTGTGTGTGTGTGTGTGTCTGTCTCTGTGTGTCACGTGTGTGTGTGTGCGTGTCTGTGTGCATGTCTTGCTGTGTGTCTGTCTCTGTGTGTCTCGTGTGTGTGTGTGTGCGTGTCTGTGTGCATGTCTCACTCTGTGTGTGTGTGTCTGTCTCTATGTGTGTCACGTGTGTGTGTGCGTCTGTGTGTGTCTGTCTCTGTGTGTCTCGTGTGTGTGTGTCTTTGTGCATGTCTCACTCTGTGTGTGTGTGTGTCTGTCTGTCTGTGTGTGCATGTTTCGCTGTGTGTGTGCGTGCATGTGTGTCTGTCTCTGTGTGTGTGTGTATGTCTCGCTCTGTGTGTGTGTGCGTCCTGTGTGTGTGTGCGTGCATGTGTGTGTCTGTCTCTGTGTGTCTTTGTGTGCATGTCTCGCTGTGTGTGTCTGAGTGTGTGCGTTTTTGTGTGTCGTGTGTGTGTGGCACAGAGAGACTGTCTTCCATAACTATCAAACACTACTGCTACATTTAGGAAGACGAAAAGGAGAGGTGATGCCTTTTATTGAACTAACTGAAAAAAATTATTAAATCAAAGCTTTCAAGTAGAAAATAGAGGTTGATGCTTCACATGAAGAAGAGACCTCTGAGGTCTTGAAAGGGTGTGCAGGGCTTGAATTTCATTTGTGTGTGCTTGGGGGGGGGGGGTGAATTCCATGTTACGCTCCAGCCAATACGGGGGGGGGGGGGGGGTGGGGGGGTCGGTCCGGTCCAGAATTTTAGGGGGGGAGATGGCACAAGACACTTTTGCATATATAAAAATGTAAACTTTTGTTTTTATTTGCTGCATCATCACTCACACTGGTAATGCTTCAGGTAAGTAATTTGTATTGCATAGCAAGTGTTAATGCGAATGACTTAAAGCTGCTCAATCAAAGCCCCTTCACTTCTCCGCTCTTCTTTCTGTTTATCTGCACTCTCTTTGCCGTTGCCCGACGTTTCTTTTTTCGAAGCTGCGTTTGTGTGCGCTGCCGCTGCAGCGTCTCGCCGTGAAGAGGTTGTATAACAGCGGCTCGCAAACGTGACTGTGGCATAGAGGCTGCAGACCTAAGAGCTCATTCGACCACTATCCTTATTAAACTCCAGCCAGTTTGGCCGAAATCTCTCCGGTTTGCCTTGCACTTCGCTGGCTTGTGTTATCAGATTCTCTATCACGTTTTTTTTTTCAAATAAAGTATCGACCATTTAGACCATCCCAGGGTTATTTCAGATAGCCATTTGTATACTGAGCATCAAAAGAAACATATCGCTTATATCTGAGCATCAAAAGAAATGTTTCTCTTTTATATTTGGATAAAATTCACTAGATGTGATTGAAAAACGACAAACTCTGTTTCAGAGCAGGTGCATTGACTTTGTATCGTGCTGATTAACCATTGACATCACAAAGATGCTGCTGAATGGTCTGTGGATCTCGGGCAGGTGTTGTGACTCTTGGTCTCCCGGTTGGTGGCTCTGTCCTTGACAGAGTGTGTCTGGTTATACCGTCTCACCAGGTTTGAAATCGCTGGCTGTGAGCACCCGAGACGACGAGCCACAGCGCGCTGCCCTAGTCCAGCCTCCAACACGCCGATCGCACGAAGGAGCCGCTCTCTGGACAGACGTGGCATGTTGGTGTTTTTTTTTTTTTCCTGTGATTTTCTATATTGCTTTTATTCAAGCTTGCAATTCAACAGCTGAAATCGCTCCTTATCCAGAGTCCAAGCAGCTGTCTCACTAATTAGGTGATTAAGAGCTTCAGTCATAATCGCTCAAGCATGTCGTGGTCAAGGATGAATGATCGAGGGATGAAAAAGAAACCAAAAACATTTTGTCAATGCCCATTTACAAACGATGTACGCTGCGCTCGTAACACCGCTAATACGCAGCAGTATCCCAATATGCAGCCAATATGAGTTCTTCGATGGAAATGATTTGCAGGGAAATATGTGATTCCCTCGACCCCACACTGAAATTCAAGCCCTGTTGTGGTTTAGAATTTTTTTTTTTTTTAGTTTAGTCCAATAAAAGCGATCGCCTCTCCTTGTCTTATCACCTATGGACTGATACGGCTCCTGTTTCCTGTCCTTTTCTAAAATTATTATTATTATTATTATTATTATTATTATTATTATTATTTGTTTATTTAGCAGACGCCTTTATCCAAGGCGACTTACAGAGACTAGGGTGTGTGAACTATGCATCAGCTGCAGAGTCACTTACAACAACGTCTCACCTGAAAGACGGAGCACAAGGAGGTTAAGTGACTTGCTCAGGATCACACAATGAGTCAGTGGCTGAGGTGGGATTTGAACCGGGGACCTCCTGGTTACAAGGCTGTTTCTTTAACCACTGGACCACACTGCCTCCTAAATGGTTTGATGCTTCTGTCTGGGGGAGGGAGGGAGGGCTGGGGGTGGGTGTGTTTTGTTGCAATTAAAAATACAATTGAAAATAATTCTCTTTTTTTTTAAAAATGTTTTTCTCTCTCAGCAGGTCCTGTGATCATGTCTTTAGAAGAGAAGATGGAGGCTGATGCCCGATCCATCTATGTAGGAAATGTGAGTGCAGAGCAAGATGCTCGGATATGTTGTGAGAAGTGTTAAATTTAAATCAAGGGAAGTAATGTTAAAACTTTACAATGCATTAGTAAGACCTCGCCTAGAATATTGTGTTCAGTTCTGGTCACCTCATTACAAAAAGGATATTGCTGCTCTAGAAAGAGTGCAAAGAAGAGCGACCTGAATTATCCCGGGTTTAAAAGGCATGTCGTATGCAGACAGGCTAAAAGAATTGAATCTATTCAGTCTTGAACAAAGAAGACTACGCGGTGATCTGATTCAAGCATTCAAAATCCTAAAAGGTATAGACAATGTCGACCCAGGGGACTTTTTTGACCTGAAAAAAGAAACAAGGACCAGGGGTCACAAATGGAGATTAGATAAAGGGGCATTCAGAACAGAAAATAGGAGGCGCTTTTTACACAGAGAATTGTGAGGGTCTGGAACCAACTCCCCAGTAATGTTGTTGAAGCTGACACCCTGGGATCCTTCAAGAAACTGCTTGATGAGATTCTGGGATCAATAAGCTACTAGCAAGATGGGCCGAATGGGGCCTCCTCTCGTTTGTAAACTTTCTCATGTTCTTGTATATTAAATGAACATAATTTAGATCTTTTTATTTAACAAAGAGAAGCTGTAAAATTATATTGCAAGAAGTCTACCGGAAGCCATAATAGTAGCACAGTAGTATTTTATGTTGGATTTCGAAATGTCACTTTTTTTATTTATCTGGGAAAAACTACAAAGCGCTGGGTGTGCAATTCAATATGTTAACAAGGAAACATTATTCAGCAGCTTTCATTGGACTCTATGAAGCTGAGTGAGTTCATTCTATATAGAGGGGGTGGAATTCAATATGTTAACAAGGGAACATTATTCAGCAGCTTTCATTGGACTCTATGAAGTTCATTCTGAGGGAGTTCATTCTATATAGACTCTATGAGCTGAGGGAGTTCAATTCAATATGTTAACAAGGAACATTATTCAGCAGCTTTCATTGGACTCTATGAAGCTGAGGGAGTTCATTCTATATAGAGGGTGTGCAATTCAATATGTTAACAAGGGAACATTATTCAGCAGCTTTCATTGGACTCTATGAAGCTGAGTGAGTTCATTCTATATAGAGGGTGTGCAATTCAATATGTTAACAAGGGAACATTATTCAGCAGCTTTCATTGAGTTCATTTTATGAAGCAATTCAATATGTTAACAAGGGAGTTCATTCTATATAGAGGTTCATGCAATTCAATATGTTAACAAGGGAACATTATTCAGCAGCTTTCATTGGACTCTATGAAGCTGAGGGAGTTCATTCTATATAGAGGGTGTGCAATTCAATATGTTAACAAGGGAACATTATTCAGCAGCTTTCATTGGACTCTATGCAGCTGAGGGAGTTCATTCTATATAGAGGGGGTGGAATTCAATATGTTAACAAGGGAACATTATTCAGCAGCTTTCATTCCACTTCAGTTGATTCTATAGGATGGTGCAAATCTTTTGGCCATAGCTGTAGTTCCCCACCCCCTCCCCCTGTGTTTCCATGTACTGTGTCTGCTGTTCTCTCTCTCTCTCTCGCTGTAGTTTATTATTGAATCTCTCTGGGTTGCAGGTGGATTATGGGGCGACAGCAGAGGAACTGGAAGCTCATTTTCACGGCTGCGGTTCTGTGAACAGAGTCACGATCCTGTGTGACAAGTTCACAGGCCATCCTAAAGGGTAGGTCTCTTTAGTATTCACTGTGCGTCCATTTTAGAGCAAAAAACATTTCTAATTTGATAACCACTGCATTAAGTATCCAGCTGACCAATTCACAGTTCATCGATGTTGTTAATGATAATACAGAAATCCACAGTTGCTCCAGTTACCCCTCTAGACGCGGTATAGGTCACTGAAACGGCTTATAAACTAACTGCAGTATTACCCGAAACTGAAATCCATTCTTTCAGGAACAGCAGTGAAATCGAAGCGGGAATCTCCCGACTAGCCCAACGAATTTGTTTTGAATTCCTCTTTACTTTTTGCCCCCCTTTTTTCAGGAGAGATTTTCAGAAGTGTACTGACCTGGTTTTTAAAAAAAAAAAAAAAAAAACGGTCATGAGTTGGCAGTGTGTGTTCATCGCGAAAAGTCGTGATGCTGGTGTTGCTTTGGAATTTCGATCGCTTGGACGTGAAACTAAAAAATAAAAACCACGCTGCTGCTCCAACTCTCCCTTGTGCAGAAAGCGGACGGGTTTTGAAAGTTGCTGTGTTCGCTCTGCCTCGCACGCAGTCTTCATAAGACCTCTGATCCAGACCAGGGGCTTGTTATTGCCAACCTATCGCAACTCTTATTTCAAACGCACAATTTAACCCTGCATGACACGTGGCTCTTCTCATTTATACATATTTGTTTAACCTGCATGAATACCGTCTTTGTTACAAACACAGTCGTTACACTGTTGTATTGTTTATTCGTTATCATTATTATCATTGTCATTATTATTCTCTAGTCCCTAACTATTACAGCAGTGTGGAGTAGTGGTCAGGGCTCTGGACTCTTGACCGGAGGGTCGTGGGTTCAATCCCAGGTGGGGGGGACACTGCTGCTGTACCCTTGAGCAAGGTACTTTACCTAGATTGCTCCAGTAAAAACCCAACTGTATAAATGGGTAATTGTATGAAAAAATAATGTGATATCTTGTAATAATTGTAAGTCGCCCTGGATAAGGGTGTCTGCTAAGAAATAAATACAAAATAATAATAATAATAATAATAAATTACCAGTAAAGACTGAAAATTAGCATTACCCATCTCTTGGAAGATTACTGAATGATAACAAAACCATTGTCTCACATGTATAAATACAGCAACTTCATTAAGGGAAGCGCTCTGATCTAAATACAGCAATACACCATCATATATCAAATACACTTGTTCAACAACATGCGTGATAAGGGGCTCCCGAGTGGCGCGTCCGGTAAAGGCACTCCGTGTGGAGTGGAGGATTCGTCCTATAGCCTTGAGGTCGCAGGTACGAACCCAGGCTGTGTCATTGCCGACCGGGTGTTCCTAGGTGGCGGGGCACAATTGGCTGAGCGCCGCCCGGGGAGGGAGGGTTTAGGTCGGCAGGGGAATCCACGGTTGATAGGGTTGCCTGCGGGTCTGCAGTGTAGCCATTCGGATCTGTGTTGTCCTCCGGCACTAGAGGTCTGGTGGCTTCACTGTGCGAAAAGATAATGGCTTGGCAGGAACACGTTTCAGAGGACGCGTGTTTCAGCCTCCTTTCCCACCGCCCCCCCCCCCCACGAGTCGCCGAGGGGTTGCAGCGGTGTGAACCGGGATTAATAACACAATTGGCGATTCTAAATTGGGGAGAAAAATGGGTAAAAATCATTGGCAGCGACTAAATTTATATAAAAAAAACAAACCCTGCAGTATGGTCCTGTATTGGTCCTTTAGAGTACTGTAATCTGCCACAAGTGTTATTTAATCTGTAGTATTTTGTATTTAATCATATCCTGATGTAACTATCACTGACACTGTTATCTGCTCTGTTATTGAATCGTATTTTGTCACACTTGTACTTACTAGAACTGAAGTCATTGTAATTTATCTTGCTCTTAATTAATACTTGTACTGTGATTCTTGAAATGTATTTCTGTTTACGAGTGTAAGTCGCCCTGGATAAGGACGTCTGCTAAGAAATAAATAATAATAATAATAATATTGGGTGCTATATTGACTGCCTGCGGTCTGTTCTGACAGGTTTGCCTACATTGAATTTTCGGACAAGGAGTCTGTCCGGACGTCCATGGCGCTTGACGAGTCCCTCTTCAGAGGACGACAGATCAAGGTGAGAGAGAAAGCAAGCAAAAAATATATATATATATTTTCTGTTAACGCTGATACCCGGATCGTGTGTGAGAGTGAAGGGGGGCTGCTTATATGACGGCTTTAACGTTTTTTTTTTAGGTCACAAACATTTTCAGTATGTTCAGTTTCAGACGTGTTTTAATACTGCGGTTGTTTGAGTATTTAGTCTTGTAGTGAGTGAGTGTGTTTGAATATTTAGTCCTGTATTAAGTGAGTTTGTTTGAGTATTTAGTCCTGTAGTGAGTGAGTTTGTTTGAGTATTTAGTCCTGTAGTGTGTGTTTGAATATTTAGTCCTGTATTAAGTGAGTTTGTTTGAATATTTAGTCCTGTAGTGTGTGTTTGAATATTTAGTCCTGTATTAAGTGAGTTTGTTTGAATATTTAGTCCTGTAGTGTGTGTTTGAATATTTAGTCCTGTATTAAGTGAGTTTGTTTGAATATTTAGTCCTGTACCGTGTGTTTGAATATTTAGTCCTGTATTAAGCGAGTGTGTTCCCGCTGTGCAGGTGGGAGCGAAACGGACAAACCGGCCCGGAATCAGCACCACAGACCGGGGCTTTCCTAGAGCTCGCTTCCGATCGCGAGGGACCTTCTCCGCATCCCGCTCCCGCTACTACAGCGGATTCACCCCCCCCAGAGGCAGGGGCAGGGCCTTCAGGTCAGTGGAGCAAGCCTTTACAAAACGAGACGCACACGCTGACACACGCACACCGAGACACGCACACACACACTTTTTTTATACTGAGACACTCACAGGACCCCCCCCACACTGATACGCATGCAGCTGGGTGCAGGAAATCTAACCACGAGTAGACCTGTTTTAACCCTTTGCGGTCCTATCTCGGACCTGGTCCGACATTGCAATTATTCCTATCAGGTCCAATGTTGGACCCTGTCCGACATCATCAAAAAAACGCAAAAAACTGGTTTTTAGTCGTTTTTCACGGAAAAGCCGAAAACCATTCAATTGCCGAGTGGGAGCGACAGGGCCGAGACAAGTCAAAAAAAAAAAAAAAGGCGTATCTCATGAATAGTCATACTTACCCCTGGCATCAGATAGGGGCGGTCATAAGGAAACAAGCTGGCTGCTACTGCATCGGCGCTTAGAGAATATCACGGACATTTGCAGAGCTTTTTTGAGATGTTATAGTAATAAAATAATGACTTGGATCGCATTATTGAGGAGTTTGGTGATAAAACGAGTGATCAGGAGATGATTTATCGGTATGCACGACTATTATTATTATTATTATTATTATTATTATTATTATTATTATTCTTATTTATTTCTTAGCATATGTGAAAGCGATAGCGAATGAAAGGGTGGGGCGGGGCTGGAGATGCCTAGTGAGTGCTTTGATGATATGCAGGGCCATTTAAACCCGTTTGACTGTGAAAAAAATACTTTTAAACAGCGCGTCTAAAATTAACTGCGCGTGTGAAAATAAATTGGACCTGACGCGCCTGACACGCGCTTAATAAATGGACTGCAAAGGGTTAAGAGCAGTTGTCACGAAGCAGTGCAAAGACAGTTCTAACGTCAATTGAATACATTTTAGGTTCCAGACACACAAATGAAAACAAAGCATTTGTATGTGCTTTTTTACAATTTTTTTTTTATAAGCCTAAAATAAACGCAAAACTGTTTTTGAGCTGGATTTCCTGCACACCTAATCTCACGGTGTTAGAATGAACCTGCAGGTGTTATTGAGACTGGGGCACACTATTGTTGTGTTAAGGTTTTTCTTTCTGGGATTTTGTTGCATGTCCAAAGCTGATGGTGCTGTCAGTTTTATGTATTGGTCAGAAAACTCTCTCCTGTCCAGTTCCTGAGTCCCAAATTGCATCGGTTTTAAAATTTTAAATTAACGGGTTAAAAAGGTTGGCCCTGTTTTAAAACCACAGCGATATTTGAAATCCTCAAATGTGCTTTGTTTTCTTCTTATTTATTAATTTGTCCTTTTATCCAAGGCGATGTTACAGGGCAGTACAGGGTTACAATTTTCCTTTAAGAAGAAATGTGCTCTTCTGCCGCTGTTTATGAACTTGAAAGCACCAGCGCTCCCTGCAGTTTACCACAAGTAACTTCATCCAAGCGGGTTGCTGTCTAGTGATGCCTGTTTTCTAATGTTATGTTTCAACGGGTGTTCCTAGGGGGCGGAGCACTATTGGTCGAGCGCCGCCCGGATAGGGAGGGCTTAGGTTCTGCAGTGGGAGCCATTCAGATCTGTGTTGCCCTCCGGCACTTTAGGTCTGGTGTCTTCGCTGTGCGAAAAAAATAATGGCTTGGCAGGAACACGTTTCGGAGGACGCGTGTGTCAGCCTCCGTTAACCCCACCCCGACCCCCCCGAGTCGCCGGGGGGTTGCAGCGGTGAACCGGGATACAAATAATTGGGCATTCCAAACTGGGGAGAAAACGGGTAAAAAAAAAATAAAAAAAACATTGGCGACGACTAGATTTTTTTAAACAAACCCCCAGGCCCCCAAAAAAAAAAAAAAAGTGGCAACAAATTGGCCAGGCAGTAATCTTGCAAACGCAACAAGTCTGCGCTTTCAATCCCTCATCCCGTTCTTGAAGCTCCTAAAAGTGATCTGTGGGTTTATTTTATTTAATTTAATAGAGGCGCAATGCTATGCAAAAAACCTGCTATTCAAATGCTCTTCTCCTTTACAGTTAGTGTGACTGTGTATCCTGAGAGATTGCTTCCTCATCGCAGTGTGCGCTGTTCTCTCTGTGTTTGTGTAGGGGGGTGTGTGTGCACATAGTGTAACAGAAGAGAGTCCTTGTATAGCTGCTTTAAAACAGTGTTATGCTGTACTGAGACCTTATGCTACTCTAACCTGCAGTGCAGTGGGACCTAATGGGTTACACTGCCACCAGATGCATTGGTTGAAATAGGTTGAGTAGGATGAATTGCAGTGTGTGTGCCAATTGCTCGTGTCACATGTTCGCTGGTCCCGCATGCACCCAGCGAGCGTGTGAACTTGCGTGTGCCGAACATGCATGTGGAAACATGCCGATAAGGGGATTCCTGTGGTCTGCTCTGAGATCCAGCCGGGTTCAAGCGCTCAGGGAGTGGCTGTGAGGCATGTCTTTAATACGATCAGTCAGGGATGCCGTCTTTCTGTCAAACACACGCACAGGGCAGCAGAAACCAGGAGCGTTCCCTGTTGTACAAGTCGGTCTAAGACAGGGTTTTGTCTTATGCTCTTAATCCAGATTGGGGGGTAATTCCTTGTTTTTACTGTAAGATTCTGCCTCCTGTGGCAGGCGCGGTATGTTTTTAGATGGCATCTGGGATACAAAGGAATAATATTTGTTTGAATGAAACCTCCCAAATGCGTTAAGGATGTGTTTTTTTTTTTTTTGTTTTTTTTTAAATGTTCAGTAGAAGAAAATGGTTCATAGAAAGAAATCTGTTGAGCAGTGTAACCGGCCTGTCTGGCTGCAGAGTTTTGTTGGCTGTAGTTTTTTGGTTTTTTTTAAAGTTTGGATTCCAGCAGTTTGTTTAGGAATGGTTTGGCGCTGAAGCAGCTGAGCCATAGAAAGTCAGCAGGGTGTGAACGGGCAGGGCAAGGCCGGTAGCTTTGTTTTCAGGTTGGTAGAAATCTGAATCTGGGTGGAAGATGGTAATGTGTCATGGAGGGAATCGGGCAGCACAATCGTGGGAGCAGCAGAGAGGCTTCTTTTAAACTGGAGCACCACACTCACTGATTTCTCTCTCCTCTCTCTCTCTCTCACACACAGTACACGCATCTACAGCTCTGGACAAATGATTTGCATCAACCTAGAATTTTAGGATTGAGACACATCCCTCGTTATATCGCCCCTCGCTATCCTGCAGATTCGGATATATCGCGGTGCTGGAGTTGGCTCCCCAGTTATACAGTCTAACTGCGCATGCCTTAGCTGCAATATACATAGGCAGTTTCATTTAGAATTACTGTTCGTTTTATTTCGTACTGCACATCACAAATTTAAATACAAAACAATTAAAACAAGGCATTAATATCGTACTGTTATCATACACACGTATTGCACAATAACACAAAGCAAATTTAAATATCTACTTGCTGAAGCGGTTTTTATTTTAGCCAGCGAGGTATTCACTTGTGGCAGCAATGCACGACCAAAAGCCACAGGGCAGTGACGTCAGCTCCCTAGCAACAATCCTCCTGTGTTGGGAATGGATTCTTTCAATGCAGTGGGTTTGTGCATTTTAAGAAATGAGAGGAAGACTCCTGAAATTTAATTGGAGTCAAGTTGATGAGAAGCAATTACCCTCCGCTGTACGAATTAAAAAGGTGTGCTGCTTTTTATATGAACAATTAGAGAAAGCGGGTTGCATAGAGGATTTATATTGGGCCCTGATGCCCCCGTTTTTAAAATACAGTATTTGTTAGCCTATTTTTCTTTTCTATGTGTTTCTCGCTGTCGCAGCCCTCGATATATAGCAGATTTGTACTGGACCCTGGCACCCACGATATAGCGAGTGGGTGGTGTGTGTGTAATAAATATAAATAAATTAGATCTTTTGTTTAACATCATATAATCAAAGAAATTACAAAATGATATCGCGAAAAGTCTACCGGAAGCCATCATAGCAGTCCAGTAGTATTTCATGTTAGATTTTCGAAATCTCACATTTGTCAGTTTTTCGTATGTGGGGGAAAACTACAAAGTGGTGTGTAATTCAGTGTGTTAACATAACATTTTTCAGCAGGTTTCATTTGACTAATGCAACGTGAATTCATTCAATAGGGTGATGCAAAACTTTTGGCCAGAGCTGTACATGCTCATACAGCACCCACTCGTGTCATCTAAGACTCAGCGCTAATGCAGCTAACTTGCACAGTGACTGACTTGTTTGTTTAATTAATTTTTTTAATCGCTCACCTCCAACACACACATGCAGACTGTGTACCATTTTAAACAGTTCTCTTATCCCCAGATCCCTGTGGCATTTGAGTGAGTTTAGGTTGTAACAGTTTTGTTTGTTTTTAATTAAATAGCACACACTTTGATATTTCTCTCCCATGTTACAATTTAAACTCACTCACACACATATCTTTATTCACCAACCGTATCATTTAATTAATCTAAACACACATTCTTTTGGTTTTATTGAAATCCAAACACATTTTATACATCGATTTTACACTTTTTCTTGATCGCCAACATTAAATTGAATCGCACAACACTAAATTTTAATTACATTAATTAATGCTACAACCTAAACTCACTCTGTTTCTCTCTCTCTCTTTTCTAGGGGCCGTGGGAGAACAACATCCTGGTATTCCCCTTACTAATTATCTCCCCCCCACCCACCCATAATCCCCCAAAAAAGAGAGAAAGAAACAAAAAAAAAAAAAAAAAAAAAAAAAAAAAAAAAAAAAATGGAAAAAGGAAGAAAACTGGAAGACTAAAAAAAGAAAAGAAAAAAAAAATCTTCCTCCTTTATCACCCGGACAGGACAGACAGACAGACAGACAGACAGACAGACAGACAGGACAGGCCAAGCAAGTGTGGGGGAGTCAGTGTTCAAATGATTTATAATGTTCTTCTGTTTTGAGTTGTGCTCCCTGTTGCTAGCAGGCACATGCGCACACGTGTGTGTGTGTGCTGTGTGTGTGCATGTACATGTACACGCGTGTTTGTGCGCCGGTGGACAGCCCCAGCAGTGGGTAAGGTGTTTTTTCTGGGGGGGGCAGGGATTATAAGGTTATACAGTATTTCTTAGCCTCGCTCTCTTGATTGTGATGAGAGCGTGGATACACAAAGCAATCTCTACTTTAATGTTTCTGTGGAACTGAGACAAAAGACATGTGTCTTTTTGCAGTCGGAGTTGTTTTATATACTATGTTTCCCTGAATGGCCAACATGTATATATTTTTTAAAATCTACCCTCTTTCTGGCTTCTGACCCCCCCATTTCACTTTCCGATTTGACTAACGTCTCCCATTTTCAGTCGAACAGCTTCCCTTTTTCTTGCCTCTATCCTTTTTCTCAACTCTTACTCACTTTTTTTTTAAAGACTGTGTGATTAACCTTTTATTTTTTTTTTTAAGAGTTAAAATGTTCAAGTTTCACAACTGCAAATTGTTTCATTTATGAAAAGAGGTTTGTCGGCAGTCTTTAAAGGTGTGAAATGGACCCTCGCTTTCCTACCCCTTTTTAAGCCCCTCCTCCTTTTCTTGGTAGGCAGCATCACTGGGTTTCTTGGTAACAGCTTGCATGCAAAAAGCCTCACTGTGTGTGTGGTGGAAGCAATCGTACCAGGCAACCAGTTACATGTAACTGTATGTGTATGGAGTGGATGGGCTTTACTTTCAGCAACCCCCCCCACCCAGCTTCACACCCTCACCCCACCCCTTGTATATTACACTACCTCTCGTTTGCAGGTTTACCCCCTCAACCCTTCTCTTGTACTGTGACCTCCAGCCTTTGCTTTTCTCGACTCTTGTCTTCCCTCCCCCTGTCCCTGTATATTAGATCACTTCTTCTCGTTGCAGGTATCAGGACCAGTGGAGACTGAGCACCCCTCCTCCTCCTGTGGCTGCAGCGCCCCCTACAGTGTCAGCGGTGTCTCTCTCTCTCTCCAACCCCGCCATGCACCACCACACTCACCCCATGCTGTCTGTGTGGGGGTGCGGGGGAGGGGGGCAGGGCGATCACAGGCCCGCGCCAGGGGGGCTGTATTATAACAACAAGCGCTGAGCTGAACTCCACCCAGAGTTATATATATATATATATATACAAGTATAGAGCCAGCCAGATAGCTGCTGCTGTTTTAATAAGAGAGCGAGACACAGACAGACAGACAGACAGACAGATAAAAAAGGGTGTTATTATAGCGCAACTGCCCTGCTTGTCAGCCCCCATTTGACAGTGGGGCCTGAGGAGTGACTTGGCACGCTTTTAAAAATAAAAAAAAAAAAAAAAAAAAAAAGCTATTTAATATTAAAGAAGGGGTTGAAGGGTGAAAAAAGGGTGTTTTGTGGTAAAAAAAAAAAAAAGGTGGGGGGTATTGAAGGGGTGGGGTAAAAAAAAAAAAATGAAAAAAAGACCTGGTTTTTGTTTTGGTTTTTTTTTTTTTTTAATAAATAAAAAAAGATTCTGTAATTTAGAAAAAAAATAAAAAAAAATTGTTACATGAGTTCTTGTTCTCCTTTTTGTTTTGGGGGGGGGGGGGTCAAACGCACCCCTGGAGGGCCGCAGTGTCTTCTGGTTTTCGTTCTGCCCCAAGCTCTCAATTACTTACTTGGTCTAATGATTTGATTAGTTGGACAAATTTAACACTTCTCTCCAGGTCTCAAAATGTTTTATAGGTCATGTACCTTGATTAAAGTGCATTTTTTAAATCAACTGGAAAAGACCTTGACAAATATGTCCAAGTGAACAAATTAGAGCAATTGTTAATTGAGAGCTTAAGTGGGAATGAAAACCAGAAGAGCCTGCGGCCCTCGGACTGGAGTTTGACCCCCCTGAGCCAGTGGGATGGAGTTGTATTGAAACGGTGTATTGCAGATCAAGTCATTTGGTGGAAGGTTAAATTTACAATACTTGTGGCTATCTGCCTAAATGTGGTCCTCCCTGAGACTACTTGAGTTGTGTTAAACGTTCTGGCTGCCTCACTGGGGGACAGGTTCTTAGGTGTTCCACTCTAAAGCACATGTTTGAATTGCAACACAAGGTTCAAACAGTGAAGCGTGTGTGGTGAACGAGAGACTAGACAGAGCCGTGCTGGTTCGACCACACACAGTCTTAACACATACACAGCTTGTTCACACACACTCATTATCAGCTCCTGGGGCGGTGTTGCAGGTTTACTAGTTTTCATCCAGAGATTTCTGCAATAGAAAAGCAAAACAAACAGAAAAAAAAAGTCAGATACACTAATACATTTAGATAGCGTTCACACACTGTTGCAAGTCAGTTACACAAACTTATGTGCATGCAAGGTACCTTACTTGAAAACAATACAAATGTAGCAACAAAAACAATCAAGTATTTCTTTCCAGGTTAATATTTAGAATAAATACTTGCAAGTTCTATTTTTGGATACTTTTATTTATATATAAACGGGATAAGAGTTTTCTTTACAGAGAAGACTAATTCCCTGTAAGAATCTGGTGTCTGTGTGGATCAGCCACAGAATTAGAAACACAGCTGACACAAGAATTGTGTGAGTTTGGATCCCCCACCTTGCAGGTTCTTGTTCTCCCTCTTCAGAGTCTCCAGATTGTCCAGAGACGACTCATAAGCGTTCTTCAGCTTGAAGAGTTCAGTGCTCAGGGACCTGGCCTCCTTCTGGGAGCCCTCCAGCTCACTCTGCGACTCTTCAAACTTCTGCTTCCACTCGTTCAGGACCTGGCATGGGCACGGTGAGAACAAGTCATTACAATCACATTGTAAAAAAGGGTTTCAAAATACAGCAGCCACCCATAACTAAACCTAATGCATTCCTTCATCAAAACCCCCATATCTCACCTTGTCAAAGTTCATCTGCTTCTTGTCCAGAGCAGCGGCTGCTGCGTTGGACCTCTCCAGATCCACCATGAGATCTTCAATCTCGTTCTGCAGCCTGTGTTTGGTCTTCAGGGAGGAGCATTTAGCATTCACAGCCTCTACAGCTTCCCCCCTGTGTCCTGCAGCCTCTGAGCCAACTTCTTCCTGGGAGATGGGGGGGAAAAAATAAAAGGCCTTCAGTCAGATCAGGAAAGGTCTCCGCTGAGTGAGAGAGAAGAAGAATGAAGAGGTTTCCCTCAACCATGTTTCTGGGAATTGGGTTTTATGGTAACTTAATTGATCCAACTTTTAAAACATTATAAAATGTTTAAAGGTCTACTCTGAGCACTGAATTGGTGTGCAGCAGCAGAGAGCTTTATGAAACCCAAGGGGGCACCTCTCTTACCGGTTGACTTGCAACAAGCTTTTTGCTCGTCTTATATTTTAAATCGGGAACATAATTCAAGCAAAAAGCTTGTGTTACAAGAACTTTCTTTTAAGACAAAGCAGCTGTTTGCATTACAATAATAAATGCATGAATCTGTTTTCCAGGAACATCAAGCAACAAGGAGTCTGCACCTACATTCTTGTGAGAGTTGAATACTGATTTAATTAAATGGGTACGCATCAGTTATCGACAGCCAGTAGTATAGTATAGTGGAGAGTAGCGCTGCTGCCACTTATTATTTCTTCCACAAATGTTTTTCAATTTTATATATTTTAACTGCCGTGGATTTTGTGCTACCTTTTCACAGTATGTTAAATGTAGCAAAAACTCATTAATGATGAAGCCTAAAAATAAGCTTTAGCGGGACATCCTACGCACCTGTCTTATCACTAGGTTTCTTACCTAGGCACCGTCGCGGCTGCTGATCCTTGCCTTCACGAACTCCGTCACAGGATCGGGTACGAAGCATTCCTTCTTCATGTCAAAGGGCTTGGTCTGCGCCTCCAGAAGTTCCCTATCGGACTTACGCAGGAAGGATGCGGCGGGCCCGAACTCGGCCATCTGTGCGTCACCCATGTTTCACATCTACACAACAGAGAACGTGATCTTTAACTAATGTCTGTTCAGATTCCCTCATTTGTTCAACTCCTGTCCAAAATGTTTAGCCTAATTCACACCGCTTCCTGGTGAACATTTTGCAGTGTCGGGCTGCTTTTTGGGCAACTATGGAAAAACTTTACAAAGACGTAATAAGCACACCAGAATGTTTAGTGGTATAGAATGGTATAGAAAAAAATTAAATAAAATTTGGTAGACGAAATACTGGACTAATTGGCTCGGTGTGACTGAGTGCATTAACGCTGTGGCCAAAAGTTTTGCATCACACATTGAATTACATACCGCTTTGTAGTTTTCCATGGCATTTCGAAATCTAACATGAGTTAATATACTATTATGGCTTCCGCTAGACTTGCGATATAATTTTGTAGTTTCTTTGATTACATGATGTTAAATAAAAGATCTAAATGACGTTCTTATAGTTTTTCTCAATCCTAAAATTCTAGGTGATGCAAAACTTTTGGCCAGAGCTGTATATAGATAGCAGCCTTTAGGCTACAAATTTGCTCATCCTATTGAAATGGTATAAAAAAAACTAAAAAAAAACTTGCTGTTGTTTATAAACAGTAAAAACAGATGGTCTTACCGTATAAAAACAAACAAGAAGCAGAGAGGTTCTTCAACTTATATTGAGACAGAAGGACACGAACAGTGAGACCTGGAAGAGAGCTTCAGCTGAACTTCAGGAACTGCCTACTGTTTGGTTTTCCACCAGCAGATGGCACCCCAGGGTGAGGTTTGAGGTCCACGCAGTCAGTTCATTCTTTTAAAACAGAATTGACAAAGCCCTCCCCTGTTCACCACCTCAAAAATCAAAAACTGTGGCCTATTTGTGAGAATATTTCATTTGGCTTATATAACCCATGTTGAAACATAGGTTCATATTCACATTAACTACAAGTAATAAACGATACAGGCATCGTTTGGAATGATTATATTGTTTTTTTGAGTTACTCTTTATTAAGAGTTTATGTTTGTTTTCCTTTCTCAGAACATGAAGCAAATTGCACACTGGAGCACACGGGTTATAAACCAGTAAGTGATTCATTTGCAGCAAATACTGTGTTTTTTTTTTCTTTAGATATTCAACAGAAACAGTGAATGCCTAATAATAGTTCAACCCACTCTGAACAGTAAGTGCTTACCTTCAGATAGTTTGGTAACTTCTTCTCTTCCAGACCCTGCTGCTCCGCTTTATAAAGTGAACCACTCTCCCAAATTTGGAGGCAGGGATCTAATTGTATCTGTCAGACGATGGGAGGGGAGGGGAGGGGTGGGTGTGTGTGTGTCTTTGTCTCTGGATGCTGTGGGTGTGATGCATATGGAAAGCCGGGACCTTTTTCTATGTCCCAAGCCCAGTTTGTATTTTCCTTATTAGGTATTCCCAGCATCAATGTGGCTCGGTCGCATATCCATGTGACGCTATCAGCAGGGCGGATAGTCAAGCAGACACACAGACACAGACACGCATATTCTTCTATCTGTTTAGAGATAGCAGCTGCGCTGCCGCAGGGCTGTTGAAGGACTGTGGGCAGAACAGGGGGATCATTATCAGCCATTTCAGACCCCCCTGCTGCAGGCTGATGAAAAAAGGAGAGGGATAATGGTCAATGAAACATGTTACTGAACAGAAAAACTAAAATAGTTTGAGTATGAGTGTGTGTTCTTTGATTACCACCACCCATGCTTAATATCTCTAAACTCTTTCATTTTGTATATTTTATACTTATTTAGATACTGATACTGGAAAGAGCCACTGAGATTCAACAGCTCAGGGAAGGGGAGCTGCAAACTTGGGAGAATTAGCCAGGGTGGGGATGAATTAGTTTTATTGACTTTGTGGCTGTCGGTGAGCCTGTGTGAAATGAACACCATTAACAAGTGGCATGGGTTACCTTTGTAGACTTTCTCTTAGATCAAGGGTTAGGAAGGTAGTAGTTAGAAATGGAGACTGAAATGCTACGAAAAATAGGTGCCCCCCCCCATGTCCGGTACAAGCTTGAGGCACAAAGGCTGAACTTCCGTTTTGCCGCCACAAGAGAAACGGTGGCCCCTCCACTCCAGAGTGGAGAGCTTCCATTGCCCTGGCTTGAGAGTTCTGCGTAAACAGGCAGGAGTATTCTTTCTTTATACAACAGGGCTGACAGTCCAGAACGTGATACCCAAAATGCATCACAACTGTCATCTGCCTCCCACTGCGAACCAAACCCAAGGCCAAGGTCAGCATTAATGCCAGCCTGCTTTCCTTCTTCAGCTAGTGAAAGCATTGCCCCCAGGGTGCCTCTCTCTGACATTGCACTGTTTCCTTGCCTTTATCCTTCACTACAAAGATAACCCTGTGAAATTCCTGCCCCGCGCCACTCTCTGATTGAGAAGGACAGCTTGAGCTCCACTTTCAGGGCAAGACTAGCGTAATGTTTGTCCAGGATCAGTTGCAGCAGGTGCTAGAAAAGGTCTCCTTCTACATAGATAGAGACGGAGAGACAGATGCCTGATGCTGACAGAGTCACATGGTGTTAATGTTGATACTGCACAGACATACACTAATTAAGAGAGGTTGAGCGTTTCACAGAGGGATACAGAGAATCTCTGATTGGGGTGGGGGGTTAAATTTCTCAACCTAAACCCTGGCACGCACAACGCTAGTGTTTCATGAACACAGCTTTTTTTATTACTTGGAGAAGAGGTGAGGACTTCAGCTTTAACTTTAAGCAATATAAAGGGTAAGCCGTTTAAAGATGTCATTTCTACAAAAAAAAAGGCCAAGTTGCAAAGTTTGCTGTTGTAGGTGCATCTGTAGCGAGACAGGAACAGGCAGGATTTCCTATACCCTACCTGTCAAACACATGAAAAGGGCAGGGCGATTCATGGTGAACAGCACAAGTCATCTGGTACATTGTACATTACTTTATAGGTATAGTGGAATACAGACCAGTCTAAAATAACTGGGGCCAGCTCTGTCCTTCGGATGAGATGCAAAACAAACGAGGTCCTATTGGAAGTGACTCTGCAGCACCAGCTGTTGTTGATGAATAGTTCACTCCCCTTATCCAAAGTCGCTTTGGATAAAAGCATCTGCTAAATGACTAAATAATAATAATGGGACCTCAGAAATGTTTTCTGTGCTCCACCTAAACTTATTTTTGTCACTTTGTAGCTTTAACACTGTAAGACAGTCCCCTTCTCCATATTATTAACTACAACTGTGCAGGACAGAGGGGGTTTCAATTTGAACCTCGCTTCACACATGCTGTGCAATCCCGGTCTGCTGGAACTGCATGTTAGTTGGGCGAAGGACTGCAGACAGTTCAATAAGTCCACTGAAAGGGGGACATACATCCACATGTTTACAAAGTTATTAGGAAACTTGTTAGAAATTTGAATTTGAAAAACAAGCAATGATAAACTGAACTGGGGTAGTGAAAAGTGTTCCTGAATTTCCATGCCACTTACTGACCAATCATCAGGGAATACACGCTACAACTGGGAGCCCTACCTACAGCTATGGCCATAAGTTTTGCATCACCCTATAGAATTTAACTAATTCTGCCTCATGAAGTCGAATGAAACCTGCTGAATAATGTTATGTTAATCTATTGCATTACATACCGCTTTGTAGTTTTCCATATTAGATGAAAACCTGACAAAAATTGAAAAATGTGACATTCCGAAATCCACCATGAAATACTGTACCAATATTATGGCTTCCGGTAGACTTTTGCAATATCATTTTGTAGTTTCTTTGATTACATGCTATTAAGTAAAATAACGAAATTATATATATATATATATATATATATATATATATATATATACTGTGTATATCATATTTAAAATATTTATTATAGTGTTACAAGTCCCCACCTGTTGCTACAACTGTTTAAATAACGTACCTGTAATTTTTCTTTTCATTGTTAACGTCCTGACAACTTTTTACACTTATAACTTTAAAGTCTGTTTCAAAGCTCTGTTCACAATGTCCGCTGTAGTGCACTGATAGTGTCCTTTGTGTTCCGTACCATGATGTGGTACGGAACACAAAGGACAGAGCACTTGTTATGTTTTTTTTTTTTAAATCACTCTTCCTGCAGTGATTTAGAGGACAGATCTCAAACCCCAGTGCACTAGAACGGTAATTTTGAACAGAGCTTTGAAACAGAGTTTAAAGTGTAAAAGGTTGTCAGGGTGTTAACAATAAAAAGAAAATTGACGGGTACTTTATTTGAACAGTTGTAGCAACACGTGGGGACGTGTCACGCTATATTTTTCGGAAGCCCGCTACTTACTCTTTAAAGAGCCTGTCCCTGAAACATCTCAGTATCTACACCCCCCACCCCATCCCTGCAATTGTGCATGTGTGCTGCTGTCAGTGTTATCAGCATGTCTCCATGAGGGAGAGGGCACACGTACTATAATTAAGTAGGACACCTAATATGCTGTGTCCCTTATCTACAATGCAAGGCAACTGGGCAGATTGACGCAGCTCCCTCTCCATGTTTAGCATTGCAGGGTCTGTGCTCCCTCCTCCAGCTGCTCTGATACAGTTTCATCAGAGCGAAGGTGTGGAGAATGGGGTGGCACTCTGGGGGGTTGATGATGCACACCAGTCCCGTTCTAAATGTCATAATACCTCAGCATCTCACACCAGGAAGAAAATAAACTAGACCAGCCCCTATCTATATGGGGACCAAGATATTCTGCTATTCAAACAACCTTTCCCCCCTCCACTTGTTATTTTGGAGAGAGGCCAACATATTTTTATCCACTGAAGGACGCAGAAGAGGTATATGTAACGGCTCTATAGGAGATTTGTTGGCAACAGCTGGAGCAGCTAGTTTATGTTTTGGTTTTCAAGATTTTCAACTGGTACCAGAAAATGGGCCATATTTTCAAAGCACTTACTACAGTCTTTAATTCACTCCTATTTTTTTTTTTTTAAATGAGAAAATTCTTTACAAATGATATCAAACTCAGAAGCACTCAATTTTAATGTGTATAAAAGGCCATGAATAGTAGAAGTCGTTAGGTCCTAGCAGTTTTTTTTTCTCTAAGAAAATAGAAGTGAATTGAACACTGGAGTAAATGCTTTGAAAATATATCCTAATGTTGCCTGACCCTCAGCTGGCACAGCCATAAACCCCCCTTTTCTATTCATTCATATTCAAAATGAATACCTTCATTTTTGTGATACTTTGTAGTTATAGAGCCATCCAGCCTACATGCCTCAAGCCTGCCCTGGACTGCAGGGAGTCCCCTTTCTCTTAGGGGGGTGAGGGAGCAGTTCAGCCTACATGCCTCAAGCCTGCCCTGGACTGGAGGGAGCCCCCTTTCTCTTAGGGGGGTGAGGGAGCAGTTCAGCCTACATGCCTCAAGCCTGCCCTGGACTGGAGGGAGCCCCCTTTCTCTTAGGGGGGTGAGGGAGCAGTTCAGCCTACATGCCTCAAGCCTGCCCTGGACTGGAGGGAGCCCCCTTTCTCTTAGGGGGGTGAGGGAGCAGTTCAGTCTGCATGCCTCAAGCCTGCCCTGGACTGGAGGGCCCCTTTCTCTTAGGGGGGGGTGAGGGAGGGAGGGAGCAGTTCAGTCTGCATGCCTCAAGCCTGCCCCTGGACTGGAGAGAGCCCCCTTTCTCTTGGGGGGGAGGGAGGGAGGGAGCAGTTCAGTCTCCGTGCCTCAAGCCTGCCCTGGACTGGAGGGGGCCCCCGTTCTCTTAGGGGGGTGAGGGAGGGAGGGAGCAGTTCAGCCTACATGCCTCAAGCCTGCCCTGGACTGGAGGGAGCCCCCTTTCTCTTAGGGGGGTGAGGGAGGGAGGGAGCAGTTCAGCCTACATGCCTCAACCTGCCCTGGACTGGAGGGCCCCCTTTCTCTAGGGGGGGGGGTGAGGGAGGGAGGGCAGTTCAGTCTCTGTGCCTCAAGCCTGCCCTGGACTGGAGAGAGCCCCTTCTCTTAGGGGGTGAGGGACGCAGGGGAGCAGTTCAGTCCCGTTTCAACCTGCCCTGGACTGGAGGGGGGGGAGGGGAGGGAGGGAGCAGTTCAGTCTCTGTGCCTCAAGCCTGCCCTGGACTGGAGGGAGCCCCTTTCTTAGGGGGTGAGGGAGGGAGGGAGGGAGCAGTTCAGTCTCTGTGCCTCAAGCCTGCCCTGGACTGGAGGGAGCCCCTTTCTCTTAGGGGGGTGAGGGAGCAGTTCAGTCTGGCCTCAAGCCTGCCCTGGACTGGAGGAGCCCCTTTTCTTAGGGGGGTGAGGAGGAGGGAGCAGTTCAGCCTACATGCCTCAAGCCTGCCCTGGACTGGAGGGAGCCCCTTTCTCTAGGGGGGTGAGGGAGGGAGGGAGCAGTTCAGTCTCTGTGCCTCAAGCCTGCCCTGGACTGAGAGAGCCCCCTTTCTCTTAGGGGGGGTGAGGGAGGGAGGGAGGAGCAGTTCAGTCTCTGTGTCTCAAGCCTGCCTGGACTGGAGGGAGCCCCTTTCTCTTAGGGGGGTGAGGGAGGGAGGGAGCAGTTCAGTCTCTGTGCCTCAAGCCTGCCCTGGACTGGAGGGAGCCTTTCTAGGGGGGGGGGTGAGGGAGGGAGGAGGAGCAGTTCAGTCTCTGTGTCTCAAGCCTGCCCTGGACTGGAGGGAGCCCCTTTCTCTTAGGGGGTGAGGGAGGAGGGAGCAGTTCAGTCTCTGTGCCTCAAGCCTGCCCTGGACTGGAGAGAGCCCCCTTTCTCTTAGGGGGGGTGAGGGAGGGAGCAAGGGAGCAGTTCAGTCTCCGTTCCTCAACCTGCCCTGGACTGGAGGGAGCCCCCTTTCTCTTAGGGGGGTGAGTGAGGGAGGGAGGGAGCAGTTCAGTCTCCGTTCCTCAACCTGCCCTGGACTGGAGAGAGCACCCATTCTCTTAGGGGGGTGAGGGAGGGAGCATTTCAGTCTCCATGCCTCCAGCCTGCCCTGGACTGGAGGGACAGTCCTTATTGTTAGGGATAACATACAGCCAGGGGCGTCATTTGGGGGGGAGGAGTGTTATGCTCCCACCAAGCTCGCCAGGGGGCCCCCAAATGGCAGTTTCTGTGAGAAGTTAAAAGGCTTAAAGCAAGTGTTCATGCTTCAGGACATCGAAAGTGCAGCGACTAGCCTGACATGAATGTAACGTTGTTGAATGAAACATTGTCATTTTTCTTGCCAAAAGCTGCAGTGCTACTATGGAAATTGTTCTGCCTAAAAAAACGCCATAGCAACAGCCTCTCCCAAGTTATCGCCATCATTTGCATTTGTTTAAATTCAGAATTAATGATAGCAGCTATTGTGTACGTTGTGTTACAAAAAGCGAAACGTTTTACTAATAATTCTGTTCAAGTGTTTGTGATGTGTTTTGCGAACTTCTCAGTAAAAGTGCTTATAAGATCTATAACGTCACAGCAACTATGCTGATTTTAAATTGCAAAATAATAGCCGGTGTCATTTCAACTAATTAAGAAGTTACTGAGTCGAAGAGGGGAAAGAAAAGCTAAACTCGTCCCACCGGTAGTTTTTATTCTACCGGGCAGCAGTGTGGAGTAATGGTTAGGGCTCTGGACTCTTGACCGGAGGGTTGTGGGTTCAATCCCAGGTGGGGGGGACACTGCTGCTGTACCCTTGAGCAAGGTACTTTACCTAGATTGCTCCAGTAAAAACCCAACTATATAAATGGGTAATTGTATGTAAAAATAATGTGATATCTGTATAATGTGAAATAATGTATAACACTATGTAACACAATTTTTGTTCCTGGGTAGTAAGTGTTACTTCCTAATTGCTTATGCCTCAAAAGTATAGAAAATGGCTATTATTCCCCACAAACTTTGCTTTTGTGAGCAGGACAGTGATATTTTGAAATTTACCTATTTCCAATGAGAAAACGGGCGAATTTGTGTCTTTTCGTTCACATAAAGTCAGAAAAACAACATATGAATCCAAATTAACATGTATTTATACTAAAGTAATACAAAAATGACTACAAAAGATTTAGAAGTGAGTAGTTTTTTGAGATTTACGATTATACTGTAAATCACTTTCACGAATCAGCCCCCAAATGTAGTCTCCCATCATGTTCTCGTTATACTGTCCTTCATTGACAGCTCATCCAGGAGCCTCAAAGCCGTGCTGCTCCATAATGGTAACAAGTACCCGTCTCTTCCCTGGCTCACTCGGTGCACCTCAAAGAGGATTACAACAGCATCAAGACCTTGCTGGGACGCTTGAAGTATGATGAGTACGGCTGGGACCCCGGAAGGTGCTGATGCCACCACTGCACATCAAATTGGGCCTTATGAAACAATTTGTCAGAGCTCTAGATAAGGAGTCAGCAGCCTTCAAGTACCTTCAAGACTTCTTCCCTAAGCTGTCTGAGGCAAAGGTCAAAGCCGGTGTCTTCGCCGGACCACAGATAAAGAAGATCCTGGAGTGCAATGAATTCCCAAGAAGCTCACTAGTAAGGAGAAAGCGGCTTGGAACAGCTTTGTCGCAGTGGTTCGGGGCTTCCTGGGCAATCACAAGGCCGAAAACTATGTGGAGCTGGTTGAGACTCTGGTGAAGAACTACGGCACAATGGGCTGTAGGATGTCCCTCAAAGTCCATATCCTTGATGGTTATCTTGATAAATTCAAGGAGAACATGAGAGCGCATCGGAGGAGCAAGGCGGCGCTTCCACCAGGATATACTGGACTTTGAACGCCGCTACCAAGGACAGTATAACGAGAACATGATGGGAGACTACATTTGGGGGTTGATTCGTGAAAGTGATTTACAGTATAATCGTAAATCTAAAAAACTACTCACTTCTAAATCTTTTGTAGTCATTTTTGTATTACTTTAGTATAAATACATGTTAATTTGGATTCATATGTTGTTTTTTTCTGACTTTATGTGAACAAAAAGACACAAATTCGCCCGTTTTCTCATTGGAAATAGGTAAATTTCAAAATATCACTGTCCTGGTCACAAAAGCAAAGTTTGTGGGGAATAATAGCCATTTTCTATACTTTTGAGGCATAAGCAATTAGGAAATAACACTTACTACCCAGGAAAAAAAAAAAAAAAAATTGTTACACGGTGTAATGTGATATCTTGTAACAATTGTAAGTCGCCCTGGATAAGGGCGTCTGCTAAGAAATAAATAATAATAATTCTCTTTTTGAGCTGGTACAACTCTAAAGGGATACTTGCTATTTTACTCATGTAAAGAGTAAGCTTGTAGTTTTCTGTGTAAAAGAAATGACTGTATACTTTTATTTTATTGTTGATGAAGGCAACGCAGCGTTTTGATTATTTCAATCATTCCCTTTTCAGGGGTACAACAATTGCAGACATACAGAGTTTATGTAAATGAAGCGTAGCATTTATCTATTTAAATGAACACGATTCACCTCTTTTAAAGGTAAAGACTATTTTGTGACATTTCTAGTCATGCTCTGTTTGAATGTTCATTTACGTTTTTTTTCTTTTGATAAAACAGATGTACATTTGGGTAATTTTATTTAACACTAATACTCGGTTTGCAAAAATGTAGACGAAGCTGTTATTCTGATTAGAGGCGACAAAATGGATTTAGAGGGAAAGAAACTGTAGTCAGCGTTTCATGACCATTCCTCGTCTGAGTAATCCGCTTCTAATAGCAACTGAAAACTAAAAAAAAACCTGATTCTGATGTCCTGGTTGATATCTGCAAAATTAAGCCTAGACGATATCCGCTGTTTCACTAGGTTTATTCATGCAATGCCAGGGTTTTTTATTTTTATTTTTAAGTTTGTTGCAGTTTTATTATTATGGAGAGAGGGGGCCCCTAAATGCTTCTTTGCCCCCTCCCCCCCCAAGCCTTTTGTGAAGTGACGCCCCAGCATACAGCCCCCTGTCCATTGAAACTGAGGAATCTAACATTGTTGCACATCCCAAACAGTTTGAATGGCAGACTTTGCTGAGTGTGGACAGGAGGCAGTGGATTGCACGGCCTTAAAAGCACACAGTGTTTGTCTGAACTTGTACAGACCTTGGATTCCTTGTCACAGCTGTGAAAGCTATTTCTGATTTATTGCCTCGTGAATGTATAGCAGAAATTCTTCCAACAACGTCCATATGTCGCTTATAATAGGGCAAGCGTGTGAGCTTTCGGCTAAGTTAAGACTTGCAGGGTTTCTTTCTAGGCAAGCCTTGGGTTATCATAGCTTTTCATAGGAGGCATATCACCGTTAGACCTGATCAGCTGGGAGATGCCACCTTTACCTCAATTAACAATCGTGTGTGTTGTTAATGCATTAGCCTTTCACTTCTGGAAACCAGGGTTTGAATATGACTGGATGGAACTGGAATAAATTTGGTAAACAGATAAATCTGTTCCAGCACCTTATAGTCAATGGGGTTGGGGGGTTATATGTGACTTTTGTTCTAAAGGAAGGCAGGCAGGATGGTTAAGATTAGAAGGGTTATAGCCCTTTGCTCCTGAAAGGACACATGGGCCTTTCTCACCTCGCTCCTCACTGTGAGCCCAGACCTTCTGCTCACCAGTCCCCAAGCTCAGCGTCACATGCAGGTGCCACAATTGGCTTGGATTATTAATAATAAAAGATTATTATTAATGCATATTTCAGTATCTAGCTGTATCCTCCTTTATTTTCCATGAATCGATGGGTGCGATCAACCAGGCTGCTTTTAAATCTGATTAGATTTTTCCAACCATTAACAAGTCTGTTGGTCTGGAAGAGATCCATGCGCAACCATGGAGGGAAAACAGGTCATCAGTTCAAAGAAGAATTGTCAGGAACCAGGGGCCCGTATCACAAAGTCCTTCTAAACATTTAGCAGGCTTCTAACTAGTTATCATTCTTCAATCTGTTTCACAAAATTCTAGGTATCAGTGATTTTAGAAGGACCTGCTAAATATTTAGAACACTGCTGTCCAGAGAGTCTCGCAAAGTGCTGTAAAATGTATTCTAAACTTCGGAGCCTGTCGGAAGGTCTTCTAGTGGCTACCTTTACCTCACCCTAACCCTAACACTGACCAATGACAGCAGAACTTTAATCACGTCTTTGCTACTTTTTTTTAGCTGACAGAAATTTCGTAAAAAGAAACGGGACAAAATAAATCTGCTAGATAAATATAACGATCGCGAATTCAAAACAACAGCGTTACAGACTGACTTGAAATGTATGTGAGACCAGATCTTGAACACCAATACTCAAATGTAAATGCCATTGGTAATTATCATACGCTAGCAGGACAGTGGCAGAGTCACTTACAACAACGTCTCACTCGAAAGACAGAGCACAAGGAGGTTAAGCGATTTGCTCAGGGTCACACAGTGTGAGTGAGCTGGGATTTGAACCGGGTACAAGCCCTTTTCGTTAACCACTGGACCACACAACCTCCTCCAATATACCACAGAGGTTTAAGTTTGTAAGTATAAGTACTGGGAAGAGGAAATGACAGGCTTGGTGGTCCAGTGGTTAGAGAAAGGGGCCAGTTCAATCCCTGCTCAGCCACTGATTCACTGTCGCTTAACCTCCTTGTGCTCCGTCCTTCGGATGAAATGTAAAACCAAGGTCATATGTAGACTCTGCAGCAGCAGTTGTTATGCATAGTTCACTCCCCTAGTCTCTATAAGATGCTTTGGATAAAAGCGTCTGCTAAATGATAATAATAATAATAATAATTAATAATATTAATAATAACAGAGCCACCTGCCCCCACACACACACAGACTGCACACTCCTTCTAACCCTCCTTTTTTATGGGGACATCTGAAGTCCTTGTGCAGCAGATTAGTCAGGGATTAGGTGACTCTTTCTTGGCGAGCACGTGCTTGGAAGGGTAAAGACAGCACACTTTATCAACCTCCTGTTACACTGCAACCAGTCCCCTCCTGCCTAGGCTTTGCTTTCATACAATTAAGAGCACTCTCGACTGTAATATATTGCTTCCCTCTCTAGATAAGGGCGTCTGCTAAGAAATAAATAATAATAATAAAAAGAGGCACAAAGACACAGCAGTCCTAAATGTGTCCCTGTTTTCCTGTATGTACCTGTATGTCTGGTAAACAGCACAGCACAGTGGTATCTGCTAGGGTACAGCTTATTATCAATTGATGCTGTGTTGCATTGGGTCTAGCCAAAGGGATAGTGAATTAGATTTGAGCGGTTGTAGATTTTATACTGGAGCAAAAAACTCTACAAATTGCTCATCTTGTCTAATTATTACATAAGTGTAGAGCTACAATATATTTGAAATTGAATCCTTTTAAGGACCAGCCAGAAAAAAAACCTGGTCCAGCACTCCTGGCCCGGAGCTCTGCTACATAAGTATTGCTTTTTTAACACTTTATACCCTAACCCTAAGTGGGGTGCTCTTCCAAGACTGCACTTTTTAGCCAATCATTCACAAATCACTAAGTGTAGTTGTTCCCTGAAATGAAGATCATTGTACTTTATATTTAGCCAACTCACTGTGGCAGTGCAGCAGTGCTGGTTGTCAGGCTGTCATCTGATAACTTATGAACTGCAAGCTATAGATGGAGTAAAAACAGGATGAAGTGGTCCCTAATTAGAACTTAGGGCCCCTCAGCCCCCCTCCGCCCCCCCTCACTCTCTCTTGCTGGCACACACACGCGGCTCAATACATTCTGTGAGGCTTGAAGGTGACCTGTTCTGAGGGACAGCACAAACCTGTGCCATTCCTGCTGGAAGACAGGGAGGTAAGGAGCGCTGACTGCCTGTGCTCTTATTATTATTATTAATAATAATAATAATAATAATAATAATAATAATAATAATAATAATAATAATAATAATGAGAGCTAATGGCTCTCCAGGGTCATTGCAAAATGCAGATGCAGCTTTGGAATGGGACACTTTAGCAATTATCTGGCATTGAAATGATTTAATGGTAATGTGTATGCCAATATTGTGGCCCCCGCTGTGGTGTGCCTTTGGTTCATGCTTAGTCTAGCTGACATTTCCCACTCAGAGGAGAAGACCTGGGAGGCTTATTTTAATAACGAGAGGCGGTGGAGCCTCTCTAACAGAAGCTTTCAGTCCAGGACAGGTAAGGAGTAGTTCTCTACTGCCTTGTACCCACGCTGCTTGGCATTCTGTATATAAATTGAAATGAATGATAATACTGTACTTACATAGTGCCGAGCCTCTTTCATGTTCATGCACTCTATCAATCAGTTTGCAGATTAGAGACATGCACTTCTAAAATAGAAAAAAAAAGATATTATTGTTATTGCTATTATTATTGTTATTATTATTATTTGTATTATTATTCTTTCACAGATCAATTTGTTGAAATAGAGGATCAACCTTTAAATAGTAATAATGGATTGAAACACTGAATCAAAAATGTCAAGGAATTTGTTTGCTGTTATTCATTATACTGTTATGTGTTTACGGGTTTCAACAGAGAGGATGGATCTAGGTCAAGTAAATCATCTTTAAAAATATTATTTTATGATATTGCTTATATTAATTTACATGGACACACAATGGATAAATCTGAGACCCAATGCCACCAGGTCTCACTGCTGTTGAAAAATGTCATTATAATTTTTGTCTGAATTAACAATTTAGTCAATAAATTTTACTGTTTATGGCAGAGAGACCTTTCAAATCTGACACAGAAAATACAGCTGTTAAAAAAACCACGTAATGTATACTGGGGTTGAATGGCTTTTTGTCTTCAGTTTTATTGAGTTGAACTGATGATTTCCTAAATCGGAAATAATATTTCAACTTCATAATTTAAATGCATTTTAATTCCTGACTTATGATGTTCAGTATTTCAATTCTAGTCTTATTATTATACTGTGCATGATATTGCCATTGCAGTGATTTACTTAACATTAGTAGCTCTGCTATGTATTTCTAAGCCTGAGAGTGCCACCCAGTGGAGGTGAGAGGTAAGGAGATTTTATTCATTGAACTGGTGTGCGCTTGTGGCAGCCAGGAGCCACTCTGAAGGGTTCCAAACCCTCACTCAGGATTCTAAGATAGAACTATAATAAACAAAGTTGAACCTGCCTATCTTCATATATCAACAGCCAAAACCAAAGACTTTTATTAACATAGCTGCTCTTCACATTGTACTGTATGTTGACTGTATTAATACATCTTTTGTTTTCCATATATTTTAAACAGTCACACTCATAAAGGAAAGGGAATGACAATGCATTTTAATGACGTGTTAATAAGTTGGTCTGAGCCTGGCAGCTATGATAACCTCATTTGACTAAAAAAACGAGATGGCTATTGGTAATTGTTTATGTTTACAATCATACACAAAATACTATTATGTTTCACTATTAGGGACAGAGTCGAGAATAGAGCCATTGATA
Organism: Huso huso; assembly: GCA_036884735.1. Lineage (NCBI taxonomy): Eukaryota > Metazoa > Chordata > Actinopteri > Acipenseriformes > Acipenseridae > Huso > Huso huso. The sequence continues at coordinate 7,749,716 of CM072708.1, read as the reverse complement.
TATGAAAATGTTTTGTAATCTTCACATTTATATTGCACTTTTTAGGCACTATAGCATCTTAGAGCTCCACTTAATAGACCATGGTGACAGATCACAATGCAGTGACTAGAGTGGGTAAAGTAGCTTCTCTTATCAATCCCCCTACACACAACTTGCATTTTGTTGTACTAATTTGCATTTCCGCCAAAATTTCAATTCCGTAAAAGCAGACACAAACCACAGGAGCATGGTTATTCATTTTCAAATGCTTTTATTTCTACTGAATGTACAGGAAGGGAAGAGAAACGGCAGAAGGGACACTAAACCACAGCAGACAAGAGTTTTTCAGAAAGGTCCGTCTGAGAGCTTCACTCTTCATCCAGCCCTTTCTGGAAGGGGAAAGAGAGAGAGAAAGAAGAGGCAGAGAAACAAAGTAAGTTTTTTTTATTTATTATTTTTATTATTGGTTTATTATAATGTGAGTGAAAGTTGAGTTAGTCCTTGTGAGCTTTTCTATACATGTGTGTTCTGACTTGGGATATACCGGTATAAAATTTGTATGATAAGAGTAAAAAAAAATTGGTAAACATAATATCACGATATATAGTATATCATGCAAGTAATACAACAAAGGCTTCCTGAAAACAGAGAAATGCTATTGTAAATTACTTCAATTGCTGTACATTCAACAAAAAAATCACACCTGCTTTCACAGAATTATTTAAACTTTGGTATTTTATATTTTACTACGACAAAAAGCAGAAAAAAGGCAGAGCAAATGTAACGTTTTTTTAAAAACATTCAGAATTTAAAAAGAACACCGTAAAGTTGTACAATATATGTTATACTACCACAGCATGTATTATTCTTAGGGCTGTCAAACAATTATAAAAATGTATTGCAATTAATCTTGAGATAACATTTTATAATCTCAGTTAATCTTGGTTTTAATTGCATATTTAATTGATACAATTACTGCATCCATCTCATTTAAATTTGTTTTATTATTATTATTATTATTATTATTATTACTATTATTATTATTATTATTATTATTATTATCATCCAAAACCCAACCCAGCATATAAACCCTGTTTTCCTATTTCTAGATTCTGGATCCTATTTTTTGGTCCCTCTTTATAGTTTTATATTTATTTACAATACAGCATTATTACTCGCCTTACTGCATTTAAAAGTATCAGTTTCCTTTACCGTTTCCATTACTCTACTTTTAAAAATAATAATAATAATAATAATAATTTTAAATTCTCTTTAATTAATAACTTGAAATCGCCTAAATAAAACAAAACATTTACTGAGTAACGGTTATATCCTCCGTAATTGTAAATAATATTGTTTATTGAAATAAAACAAAGCTACAGTGTTAACCAGTGTGCAGTCGGTAGCTATCCACTTGAAACAGCAAGGCCTGGTTATAGTATCATACTTAGCTTGATTCATGGGATTGCAGCGATCCTGAATTTCTACTCTTGTCAAAACTGACGTGTTTCATTTGTTGTTGTATTGTTCTGTCTGCAGCAGAAGAACTACCAGAAAGTGTATTTTGAGAAGTGAATGCATGTTTAGCACGCAGGTGCTACAGCAGACTAGATACACTTCTGTGATGCTGTAGACAGCAGATACAAGTAAACCTCTTTCTATTCATAAATGAACCGTCAGAAAGTTTTTAAGAAAATAAACTTCCCAAGAGTCCTTCAGTTTGAGTGCTTTGCTACATAATGTGGTTGCGTGAGTCATTTTATATTCAAAAGATGACTGCGCTCATTCAACCCTGGCATACACTCTAGTGTATTAAAATGGTGCCGTAGGAAATGAATTACGATATGCTAAAAGGGACAAGACAGAGGAGTGGGATTAACGTACTTTAAAAAAACAAATCTCCAAAAAATGTAACGCGCTAATCGCAGAAGTTAACTGTGATTCATTGACAGCCCTAATTATTCTATTATTAGGATCTATCTTTTGCAACGTGGTGCTGTAGTTTGTTTGTTAGAAAAAGTCGCACGTAGCAAATGAAACAAACACAAATAAAAAGTCATTTGTTTAGTTGATGGTAAACAGAATTAGGAAATGATCGGTAATATTGCTTAAAACACAACCATTTACTAACACAGGTTATTATTTAAGAGCAGGGATGAGGTATTCATTTTTGGCATTGGGGTAAATAAAATACGTTCAGCAACACCATTAAAAAAATTTAATACTAAGATGGATGTTATTGGATTTAGATCTACAGCTCACATGCCAATGCACAAGTAAGCTTCCAATGTTGTTACTAATGCTTATTACACTCACCCTAAAAAAAACATTTGAATACTTTAAATAACTACTTTAAACAGAATTAATAGATAGGCTGTCCTGCTGCTGTGACTCGCCTCTACTAATTTAGACTGCTTTTGTGTATTCTGTGTCGTTGACAGTTTCCTTCAAAACTATTATCAAAATACAGTACAATCAGTTTGCTAAAAGATCTTCCTCAGACACTTTGCTAAGGCTCCAAGTATCATCGCTTGGTTTAGAAGCATGTTTACACTAGAACAATGCAAAGGCAAAACACTGTTCACGATGGTGATTGACAGTAATGGTAGAGTTGAATGAAATGTTCAAGTGAGAGGCTAGGTGAGAAAGCTGAGTAGAACTGAAGTTTTGCATCACCCTATAGAATGAACTCATTTTGCTTCATAAAGTCAAATGAAATCTGCTGGAAAATGTTACATTAACATATAGAATTACATACCGCTTTGTAGTTTTGCAGATACTTAACAGAAAACTGTAAAAAATACAGATACTACAATATTTGTGGTGAAGAAAAAAAGGAACGGTGTCAATATCGTAATGTACCTAAACCGTGTTAAACCGCAAAACCGGTATACCAACTCACATCAGGGAACATGGACTGAAAACACATCTGAAAGCCTATTATATCAATACAACTGAATGAATCTGTTATCCAAAATCACAAACCGGACAGGCTGTGGAAAGCATGTAGAATGGTTCAGTGTGGGTGACTCACCTTGCCCCCGATGTCACGGGTCTTGGCACGGAGCTTGTTGACCTGAGATTCGGCGATATCAGCCCTCTCCTCAGCCTCGTCCAGCTCATGCTGCAGCTTCCGGAACTTGCCCAGGTTAGTGTTGGCATTCTCCTCCTGACAGTGACACACAAGAGCAAAGTCAATGGTTCATCTGTAATACTGGGCTGAATGGAAAGTGCTTGAACACTCGGATGAGAAGAGAATGTAGAGAGTTACTTACAGCCTCCTCGGCAGTTCTCTTGTACGACTTCACCTTCATCTGCAGCTTGTCCACCAGGTCCTGCAGGCGGGCCATATTCTTACGGTCCTCCTCAGTCTGAAACAAACAATTCAATAATCACACCTCAGTCATTCGCAAGGGCATTCACAGTATCAATTGCATTGCAGAACAGAATGGAGATACCTGGTAGGTCAGCTCTTTGATGCGTCTCTCATATTTCTTGACTCCCTTCACAGCATCGCTGCTCTTCCTCTGCTCCCCTTCCAGCTCATTCTCCACCTCCCGCACCTGAAATCATAATGACAGAAAGGTGTCAGGTCCTGATGGCTAGCTATGATTCAATAAATCGAGACCTGTAACTGTCAGCCACTTACGCGGGCCTCAAGCTTTTGCAGCTGCTTCTTGCCGCCCTTCATGGCGATTTGCTCGGCCTCGTCTAGACGGTGCTGCAGGTCCTTGATGGTCTGCTCCATGTTCTTCTTCATGCGCTCCAGGTGAGCGCTGGTGTCCTGCTCCTTCTTCAGCTCCTCTGCCATCATGGCAGCATCAGTGATGGCCTTCTTGGCTTTCTCCTCAGCGTTCCTGCACTCCTGCACAGCCTCCTCCACCTCTGTCTGCAGCTGGGACGTGTCGCTCTCCAGCTTCTTCTTCTGGTTAATCAGGCTGGTGTTCTGCAGAGAGAGAGAGAGACCCAGGTTACAGAGAACTGACTGGGGAATCAGGCTTGTATTCCATAGTCATCTCTGCTCCAGTGCTGTCATACCTGTGAGTGCAGCAGTTGAACCCTCTCACTGATGTCCAGGAGCTCCTGTTCAGCCAGCTTGCGGGCTCTCTCTGTCTGCTCCAACACCACCCTCAGCTCCTCCAGCTCAGCCTGCAGGAGATTGTTGCGTCTCTCCACTATGGCGATGTTCTCCTTCAGGTCATCATTGGCACGCAGGGAGTCATCCAGCTGGAGCTGAGCGTCCTGGAGGCCAAAGAGGACAAAAGTGCAAGCTTTCTGAATTAAAATAGTCACAAAGGGGCAAGATAAGTGATAATCGGTGTCTAAAACCAGACATCTTTGTGAAGAAGACTGAATTCATCTTCACAGCAAGCCAAGGCTATCAGAGAGCAGCTTATTGTTTATCAAAACAAAAGAGCAGCGTTACCTTCAGGTGGGCGTGGACGCTCTTGAGCTGCTTCTGTGACTCTGCAGCTATCCTGTTGGCCTGGCTCAGCTGGATCTCCATCTCATTGAGGTCTCCCTCCATCTTCTTCTTCAGCCTGAGGGCCTCGTTCCTGCTGCGGGTCTCTGACTCCAGCGAAGTCTGCAGGGATTCAACCACTCTCTGGTTGTTCCTCTTGGCCTGATCCATCTCCTCGTCCTTCTCAGCCAGCTTGCGCTCAATCTCAGCCTTCACCTGGTTAAACTCCAGCTGAGCTCTCAGGATCTTCCCTTCCTCATGCTCCAGGGAGGCCTGTCAGGAGACAATAAGTTCTTTAGGATACATTCTGATACAAAGCTTCCTATCCTAATATCTATTAATCGGCACCTTTTTTTGGTACATCTTGCCTGTGTTTCTCCCTCCTAGAATCCCAGTATCTGTATCTCTCACTCACCTCAGCCTCCTCCAGAGCAGACTGTATTTCAGACTTCTCCTGCTCCAGCTGCTTCCTAGCCTTCTCCAGCTCATGGATGGTCTTGCCTCCCTCACCGAGTTGCTCAGTCAGGTCAGAGATTTCCTCTGGGTAAATAAGAACATTCCTTAAGTACAATGGCTTCTCTAAAAGGGTTCAGAATTAGAAACACAGCTGACACGAGAATTGTGTGAGTTTGGATCCCCCACCTTGCAGGTTCTTGTTCTCCCTCTTCAGAGTCTCCAGATTGTCCAGAGACTCCTCATAAGCGTTCTTCAGCTTGAAGAGTTCAGTGCTCAGGGACCTGGCCTCCTTCTGGGAGCCCTCCAGCTCACTCTGCGACTCTTCAAACTTCTGCTTCCACTCGTTCAGGACCTGGCATGGGCACGGTGAGAACAAGTCATTACAATCACATTGTAAAAAGGGTTTCAAAATACAGCAGCCACCCATAACTAAACCTAATGCATTCTCTTCATCAAAACCCCCAAATCTTACCTTGTCAAAGTTCCTCTGTTTCTTGTCCAGAGCAGCAGCTGCTGCGTTGGACCTCTCCAGATCCACCATGAGATCTTCAATCTCGTTCTGCAGCCTGTGTTTGGTCTTCTCCAGGGAGGAGCATTTAGCATTCACAGCCTCGACGGCTTCCTCCGCATCCTGCAGCCTCTGAGCCAGCTTCTTCCTGGGAGATGGAGAAGGAGGGACAGCTTTCAAGACTGCAGTGCTATCAGGGTTGCTAATTAACTGTGTAGAAGTCTTACACCAGAGCTTCATATATCAATTTCACTCTATGTTCTCAGAGTTGAACAGTCTGCAAGCAGACAAACTTTTGTTCGTCTTATATTGTAATTAAAACATAACGCAAACAAAAAGCTTATCTGTCAGAAGAAAAGTTATTTTTACTGTCACCTGGAGGTCTATAACGCTTCCAAAGTCTTGGTCATATTCTAGAACTAACTTGAAGATGACAGTAATGTTGTTGAAGCTGACACCCTAGGATCCTTCAAGAAGCCGCTTGATGAGATTCTGGGATCAATAAGCTACTAACAACCAAACGAGCAAGATGGGCTGAATGGCCTCCTCTCGATTGTAAACTTTCTTATGTTCTTATGTTCTTCTTAGCTATAGATAATATTTAATTTAATTATTCAATTATATACTGATGTAACTATCACTGACACTGTTGTCTGCTCCGTTACTGAATCGTATTTTGTCATATACTTGTAATTGCTAGAACTGAAGTCAATGTATTTTATCTTGCTCTTAATTGTATTAATACTTGTACCATGATTCTTGAAATGTATTTTTGTTTACGACTATAAGTCGCCCTGGATAAATAATAATGAAAATAATAATATGTTTAGTTGCCCATACTTGGCCTCCTCAAGCTCCTCAGTTCTCTGGATGGCGTCGGTCTCATATTTGGTTCTCCACTGTGCCACCTCTGAGTTAGCCTTGGAGAGACTGCGCTGGAGCTCAGCCTTGGCCTCCTGCTCCTCCTCATACTGCTCCCTCAGGAGGTCTGAGTCATGGCGGGCAGACTGCACTGCATGTCCAAGTGCGTTCTTCGCCTGGGGAGACATCAAATAAACAGTTTACTGTATAGAAACCTGGCTTTCAGACACTCTGTTTCATCAGATGACAGTATTTGATGCTGCTTTACCTTTACTTCCTCTTCCAGTTGTCTCTTGAGGTCATCATTCTGCTGAGTGTAGGACTGCTTGCCTCTAGTCAGCTGAGAGACAAGAGATTCCTTCTCTTCAAGACGTCTAGCAAGCTCACCTAACAAGACAAAACCGAAGATGTGTTTTAGAACTCTGACCACATGAAAAACATTCTGGATCCACTGATAATAAAGTATTTTCTACATCTCTTTCTTGGAGATTGACCATAATATTACTTCCTCAAAATAGCAATGTTGTTGTATGCAACTCTTACCATTCTCAGTCTGCAACTTAGCTTTCTGTGTTGTAAAGTCATTGATGGTGCGTTGACCTTCTTCAGCCTTGGTCCTGTATTCATTCATCTGATCTTCCAGAGTCCTGCACATCTTTTCCAAGTTAGCCTGCATGTGAGGTTTAGATACATATTAAATGGAAACTGACATGATCTCCAACAATCAATATGTGATCCTGGTGACCCATCCTGCACACTGTATAGAATTGTATTTCCTACCTTGGCTTTAGCGACATGCTCCATATTGGAGACCACATCGTCCAGCTCCAGTTTGAACTCGCTCTTTTCCTTCTCTAGTTTCTGCTTGACTCTCTGCAGGTTGTCAATCTGCTCCCCAAGCTCAGCCACGCTATCGGCTTGCTTCTTGCGGAGAGTGGAGGATGTGGCTTCATGCTGCAGCGTGGCCTCTTCAAGGCCTCGCCGCAGCTTCTGTAACTCAGCCTCCCTCTTCTTGTTCATCTCGATCTGGGCTGAGGTGGCCCCACCCGCCTCCTCCAGCCTCTCACTGAGCTCCTCCAGCTCCCGGGACAAGTCTGCCCGCTGCTTCTCCACCTTGGCACGGGCAGCTCTCTCTGCCTCCAGCTCCTCCTCTAACTCCTCAATGCGGGCCTGGGGGAGGGGCACATGAGACCGTGACACAGGGATGAGTAGGGAAGGAATACAGAGTGCATGCAGTTAAGTCAGAAGGTGGGCTTTTAAATTACCTGAAGCTCCTTCAGTTTCTTCTGGTACTGGGCTGACAGTGCCTGCTCATCCTCAATTTTACTGGTGAGCTGGTTGATCTCAAAGTCTTTCCTGCAAGAAAATGTCAGCAGTGTGGTTATATCACATTCCTGCCATCCTTTATCTGTATACAACACACCACGGCTATATCTTTGACTTACTTCTTCAGCCGCTCCTCCAGTTGCTGCTTATCATTCTCCAGGTCCATTAGGCTCTCCTGGGTCAACTTCAAGTCTCCTTCCAGCTTACGCTTGGCTCTTTCAAGGTCCATCCGCACCTTCTTTTCTTGCTCCAATGAGCCTTCAAGCTGGTAGGGGTAAAAACTTTAGCTTGTTAAAAAAAGGGTTGTTCAATCTTCAAGTCTCTTTATACGTGGACAGTTCCATAACTTTCTATTTTATTCATCTACACTAGCCTTGCAAAGCACAATCCTGCTATTTGAGTGGCTGTGTGGGACATATCTGATGACTCCCAGAGTGACTCACATCGTCAACCTGCTGCTCCAGCTTGGCTTTGGCCTTGGTCAGGGTGTTCACTTTGTCCTCCTCACTCTGCAGGTCGTCCAGGGTTTGCTGGTGAGCCTCCTGCAGAGCCTTCTTCTCCTTGGTCAGCCTGGCGATGATATCATCCAGAGCTGCCATTTCCTCAGTCAGGTTCTTCACCTGTTAATCAGAGAGAAGAGACTCAGCTCCCAGAGCCCTCACAAAGAGGAATTTCACAGACAGATAGACAGACAGATAGACAGACAAACAGACACTAACCTTGTTCTCAGTGGCGTGCTTCTCCTTCTCCACTTTGGCCAGGGTGAGTTCCAGATCATCAAGATCCTTCTTCAGCTCAGAGCACTCGTCCTCCAGCTTCCTCTTCTTGGCCAGCTCACCATTCATCTCCTCCTCATCCTCCAGCCTCTCTGTCAGCTCTTTAGTTTTCGCCTCCATTTGAATCTTGTTTTTGATCAGCTGGTCGCACCTCTCCTCTGAATCACAAAGATTGTCTTGTTCCTGGAGAGCAAACAGCAAAGTATTTTCATTAACTGTCATGGAATAACACATTTTCATTAGAAAAAAAGAGAGGATAGAAATGTGAGACTTGGTCCATCCTGAAGAAATTAAAAACAAAAGCATCCTAAAAAACTCTGCTAATACATAAGTGACAGCTGGCTAGAGGACGTTCAATGGTGAAGAAAGAGCTCAGAAATGTTTCACTCACCGTCTGGACTTGCAGCTGCAGGTCGTTCTTCTCTTGGAGAAGAGAGACCATCTTCTCTTCCAGCTCCTTTCTGCGAGCCTCAGACTTGGCGAAAGCCTCCTTGAGTTTCAGGAACTCATCCTTCATGTTGGCCATCTCTTTCTCATTCTCTGCGCTCTTCAGCAGGGGCTTGATCTTGAAGAAGAGCTTCATCCAGGGCCAGTTCTTCACACCCATAAAGGCACGGACATTCCACTGGATTACCAGCAGGGCATCTCTGGGGAGGCAAAAGCAGTTTTTAAGATTTGCTAACCTTTGTTTGCTTTGACAAAGTTTTCATCACTCTGCTTATGAATCCTTTTGCAGGCGAACTCTATATTTCAATACATTTTATTCATTTTTGTAAGACTATTCGGGGCAAGCACCTATTGAGCACACAGCTCTTCTCCATGTTTCCCCCATGCTTTCTTTTCTGGACAGAGAAAGTACTACACTAACCAGAGGGACGTTTACCCAGCCCAGAGACCATTGAAACATGGAAGGGAGCTTTAAAGACAGCCATCCTTACCTGCGCTCAACGATCTTATTGTACTCAATTCTTGAGAGAAGACCACGAGACTGGGCCTGGATCCGGGTGATAATGAGAGATAAGCGATCATCTCTCATCTCTTCCAGCTGACCCAGGAGACCAGCTTTGAAGAACACCTGGCACCGAAACAAAAGGGAGCTCCTAAATTCAGGCTCTTTTTTCCGGGTATTATCCACACAAAGTATTCAGTATAAGGTTTATTTTGTAGTTTTAATTCTACCTTTGTGTGTCCAAATCTGTACTGGGTGTGATCGATGTCCAGGGATCCCAGCAGTTTCTCAGATCCCTTCTTGCTGTCTATAAACTGGCCGTCTGGGATGGCAGAAGGGTTCAGGATACGGTATCTGTGAAGGGACACAGGGACTCAGTTGGGTTTCTACCAAGTGCTACAAGAGGAATTGTAATAAAGGCACTGCTTGAGAGATGTACCTCTGTTTGAAGTCTCCGTACAGGATCCTGTTGGGGAAGCCCTTCCTGCAGATTCTGATGCCTTCCAGCACACCGTTACAGCGGAGCTGGTGCATCACCAGAGGGTTGTCCATCGCACCCGGAGTCTTGGTCTCATTAGGGATGATGCAGCGCACAAAGTGAGGATGTGTTGACCTCAGGTTGGTCATCAGCTTGTTCAGATTTTCCTGTGAAAAGGAAAAGGACGGGTCATTTAAGAACCATACAATGTGACAGAGACGCTTCCCTTTTTCAAACACTCACCCTGTGGAGAGCAGACACAGTCTGGAAGGAAGAACCCTTTTTCTTCGTGCCCTTGGCTTTCGTGTCCTGAGCTAAAACAGAAAAGACAAAAAAACAGTTAAATCTTCTAATGGGAGTGAAAATGTCACAAATGTCAGAAAAGTGCTACCTCCAGAGGCTGTGTGAAAAATGAATATGGCATTACTTACATCCACTGAGGGCAAAGTGAGGCTAAACAAGAATATGTATCCATGAGTTAAAATAACTATAATATCCCACTTCCATACCATGTTGCTCTTTAAATGACTGCATAAAACTGTTAGCAAATATTTATTAAATTCCCTATCAATAGTATATATTTCTTACTGTTCACAACACTGTAATGCTATATGCTTTTCTTACTAGATTCAGCTCCAGCATAGTTGGCAAAGAGGGTGGCGAGAACTTTGAGGGAAGACTTCTGGTAGAGCCCGACCACAGTCTCATTCAGAGGGTCCTTGTTCTTCACCAGCCAGTTCGTGATGTTGTAATCTACGATGCCAGCATAGTGGCCCAAGGCAAAGTGAGCCTCTGGCCTTCCTTTGATGATCCTGGGCTTTTGGAAGTTTCCGGATTTGCCCAGATGGTTGTCGTACAGCTTGGCTTTGAAGGTCATGTCACTGGCCTTGGGGAACATGCACTCCTCTTCAAGGATGGACATGATACCCATGGGCTGATTTGAAAAGAAACGTCCAGGTGAGTAAGCAAATATCACATACATACACATACACATATATTAGAGATTAGTGGGTCTGTGCACAAAAAATAACAAAAACTTGAAGTGTTCGAAAATGAGCTCTAAGCACTCGTATTTTTCACTGTGGTGTAATAATAAGGAATTACTTATTTATTGTAGTAAAGTTAAAGAAATGATCACTTCTCTTCCTATTATTACACCTGTTTTGCGATTTCTTTTTACTAACTTTACTGAATTAAATGATCTTTTCTTACATATGAAGAACACTGTTAAAAGATGCAGTAAGCTGTAGTGCATAAAAGTGCATAAACTATAAATCATAGCAATTAAACCAGGGAGCTGTGTTTCACCTTTAAACTATAGCCGGACAACAGGTATAAACAAATATTTTATGAAACTACATTTATATGTCTAATACATTTAGTACAGGCACACATGCTTAATAAAAGGAAGTGCTCCCCACCTTCTCAATGAGGTCGATGCAGGCCTGCAGGTCCATGCCAAAGTCAATGAACTCCCACTCGATGCCCTCCTTCTTATATTCCTCCTGCTCCAGCACAAACATGTGGTGGTTGAAGAACTGCTGCAGCTTCTCGTTGGTGAAGTTGATGCACAGCTGCTCAAAGCTGTTGAACTGCAACAACAGACAAGGAAAACAAAATCCTTTTAGATATCTGAGACTTGTGCTGGGACTACAAAAAAAACCTTTAGTTACTCTTCTTATTTTTGACCTTAGCATTTTGTTCTTATTTTCAGAATGACCCTCAGGATGTATACAAAATTTAAAGACACAAAGACACTCACATCAAAGATTTCAAAGCCAGCAATGTCCAGCACACCAATGAAGTACTGGCGGGCCTGCTTGGTGTCCAGGGATTGGTTGATTCTCACCACCATCCAGTTGAACATTTTCTCATACACTGACTTGGCCAGTGCACCGATGGAGTAGTTCACCTGCGAGGAAAGAGACAAGGAGGTGAGTGACTAATTGCCTGAGACACTGCAGAGGAAATACTTGACTAGGTGCACGCACAGGTTTAGATACTACTTAACTCTCCACCTACATTAGGTTATCATTTTCCCTCAGTATACAGTCCTAGTCCTATATCCATTTCTCACGTCTCTCTCTGAGACTCACCTGTTGTACATTCTGTCCCTTGGTGACCCACTCGTTCCCTACTTTGACTCTGGGGTGACATAGTGCCTTGACGATATCAGCAGAGTTCAGTCCCATCAGGTAGGCGGCCTTGTCAGCATCTAGGAATGAATGAAATACCCATCAATCATAACCACTGCTGGTGCTGTGGGTAAATGTGATAGTCTTGACATTAACAAGAAAATGACTCCAGTCCTTGCACTCCCCCTTCTCCCTTTCACACAATCCGACCCACCTTCAGTGCCGTCAGCCTCTGCCTGCTCCTCTCTCTGCTTCGTCTTGTACTTCATGTTGCCATAGTGCATGATGGCACCAGTCAGCTTGTACATTGAATTTTTCTCCTCCTGAGTGAAGCCAAGCACATCAAAGGCACTCTGCAGGATAGAGAAAAATTGAATAAGAGAACCTGCTTCAATTTAGTAAAAAGGCTGAGAGCTATACAGCTCTCCAGGCATGGAGGCTTCCAGCTTCTCACTCGGAGTCTATGAGTGGGACTCCTTGCACCATGTTGGCTCAGAGGGTGTGTAAAGACAGACCCCTGTAATGTTAGAGAGAGTCCTCACTCACATCTGTGGCTATCAGCTCATCAGAATCATCGATGGAGGCGACAGTGACTTCACCCTGAGAGATGAAGGCATAGTCGAAGGGATTGTTGGTGATCAGGAGCATTTCTGAGAAAGAGGGACAGAACAATGTCAGCATCTCTCCAGTCTGCTTATATAATCCTACACTCACACTCTTGAGTGAGGACAGGAATACTGACCTAGCAGCTCTGGCTTCTTGTTGGACAGGATCTGGTAGAAGATGTGATAGTCTCTCTCAGCCTTGAGCTGAAAGGTCACACGAGACTTCTCCAGGAGGTCTGGAACAGAACAAACAGATATCAGATTCAGCTTCAATATCAAAGGGAATGAAAAGCACGGTTATATAAAAAAATACTTACAGGTCTCAATGTCAGCAGAAGCTAGCTTGCCACTGGCTGCAAAGTGAATTCGGATGAATTTACCCTGAGGAACAGAAAGAGAACAATGGGTGCCAGACAAGAGAAATTACTTCTTGTTAATGAAAACAGCATCTTTCAAATTTTCAGTCTTCCACTCTTCCCTTTATTTAGATGGCATCTCACGCGTATTAAATATTACTGACCAATTACTGCAAAGAGGAAAATAATAGCGTAACTAGACCAGTGCTGTATACGGATAATGATGGGTATACTCACAAAACGTGATGAGTTGTCATTCCTCAAGGTCTTGGCGTTACCAAAAGCCTCCAAAGCTGGGTTGGCCTGGATGATTTGATCCTCCAGGGTCCCCTGTGATTGAACACAAACAGACTTCAGTAACAGCCACGAAGTTCAATCCCATAGACCCCTTTTCCTGTACCGACACCCCCCAAACACACACTCAGACTCTGACACACCTTGCTAGAGGCAACTGCATCTTTCTTGCCACCAACTGCAGCAATGCTGGCAAAATACTGGATGACTCTCTTGGTGTTCACAGTCTTCCCAGCACCGGATTCTCCACTGTGGGCACAGTAACAAGCAGGGTGAGTGTTTCACATTCCTAGCTCCATTATCATCTCTTCAGCACCTTAATGAGCACCATGACACCCTTTCTTTCTTTTTTTTAAATTTCTTTATTTTTTCAAGATTTTAGAGTGACCAGCTATTATTTTTATTTTCCCCCAATTTGGAATGTCCAGTTATGTTTTTTTCTCCTCACCGCAGCGGGTCCCCACACAGCACAGACTTCTGAATGCCCTCTGATCTCACAAGCCTAAAGCCAGAATCACTTTTATGCCAAGCAATCCAGAGCAGAGGTGGGTGGGCTACTGATCCCAGAGAACAGAGATCAGCCCTGCTTTTTATCCACTCTGAATGTGCTCGGTGTCTGGCCAGTAGGGTTTGCTGCTGTGCGATGAGGAGAAGGAGTCCCTGCCGGTTTCCCATCCCTCACCCCGGAAGTGTCAGAGCCAATGTGACGCCCCCCTTAGGAGACCCCAGCAAAGTTCGGCCTCTTTGCACAGCTCGGATACGAATCGGTGGCGTCCAAGCTGTGTGACTCATCCTGCACTCCCAGCGGCAACACTTTGACTGCATGAGCCACTCGGGGACCACAATTAACACACTTTCTTTGATCTCCCCTCAGCACACCACAGTGCTAACTTATTATATCGAGATTTCAAAACCACACACACTAAAACATTTTTTAAAACAATCTTAAAGACTGACTTACGTGATCAGGATGGACTGGTTTTCTCTGTCTGCAAGAGAGACATTTTGTTAATAATTATAATTATTATAGAAGGTAATATTTTTAATTATATCGCAGTTATTTCTTGTGTGTGTGTGCGTCTTACCTGTCAGCATGTTCTGATAGGCGCTGTCTGAGATGGAGAAGATGTGAGGGGGAGCCTCAGCCCTCTTCTTGCCTCGATATGCATTGACCACCTCTGCATTGTACACAGGCAGCCACTTGTAGGGGTTCACTGTCACACAGAACAGCCCAGAGTAGGTCTGAAAGGGAGAGTCAACACTCAGTATCTGTCAGTCTATCAGAGGGTTTAGGGTTTGAGGTCACTCTGTACTCACGTAGATCATCCAGGCTGCGTAACGCTCTTTGAGGTTATACAGCACAGCGGGCTCGTGCAGGAAGGTGAACATGGCCATGTCCTCAATTTTATCATACTTGGGTGGGTTCTGAGGGTGGACATTTTCTTCTTTGACTGTGACTGTCTGAAAAACGACACAGACAAGCCCTAAGGTTAGGTCTGCAGAACAACATTGAAAATTCCCAAATTTTTAGCACAATGACAATGCACAGGGGCACCACAAGCAAATTAAACTGCTATTGTAATTTGGGTTCCCAGTTTTGGGATTTTAACTAATTAAATATTGGATAGAAAAATGATATTCAAAATGCTTTTTTCTCTACCAACCTTAACATGTGAAGGACAAGCCAAAGACAAGAAGCGTTTCTTAAAAATGGTGATGGTGCAGTGGGATTCTTACCTTGCCATCGTAAGTCTCAGCGGTGACTTTGACACCGTCATGGCTGCTGATCCTTGCCTTCACGAACTCCGTCACAGGATCGGGGACAAAGCATTCCTTCTTCATATCGAAGGGCTTGGTCTGCGCCTCCAGGCGCTCCCTATCGGACTTCCGCAGGAAGGATGCGGCGAGCCCAAACTCAGCCATCTGTGCATCACCCATTTTCAAATCTGCAGAACAAACAGGGGTTGGAGAAGTCAGTCACATCTCAGCTTAGACTTTTTTTGATGTCATCTCGGTTTAGTTTTTTTAGTTTTAACCAAGAGAAAAGCATTGAGTCTGAGGTCTCTTTTACAAGGTATCAGCACAAAGAGCAGCACTGAGGCACTAATGCAGAGCTAATTCAGAGCTGTCCAACCTTTTTGATTAAGAGAGTCATATCGATGACCAGGGAGTTTTTTAGTTTTTAACCAAGAGAGGCACTAATGCAGAGCTAATTCAAAAAATAACAAGTTTCCTGTACTGTGTTGGCTTTTCTTTCTGAACAGCTGAAGAAGGGCTTTTGTCCAAAATGTCCTGAAATAAATGATTTTGTAATAATTTAAACCTTTTGTGTATATCTAAAAAAAAAAGAATATATATATATATATATATATATATATATATATATATATATATATATATATATATATATATATATATATATATATATATATATATATAGGATATATTATAAATGATAGCTAAATGATAGATGGACAGCAAGCCATATGTGTTGGACAAACCTAAATACAGAAAGATCACTAATCTTAGCAAGACCCTTTTTTTTTTTTTTTTTTTTTACAAAGGCAATATTTAAACATTACAGCACAAAACGAGTTAAAAAGATATAGCCACACCCTAAATAAGAAAAACACCCAACACACACTGAAATCTAAAAATGTATTTTAACTACTGATTATATCATTTGAGAATATTCATAATTAACACACTTTTCTATTTTGATAAATGCACTGATACATAACTCATTCTACAACTGTATTGCATTTTATTGTTACTACATGATAACGTCAGAAGAAGGCAGTTTAAAAGCTGTATTTTCTCACATTTCCAACAGGTTAGCAAAAAAGTGCTTATAGAACAATAGTCCCTTTTATGAAAGCTTGTGTTTAAACAGCTCTAATAAAACTCTTACCTGGTTTAGTTCAAACGTAGCAAGAAGTAAGGCAGAGAGGCTGTTCACCCTGTAGGTAGACAACAGACAGACATACAGTGAGACAAGGGCAATTGGTAAAGTCATTTTCTCTCAGGAACACACAGTAGTTTTTATCATTTTCCACCAGCAGGTGGCAGTGAAGGGAGAGGTTTGAGGATGGTTCCAGAGCTCCAGCAACAATCACTGATACCCAATTACCAAGTGATGCTTGTGTGTGAAAAGCAATTGATAAAGTTTAAAGAGAAGCCCTAAATACTTTTTTTTCACTGAAAGTTTAGAAGAAAATGATTCTGCTTGAGCTTTGCATCAAACATGCTGAACAAGCAGTCAAAACAGTTTAATTATGAATCAACAGGAAAGAAATGACAGTTCACTTCGCTAAATAACCATTCTACAGAAATAGTGCATACTTAATAATACAACAACAGTTCCCTTCTACCCCTCAGACACAATAGGTGCTTACCTTGAGATTGTTTGGTAACTTCTCCTTATACAGACCCTGCTGCTCCCCTTTATAGAGAACAATTCTCCCAAATTTGGAGGTGGCATCCCAGGAGTCAGGAATCTAATTGTGTCTCGGTGTTTGGCAAGGGTGGGTAGGGGGCGGTAGATGTCTATGTATGTCATTTGTACGCGTGAGAGACCAGTATTATTTATTTATTTATTTTTTTAATCACTAAAGTTATTTGTTTGTCCTTATTAGGAATTGCCTGCAGTGAGGTGGCTTCAAATAAACACAAACAAGGGGCACTTAGGGGCACTTAGGAGCACAGATAGGCACACGAGCCTCACTGGGCTGCACAGTATATACACACACACAGAGGTAAGATAATATGAAAATACTCTGCAAGAAATACAGCTCTGGATAGATCTGAATGCTAAATGTATATTCTTTATCAATCAATCAATCAATCATAGTGGACCACCATCACAAAGCGCTTTACAAGGTGGTAGTATCTGGAGTATTTTAGGGCATAAAAAAATAGCAAGTTTCTAAAAATGTAGTGCATTCCAAATCCATCACACTAACTTTAAGGACTACAGGCTACAGATTTTTTTTTTAAACAACGCACCAAATTCGATATTTGAAATCATATTCTTATCTGTGCATGCCATACACACACACACACACACACGGGAGCAGGCACACAGAAAGATGCAGACAGGTCCTTGTTAGGGGCTGTGATTGTGTCAGGACGTAAGTCTATTAAAAGTGCTTTTTGACATTAGGATTAACAAGTATACTGAGGATTTTCGCAGTTGACAGACCGTAGACGCATTGCAAGAAAAAGCTTTAAGGCAATATATCACTGCAACGCCCCCCCACCCCCCTCCCTGTGCAGCTGTCCCCTATTGTGAAACCTGAGACCAAGGTCAATATTAATCTGCTTTCCTTCTTCAGCTAGTAAAAGCATTGCCCCCAGGGTGCATCTCTCTGACATTGCATTGTTTCCTATCCGTTATCCTTCAGTACAAAGATAACCCTGTGAAATTCCTGCTCAGCACCACTCTCTGATTGAGGAAGAACAGGTTGCATTTCATTTTGAGGGCAAGACTTTAGCATAATGTTTGCTCAGGATCAATTACAGTAGGTGACCTCCCTTGACTAGGTCTTGTTATTCATAGATAATGACTGAGATACATACACAAAGATAGATGCAGAGACATAATATTTATTTTGAAGTTCAACACGTTTTCTAGAAAATGTAGTTTAATTTTAATTTTAGATGGGATCCTATAACTCTTCTGCTAAGTAGATAGGGAATCGTGTTCTGATTGTGAAATATGTTGAATTATATTACATACTGTGATTGCAAAAAACATGTCAACATGGTCCAACAATTTAAAATCAAAACAGCTTATTGCACCATAAAAAGGGGAAGCATTGAACAAAGACAGTCGCTGAGAAAGATATTACCCAAATTAACTGGTGTACTGTGATACTAACTAATAAATCTTTACATTCTCAAGGCCCTGCCTATCTTAGGGATCTCCTTCAGTACCACATACCTAAACGAAAATTGAGAACTAGTAACAATGTTCTTTTGTCTGTGCCTAGGACTCGTCTGTGCAATATGGGTGATCGGGCTTTCTGCTCTTTAGCCCCCCACCATGGGTCGGGCTATTTGAAAAATTATGACTCAGTTGATGTTTTTAAATCTAATCTTAAAACGTACTTCTTTCAATTGGCTTTCTGTAAATGATTTGTTGTTCTTACTGTTTGTCTATTGAAATGTCTGTTTTTATGCTGCTTTGTGAAGTGCTTTGTGATTTTTAAATGAAAAGCGCTATATAAATAAAATGTATTATTATTATTATTATTATTATTATTATTATTATTATTATTATTATTATTATTATATCTTTGCATAAACTGAAGTTATTTAAATGGTCCATGTCCAATGTCAACACTGTAGTAATCATTTTGACAACACCTCTAGACATGTTTACAGATGTGTCACCAGATGAATTTGCTAATCAAATCAAAATAACCAGGCAAGTTATAAAATGCAATCCTAGTCTACTACCTACTATACAATTTATAGCATCCACTACTCAAACACAGTTTCAACAAGCCCATATCAACTAAACAGTGGAAATAAAACTATCAGTGGAAGGACTCTGATGCCCCACACTCAACCCCTTCACCCCTGTCTCCTCTTACCAGTGTGATGACAATACACTCTTGAACATTCTATTCTCAGCTCAATACAAACTAATACACTCCATTCCCAGCTGTTCAGAGATCTCCTGCAGCTCACTAACAATTTCAAACCACTGAGTCAATAGGTGCCACAGTGGCCAGAAGGACCCTGACATTTGTTCTGGAAGGAAGGGTTGATTTAGGCCAGTTTGTTTATCATATGCTGTAACCCAACTCCCTGTTGTCTTTTACTACTTACCTATTAATAGTGTGTCACTTATGACTGAAAGTACACACCTCACACTTTGAAGCATCAACACTGTGATCTGTTCAGGGATGATCCAACTCTCAAATTAATCTATGATACCAGCAGAGGAATTCCAGATTTTTTTGGGTGGCAAAAAAAAAAGACAATTTTGGAGCAAGAAAACTTTCTAAAACTTCATTTCCAAACACATTCTTAATTAAATATGAATGTATGCTTAATTAAATATTATAGGTATAATAATGTATTGAACTTTTAGAAATATTAGGAATACAAGCCCATGACTTGTTATCAATTGTGCTGTTTTGATGTGGTAATTGATCAGGATAAAATGTCTTAACTCTCCACAGTCAAACAAGTGCAGTGGCCCCTAATTAGAAAATAGCACCACATAGCGTCTCCGTACTTTGCACTGTCTCCTGTTGACACACACATGTGGCTCAATACATTCTGTGAGGCTTGAAGGTGACCTGTTCTGAGGGACAGCACAAACCTGTGCCATTCCTGCTGGAAGACAGGGAGGTAAGGAGTGCTTCTTGCACGTGCTCTGATTAATAGTAATAATAATAATAATAATAATAATAATAATAATAACAATAATAATAGTTCACAGTGCAATCTATACTGAAAAGAAACAAGGAGAAACTGGTACTTTTTGCCTGTGCTCTTGGGCACTTTCAACAAAAAAATTAAATAGTAATATTTCAATTAGTAATTTATAAAGTTACTTGTTGAAATAGATCTGACTGAAACTAAACATTTTCTTATCACTTATAAGAGAAGAAAATCACTGTTGATTAAACACAGTTTTTAGGGACTTATTAGAAAATAAATGTTTTATTCCTCTATTTATCTGTCTATGTTATACATATTCCACTCGCCACATCGCCAAGCGAAAATGTTTTCCTGTGTGGCTCAGTTAATTTTCAACAAGTTTGCCACGGTGGCAAAGGCTTTGAAAAATGTACTTTGAGCATGTGCTGGTAAATGAATCAATAAAGACTGTTTTGTTTCATTTAATTTCGCCCAATGAAAGCTAGATTGGTTACGTAACATACGCATCAACGTTTTGTTTGGCGGGACAGAGGTTCCAATTAGAAACAAAAATATGACTGTGATAGTCACAGTCGCTGTTTGCTATCTCTTTAAAATATGCTGAAATATAGTTTGGAAATAGTAAAAGAATGGTTCCAAGAAGATTCAGAAGAGGAACAATTATAAAAGAATAAACACATTTTTTATTTTAAAAAGAAGGATTTGCCTCACTATGATTTATTGAGTTTTAATATTACTGTTATTAGTTTTAGTACTACTGTCAGTAGTCCCAGGTGAAAAAACACAGTAAAAATAACTTTTTTAAACACAGTCGTGGCTGTATAATCCTACTTAATATTTCATGCTTGTATAACTAGAGCTGCGGCTGGTCAGGGAGGCATTTATATTAACATACACTTACAGCACTGTCTGTCTACTGGCAGTTTTGCTTTACTGTTCTGCAGTGGAAAGAAAACTGCCATCGTCAAAATAATGTAAAGGTGCAGCGCATGAATATCTGAAAACCCATTCAGAATTTAGGAAATCTGCAATCTGCAAGCATGTTTTTTTCAAGTGGGACTAAGTTTGGCATTGATTAAATGGGAATCAGAGCTATAGTGCACTTTAAATATACTGTTTGTGTAAGTAAAAGGTAGGGTCTGGCATTTAAATATCTACCTGTTTTCAAATAAAATACACTTTTTATGTCTTGCTGAAACAGTATGTTTATAACCAGTTTATACAAAATGTTTATACTAAACAATAATATAAACAAATGTCCACAAAAATCATGTAGTAAAATTGTATTATTTTAGCCTTGTAAAGTTGTAAAAGGCATATAGTACCTATATTATGAATTCTACCAGTGACAGTGTAGTGTTTGTATGTCATTCAGGCTTGCATTGGAAGCTGAAAAGCTCACCAGCCGGTATATTATTTGTGTTTAGAGAAACCTGTGGTGAGTGTGGTGTTTAAGGGAGAGGGTTGTTGGACACAGTTCTAGTCAATATGTTTATTGCATTGTGTACAATAAAACAGTTTTACGGTTTTCGTTAATATTCTTTGGTGTGGCTTAAGTTTTTTCAGTGTGGCTAAAAAATGCTAAGTTACTTTAGCCACAGTGGATAACTAAATGAAAGTCTTAAAGGGAATGTAGCATATACTTGTGTAATCTCTTTAAATAGCTCAACTATGGAAGGATTCAAAATATGTGAGGCTGCCCCAAATTAAAATCCCTCCCCTACTCTTTCCTAAACTCCACCCCCCACCCCCACCCACAGCAATACACTATGACTAGAGTCTTTCACATTGCTCTGAGAGACTGCATTGAAACTGCTTGAAGCCAACTGCCTGTGATTTTATCAACACTCAGAAGGTAATAATAATAATAATAATAATAATAATAATAATAATAATAATAATAATAATAGTAAGAGTAGAAGTTGCATAATTGCCCAATTGATAAATTAACACTCTTCTTAATTGACACAAGTAAGCAGTCTTATTGTACATTTAAAGACATACAGCCCACTCGATTGCACATCACTGTTAGATGTTATGTGTGTTTAGTAGCATATTTGTGTGCCATAACTTCGTACACAGCACATCCTGTTCTATTCTATCCAGGTGTCAGGGGCAGCAATATTTGTATAGCCTTGAGTGGAACTTTTCCATATTTTACATTTCATTGCTTATTACAAGTGCAGTGAAAAGATGTGTTCTAACGAGAAAGCTTCAATTGTATTTTCAAAGTTGCTTTTTACCTTTTTTTTTATGATGTGTCTCTTATTGCAATTACTAAATAATATTGTGTTTTTTTTTAAAATTTTATTTTACTTTTTCCTATTTTCTGTTTAAAATAAGAACCATTCAGAATAACTGCAGATCTCACAGCAGATTTGAAGCTGCTATTAAAAAAAAAAATACTTGATGATTCTTTAAATGTAGATCATTTTGCAGAGAAAATGTCCACAGCCTCTAAGCAAGGGCATCTGCTGTGGAGGGTATCAATGCTCCTATAATCTTAACAACAGTTTTAAAAAAAATACATTTTTTATGTTTTATAAATATATATATATATATATATATATATATATATATATATATATATATATATATATATATATATATTGTACTGGGTTGTTAGGCTTGATATCTCATAAGATAATGACCACTTACTCAAAACCTGAATTTTAACTTCCACACCTGTTTTTTATGAGCCTTAACTGATAAGATAAGTGAGTAGAGGGGCTAACATTAGTTGAAATGAATTAAAGCTAATACTGTACTTACATACTGCCAAGTATCTTCAGTGTCCACGTTCTGTACCAATCAGTTTGCAGATAGACGTGCAATGCTAAAATAAAAATACATAAGGTATTATTATAATTGCTATTGTTACTGTTATTGTTATAATTATTCTTTTTATTAAAAAATATGAACCCATGTTGCTTGGCATCAAGTCTACTGTACAATGAATTACACTGTCCAGATGATTTATTTTTACTTTCCATCATCATCATGTTTCTGTTTCAATGCATAATTAATTCATGGTTTTGTCCAGTGTACTGGGCATTCCTAAAGTCTCAATGAGTTTGCATTTACTTTAAATATTATTGTTTATTTAAATGCTTATCTTAGACTAAAGTCTTTTATTAATGTCACCTTAAGAATCGTTGGAAAAAAAATTTAACTGTCTGTAGTTTATTGTATTCATTTAACATAATGTTAGAATACCCATACTGAGATTTATCATTGTTATGTGTTCACCATTGCTTTTACACTATTCCCCTTCTTAGTTTTTTAGAGAAATAAATATATGGATTTAATACATTTTCAATATTACCTATATATCTCCAAAGCTACAGTATTACACATTAGAATGGAAGGCACAGTGACTAAAATGGTATGATGTCATTTAAAATATTATTATTTGTTTATTTAGCAGACGCCTTTATCCAAGGCGACTTACAGAGACTCGGGTGTGTGAACTATGCGTCAGCTGCAGAGTCACTTACAACTACGTCTCACCCGAAAGACGGAGCACAAGGAGGTTAAGTGACTTGCTCAGGATCACACAGTGGCTGAGGAGGGATTTGAACCGGGGACCTCCTAGTTACAAGCCCTTTTCTTTAAACACTGGACCACACAGCCTCCTATAACACGTTAAATTAATATTTAATAGATTTGCAATTGATATTAAATTAATATTTAATATTTAATAGATAAACAATTGAAATTAAATTTACGTTCAATTATTCCTTGTTTCTTTCCATTAACATTTAAGTCAGAGTAACTGTATTTTCAATTAAAAACATGTAAAAAATGGGATATTATTACATATTTTCAAGGGTAACAAAACGTAATATAAATGGATGTAATATGCAATTACATTTTCAATCGACATTTGGTTAACATGTAGCAAGAAACCAGCTATTGCATATTTATTCAATATTAATTTAACATTGATTTAATATGCAATTGCATAACTAGTTCATATAAATTTATGCCACGCAATATAAAGCGTTACCAAACACTGCTTCTTGGTTTTAAATATATTTTATTTAATATAACCTTTATTAAAAAAAAAAAAACCTTTGTGTAATTATTTTTATTTTAATGCAGGCATGAAGCCCCTGGAAACCATGTGTGATGTTCTTTTGGTAAAGCTCTGTAGTTGAGTCTGAGAGCGCCACCAAGTGGATCTGAGAGGTAAGGACACCAAAGAGGGGGCTAAATGACAGGTTTTTCTATGAAATATGAATACAATGAATCAGTAATTAGGATAGATAATTATGTCGTTAGCAGAAGCAGATGTAAAACTTTGCTTGGAGTTACAAACTATTATGTTACAAAATATGTTTTATTATAGAACATGTTTTCCTCAGAGCTTGTCCTAACTTTTAATGAAAGATGTTTTACAAAAGCTCCTGCATCCAAAGACAGTTATTTCCATGGATATAACTTTGTATCCCTTTCCATGGTTAAATCTGACTCCAGCACCTGGCAATTAAACTGAAATGTTTATTCTACTGTTTCCTGAGGAAAGTAACTACTAGTTAATGCCATGACATCATGCCACCATAGCCCTCAGCTTTATTTCAGACATCACATTATTTTAGACATCACATTAGAAGAAAACTGTGACCCCAGGACTTATGCGGTAAGGTAAGAGAACTGACATCCCGATCTGCCTCTCTGGGCACCGAGCATCTATTTTATTTTATCTGGCTATAAGATTTCTTATCTTATCTGGGCCAGGACAGGTTGGTCTCTCCACTGAGGGAACCCCATAGCGAGTAATCACACTTGTCAAAGCTGACACACAACACAGGAGCATCATAATTCATTTTCAAATGCATTTTATTTCTACTGAATGTAAAGGAAGGGAAGAGAAACGGCAGAAGGGACACTAAACCACAGCAGACAAGAGTTTTTCAGAAAGGTCCGTCTGAGAGCTTTACTCTTCATCCAGCCCTTTCTGGAAGGGGAAGAGAGAGAGACAGAAAAAGAGAAAGAGAAAACTGGTGAGTTTTTTATCTTTGCTGATGTATTTGCACGGGAAGAAACACCTGATGTATCATCCCAACTTCTAGCTGCTTACACCTGGAGTGCGTTGGCTCATAAGAGTGAAGGGTAACAGCTGATAATGGAGAGTGGCAGTGCTTATTAAAGTGCAGAAAAACAGTGCTGGAGAGCGGAGAACGAGGTGCATTACTGCTTGCAAACTGTTTGCAGGTGTGTTCTGGACATAAAAGGCTTCATGGACTTCATTATTATAACTGGCTTCACATGGAAGTCAGTTATATTAATACATAGCATTTGAGAGTTAGATTTATTTAATTTATTTCTAAACATATTTATTAGAGATGTATAATTATTCAACTCAAGTCACTCTATATGCACATTTTTTAATGTTGAATTTAACATCTTCAAATTATAATAAAATCTAATCATTCATCATTATGAATAATCCTTTCCCACCTAAAATACATTAATCAGTGGTTTAACATTTATGAAACGGAGTGATGCCATTCAGTGTGTGACTCATTGCTGTGACAGATTCTGACCCCTGCTGGTAGTAGCTCTACAACAATGTTTTATTATTATTTATTATTTATTTTTAGCAGACGCCCTTATCCAGGGCGACTTACAATTGTTACAAGATATCACATTATTTTTACATACAATTACATTATTTTTTACATACAATTAACCATTTATATAGTTGGGTTTTTACTGGAGCAATCTAGGTAAAGTACCTTGCTCAAGGGTGCAGCAGCAGTGCCCCCCACCTGGGATTGAACCCACGACCCTCCAGTCAGGTGTCCAGAGCCCTAACCACTACTCCACACTGTTTTCCAATACGTTAGAAACTAGCCACATGTGACGAATCGGGAATCCAGATGTGGCGAATTGCATTTTTTATAAGTAAAGGCATCGTCAGTACTCACATATTCACACGGCGTATGCATGTGTACTTTGTTGGTAAAATAGTAAGACGAAAAGCAGCACGTGCGAGTGCTTTTTGATAGTTTTTTGTGTTATATATTTCCTTGGTTACTGCTTATTGGTTATCTGCTAAAATGGTGTATAAACGTGGATTTACACATACAAGACTTGAGCGAGGCGAAGCGACCGACACAAAAAAAAAACTTACCATGTATTTCAATGCGAGTGGCAAAGCTGCTGCGAAGAGATAGCATTGAAATACATTAAGGCAATTATTCGTGTTGCTCTCCTCATTATTTCCACGCGAGTGAAAGCACCGGATTTCAGCACCTTGGAGCTGCACGTTACTGGCTGGCCTTGCTTTCTTCTGCTGGAGTTGTTATTCCGATTGGTCAAGCTGACCACAATTGACAGCTCCCTTTTCTATAAAATTCTCAGCAATCACTCTGATGAAGTCAAAGTACCGCTCGCAACTGCTGGACACAAACCTAGAAGCTGCACTAAGATGTGCCGTGTCTGATAAATTCATGCTAGAATTCCAAATATTGGTGAAAGAGAAAGACTGCAAAGTTTCACACTGAATTGTGGTAGATGTTTGTTAAGTAGATGTTTGTTAAGTAAGTAAACATGAAAAGAAAGACTTATTAAAAAAAAAACATTATTGTGTTGTCGTTTCTTGATTTTACCACTAACTTGTGTTGTCCCTGTTTGAACACCAGGTTTGTGTTGAGGTACATTTACCTGTATTGTTTAAGTGTATGTAAGATGTTTTCTACAAAAATTAGTGCAAGTGGCTAAAATGGTGTCACCGTAGGCACACCTCTGGCTATTATACATTATTTTTGTCAGCGATTTCTTTTGGACAATACTGCTCTACAACTGCTTGTGCAAATAACCTTGCTTGAAGACAATTGCCCTCAGTAGGGTCGGCTTCCACCTTTTTTACATTTACATTTAATTTTTTTTACATTTTTTTTTTTTTTTTCTTTGCAAATGTCTGTTTCAAGATACAATGGAAAGAGTGTAAAACAATCACAAACCGGACAGGCTGTGGAAAGCAATGGTTCAGCGTGGGTGACTCACCTTGCCCCGATGTCACGGGTCTTGGCACGGAGCTTGTTGACCTGAGATTCGGCGATATCAGCCCTCTCCTCAGCCTCGTCCAGCTCATGTTGCAGCTTCCGGAACTTGCCCAGGTTAGTGTTGGCATTCTCCTCCTGACAGTGACACACAAGAGCAAAGTCAATGGTTCATCTGTAATACTGGGCTGAATGGAAAGTGCTTGAACACTCGGATGAGAAGAGAATGTAGAGAGTTACTTACAGCCTCCTCGGCAGTTCTCTTGTACGACTTCACCTTCATCTGCAGCTTGTCCACCAGGTCCTGCAGGCGGGCCATATTCTTACGGTCCTCCTCAGTCTGAAACAAACGAGTCAATAATCACACCTCAGTCATTCGCAAGGGCATTCACAGTATCAATTGCATTGCAGAACAGAATGGAGATACCTGGTAGGTCAGCTCTTTGATGCGTCTCTCATATTTCTTGACTCCCTTCACAGCATCGCTGCTCTTCCTCTGCTCCCCTTCCAGCTCATTCTCCACCTCCCGCACCTGAAATCGTAATGACAGAAAGGTGTCAGGTCCTGATGGTTAGCTATGATTCAATAAATCGAGACCTGTAACTGTCAGCCACTTACGCGGGCCTCAAGCTTTTGCAGCTGCTTCTTGCCACCCTTCATGGCGATTTGCTCGGCCTCGTCCAGACGGTGCTGCAGGTCCTTGATGGTCTGCTCCATGTTCTTCTTCATGCGCTCCAGGTGAGTGCTGGTGTCCTGCTCCTTCTTCAGCTCCTCTGCCATCATGGCAGCATCAGTGATGGCCTTCTTGGCTTTCTCCTCAGCGTTCCTGCACTCCTGCACAGCCTCCTCCACCTCTGTCTGCAGCTGGGACGTGTCGCTCTCCAGCTTCTTCTTCTGGTTAATCAGGCTGGTGTTCTGCAGAGAGAGTGAGAGAGACCCAGGTTACAGAGAACTGACTGGGGAATCAGGCTTGTATTCCATAGTCATCTCTGCTCCAGTGCTGTCGTACCTGTGAGTGCAGCAGTTGAACCCTCTCACTGATGTCCAGGAGCTCCTGTTCAGCCAGCTTGCGGGCTCTCTCTGTCTGCTCCAACACCACCCTCAGCTCCTCCAGCTCAGCCTGCAGGAGATTGTTGCGTCTCTCCACTATGGCGATGTTCTCCTTCAGGTCATCATTGGCACGCAGGGAGTCATCCAGCTGGAGCTGAGCATCCTGGAGGCCAAAGAGGACAAAAGTGCAAACTTTCTCAATTAAAAAAATCACAAAGGGGGAAGATAAGTGCCAATCGGTGTCTAAAACCAGACATCTTTGTGAGGAAGACTGAATTCATCTTCACAACAAGCCAAGGCTATCAGAGAGCAGCTTATTGTTTATCAAAACAAAAGAGCAGCGTTACCTTCAGGTGGGCGTGGACGCTCTTGAGCTGCTTCTGTGACTCTGCAGCTATCCTGTTGGCCTGGCTCAGCTGGATCTCCATCTCATTGAGGTCTCCCTCCATCTTCTTCTTCAGCCTGAGGGCCTCGTTCCTGCTGCGGGTCTCTGACTCCAGCGAAGTCTGCAGGGATTCAACCACTCTCTGGTTGTTCCTCTTGGCCTGATCCATCTCCTCGTCCTTCTCAGCCAGCTTGCGCTCAATCTCAGCCTTCACCTGGTTAAACTCCAGCTGAGCTCTCAGGATCTTCCCTTCCTCATGCTCCAGGGAGGCCTGTCAGGAGACAATAAGTTCTTTAGGATACATTCTGATACAAAGCTTCCTATCCTAATATCTATTAATCGGCACCTTTTTTTGGTACATCTTGCCTGTGTTTCTCCCTCCTAGAATCCCAGTATCTGTATCTCTCACTCACCTCAGCCTCCTCCAGAGCAGACTGTATTTCAGACTTCTCCTGCTCCAGCTGCTTCCTAGCCTTCTCCAGCTCATGGATGGTCTTGCCTCCCTCACCGAGTTGCTCAGTCAGGTCAGAGATTTCCTCTGGGTAAATAAGAACATTCCTTAAGTACAATGGCTTCTCTAAAAGGGTTCAGAATTAGAAACACAGCTGACACAAGAATTGTGTGAGTTTGGATCCCCCACCTTGCAGGTTCTTGTTCTCCCTCTTCAGAGTCTCCAGATTGTCCAGAGACTCCTCATAAGCGTTCTTCAGCTTGAAGAGTTCAGTGCTCAGGGACCTGGCCTCCTTCTGGGAGCCCTCCAGCTCACTCTGCGACTCTTCAAACTTCTGCTTCCACTCGTTCAGGACCTGGCATGGGCACGGTGAGAACAAGTCATTACAATCACATTGTAAAAAAGGGTTTCAAAATACAGCAGCCACCCATAACTAAACCTAATGCATTCTCTTCATCAAAACCCCCAAATCTTACCTTGTCAAAGTTCCTCTGTTTCTTGTCCAGAGCAGCAGCTGCTGCGTTGGACCTCTCCAGATCCACCATGAGATCTTCAATCTCGTTCTGCAGCCTGTGTTTGGTCTTCTCCAGGGAGGAGCATTTAGCATTCACAGCCTCGACGGCTTCCTCCGCATCCTGCAGCCTCTGAGCCAGCTTCTTCCTGGGAGATGGAGAAGGAGGGACAGCTTTCAAGACTGCAGTCCTATCAGGGTTGCTAATTAACTGTGTAGAAGTCTTACACCAGAGCTTCATATATCAATTTCACTCTATGTTCTCAGAGTTGAACAGTCTGCAAGCAGACAAACTTTTTGTTCGTCTTATATTGTAATTAAAACATAACGCAAACAAAAAGCTTATCTGTCAGAAGAAAAGTTATTTTTACTGTCACCTGGAGGTCTATAACGCTTCCAAAGTCTTGGTCATATTCTAGAACTAACTTGAAGATGACAGTAATGTTGTTGAAGCTGACACCCTAGGATCCTTCAAGAAGCCGCTTGATGAGATTCTGGGATCAATAAGCTACTAACAACCAAACGAGCAAGATGGGCTGAATGGCCTCCTCTCGATTGTAAACTTTCTTATGTTCTTATGTTCTTCTTAGCTATAGATAATATTTAATTTAATTATTCAATTATATACTGATGTAACTATCACTGACACTGTTGTCTGCTCTGTTACTGAATCGTATTTTGTCATATACTTGTAATTGCTAGAACTGAAGTCAATGTATTTTATCTTGCTCTTAATTGTATTAATACTTGTACCATGATTCTTGAAATGTATTTTTGTTTACGACTATAAGTCGCCCTGGATAAATAATAATGAAAATAATAATATGTTTAGTTGCCCATACTTGGCCTCCTCAAGCTCCTCAGTTCTCTGGATGGCGTCGGTCTCATATTTGGTTCTCCACTGTGCCACCTCTGAGTTAGCCTTGGAGAGACTGCGCTGGAGCTCAGCCTTGGCCTCCTGCTCCTCCTCATACTGCTCCCTCAGGAGGTCTGAGTCATGGCGGGCAGACTGCACTGCATGTCCAAGTGCGTTCTTCGCCTGGGGAGACATCAAACAAACAGTTTACTATATAGAAACCTGGCTTTCAGACACCCTGTTTAATCAGAAGACAGTATTTGATGCTGCTTTACCTTTACTTCCTCTTCCAGTTGTCTCTTGAGGTCATCATTCTGCTGAGTGTAGGACTGCTTGCCTCTAGTCAGCTGAGAGACAAGAGATTCCTTCTCTTCAAGACGTCTAGCAAGCTCACCTAACAAGACAAAACCGAAGATGTGTTTTAGAACTCTGACCACATGAAAACATTCTGGATCCACTGATAATAAAGTATTTTCTACATCTCTTTCTTGAGATTGACCATAATATTACTTCCTCAAAATAGCAATGTTGTTGTATGCAACTCTTACCATTCTCAGTCTGCAACTTAGCCTTCTGTGTTGTAAAGTCATTGATGGTGCGTTGACCTTCTTCAGCCTTGGTCCTGTATTCATTCATCTGATCTTCCAGAGTCCTGCACATCTTTTCCAAGTTAGCCTGCATGTGAGGTTTAGATACATATTAAATGGAAACTGACATGATCTCCAACAATCAATATGTGATCCTGGTGACCCATCCTGCACACTGTATAGAATTGTATTTCCTACCTTGGCTTTAGCAACATGCTCCATATTGGAGACCACATCGTCCAGCTCCAGTTTGAACTCGCTCTTTTCCTTCTCTAGTTTCTGCTTGACTCTCTGCAGGTTGTCAATCTGCTCCCCAAGCTCAGCCACGCTATCGGCTTGCTTCTTGCGGAGAGTGGAGGATGTGGCTTCATGCTGCAGCGTGGCCTCTTCAAGGCCTCGCCGCAGCTTCTGTAACTCAGCCTCCCTCTTCTTGTTCATCTCGATCTGGGCTGAGGTGGCCCCGCCCGCCTCCTCCAGCCTCTCACTGAGCTCCTCCAGCTCCCGGGACAAGTCTGCCCGCTGCTTCTCCACCTTGGCACGGGCAGCTCTCTCTGCCTCCAGCTCCTCCTCTAACTCCTCAATGCGGGCCTGGGGGAGGGGCACATGAGACCGTGACACAGGGATGAGTAGGGAAGGAATACAGAGTGCATGCAGTTAAGTCAGAAGGTGGGCTTTAAATTACCTGAAGCTCCTTCAGTTTCTTCTGGTACTGGGCTGACAGTGCCTGCTCATCCTCAATTTTACTGGTGAGCTGGTTGATCTCAAAGTCTTTCCTGCAAGAAAATGTCAGCAGTGTGGTTATATCACATTCCTGCCATCCTTTATCTGTATACAACACACCACGGCTATATCTTTGACTTACTTCTTCAGCCGCTCCTCCAGTTGCTGCTTATCATTCTCCAGGTCCATTAGGCTCTCCTGGGTCAACTTCAAGTCTCCTTCCAGCTTACGCTTGGCTCTTTCAAGGTCCATCCGCACCTTCTTTTCTTGCTCCAATGAGCCTTCAAGCTGGTAGGGGTAAAACTTTAGCTTGTTAAAAAAGGGTTGTTCAATCTTCAAGTCTCTTTATACGTGGACAGTTCCATAACTTTCTATTTTATTCATCTACACTAGCCTTGCAAAGCACAATCTTGCTATTTGAGTGGCTGTGTGGGACATATCTGATGACTCCCAGAGTGACTCACATCGTCGACCTGCTGCTCCAGCTTGGCTTTGGCCTTGGTCAGGGTGTTCACTTTGTCCTCCTCACTCTGCAGGTCGTCCAGGGTTTGCTGGTGAGCCTCCTGCAGAGCCTTCTTCTCCTTGGTCAGCCTGGCGATGATATCATCCAGAGCCGCCATTTCCTCAGTCAGGTTCTTCACCTGTTATTCAGAGAGAAGAGACTCAGCTCCCAGAGCCCTCACAAAGAGGAATTTCACAGACAGATAGACAGACAGACAGACAGACACTAACCTTGTTCTCAGTGGCGTGCTTCTCCTTCTCCACTTTGGCCAGGGTGAGTTCCAGATCATCAAGATCCTTCTTCAGCTCAGAGCACTCGTCCTCCAGCTTCCTCTTCTTGGCCGTCAGCTCACCATTCATCTCCTCCTCATCCTCCAGCCTCTCTGTCAGCTCTTTAGTTTTCGCCTCCATTT
Source organism: Huso huso (assembly GCA_036884735.1). Taxonomy (NCBI): domain Eukaryota; kingdom Metazoa; phylum Chordata; class Actinopteri; order Acipenseriformes; family Acipenseridae; genus Huso; species Huso huso. The sequence continues at coordinate 7,717,651 of CM072708.1, read as the reverse complement.
GAATCTTGTTTTTGATCAGCTGGTCGCACCTCTCCTCTGAATCACAAAGATTGTCTTGTTCCTGGAGAGCAAACAGCAAAGTATTTTCATTAACTGTCATGGAATAGACACATTTTCATTAGAAAAAAAGAGAGGATAGAAATGTGAGACTTGGTCCATCCTGAAGAAATTAAAAACAAAAGCATCCTAAAAAACTCTGCTAATACATAAGTGACAGCTGGCTAGAGGACGTTCAATGGTGAAGAAAGAGCTCAGAAATGTTTCACTCACCGTCTGGACTTGCAGATGCAGGTCGTTCTTCTCTTGGAGAAGAGAGACCATCTTCTCTTCCAGCTCCTTTCTGCGGGCCTCAGACTTGGCGTAAGCCTCCTTGAGTTTCAGGAACTCATCCTTCATGTTGGCCATCTCTTTCTCATTCTCTGCGCTCTTCAGCAGGGGCTTGATCTTGAAGAAGAGCTTCATCCAGGGCCAGTTCTTCACACTCATAAAGGCACGGACATTCCACTGGATTACCAGCAGGGCATCTCTGGGGAGGCAAAAGCACTTTTTAAGATTTGCTAACCTTTGTTTGCTTTGACAAAGTTTTCATCACTCTGCTTATGAATCCTTGTGCAGGAGAACTCTATATTTCAATACATTCCATTCATTTTTGTAAGGCTATTCGGGGCAAGCACCTATTGAGCACAGAGCTCTTCTCCATGTTTCCCCCATGCTTTCTTTTCTGGACAGAGAAAGTACTACACTAACCAGAGGGACGTTTACCCAGCCCAGAGACCATTGGAACATGGAAGGGAGCTTTAAAGACATCCATCCTTACCTGCGCTCAACGATCTTATTGTACTCAATTCTTGAGAGAAGACCACGAGACTGGGCCTGGATCCGGGTGATAATGAGAGATAAGCGATCATCTCTCATCTCTTCCAGCTGACCCAGGAGACCAGCTTTGAAGAACACCTGGCACCGAAACAAAAGGGAGCTCCTAAACTCAGGCTCTTTTTTTCTGGGTATTATCCACACAAAGTATTCAGTATAAGGGTTATTTTGTAGTTTTAATTCTACCTTTGTGTGTCCAAATCTGTACTGGGTGTGATCGATTTCCAGGGATCCCAGCAGTTTCTCAGATCCCTTCTTGCTGTCTATAAACTGGCCGTCTGGGATGGCAGAAGGGTTCAGGATACGGTATCTGTGAAGGGACACAGGGACTCAGTTGGGTTTCTACCAAGCTACACAAGGGGAATTGTAACAAGGGCACTGCTTGAGAGATGTACCTCTGTTTGAAGTCTCCGTACAGGATCCTGTTGGGGAAGCCCTTCCTGCAGATTCTGATGCCTTCCAGCACACCGTTACAGCGGAGCTGGTGCATCACCAGAGGGTTGTCCATCGCACCCGGAGTCTTGGTCTCATTAGGGATGATGCAGCGCACAAAGTGAGGATGTGTTGACCTCAGGTTGGTCATCAGCTTGTTCAGATTTTCCTGTGAAAAGGAAAAGGACGGGTCATTTAAGAACCATACAATGTGACAGAGACACTTCCCTTTTTCAAACACTCACCCTGTGGAGAGCAGACACAGTCTGGAAGGATGAACCCTTTTTCTTTGTGCCCTTGGCTTTCATGTCCTGAACTAAAACAGAAAAGACAAAAAAACAGGTAAATCTTCTAATGGAAGTGAAAATGTCACAAATGTCAGAAAAGTGCTACCTTCAGAGGCTGTGTGAAAAATGAATATGGCATTACTTACATCCACTGAGGGCAAAGTGAGGCTAAACAAGAATATGTATCCATGAGTTAAAATAACTATAATATCCCACTTCCATACCATGTTGCTCTTTAAATGACTGCATAAAACTGTTAGCAAATATTTATTAAATTCCCTATCAATAGTATATATTTCTTACTGTTCACAACACTGTAATGCTATATGCTTTTCTTACTAGATTCAGCTCCAGCATAGTTGGCAAAGAGGGTGGCGAGAACTTTGAGGGAAGACTTCTGGTAGAGCCCGACCACAGTCTCATTCAGAGGGTCCTTGTTCTTCATCAGCCAGTTCGTGATGTTGTAATCTACAATGCCAGCATAGTGGTCCAAGGCAAAGTGAGCCTCTGGCCTTCCTTTAATGATCCTGGGCTTTTGGAAGTTTGCGGATTTGCCCAGATGGTTGTCGTACAGCTTGGCTTTGAAGGTCATGTCACTGGCCTTGGGGAACATGCACTCCTCTTCAAGGATGGACATGATACCCATTGGCTGATTTGAAAAGAAACGTCCAGGTGAGTAAGCAAATATCACATACATACACATACACATATATTAGAGATTAGTGGGTCTGTGCACAAAAATAACAAACATTTTTTTTTAAAACTTGAAGTGTTCGAAAATGAGCTCTAAGCACTCGTATTTTTCACTGTGGTGTAATAATAAGGAATTACTTATTTATTGTAGTAAAGTTAAAGAAATGATCACTTCTCTTCCTATTATTACACCTGTTTTGCGATTTCTTTTTACTAACTTTACTGAATTAAATGATCTTTTCTTACATATGAAGAACACTGTTAAAAGATGCAGTAAGCTGTAGTGCATAAAAGTGCATAAACTATAAATCATAGCAATTAAACCAGGGAGCTGTGTTTCACCTTTAAACTATAGCCGGACAACAGGTATAAACAAATATTTTATGAAACTACATTTATATGTCTAATACATTTAGTACAGGCACACATGCTTAATAAAAGGAAGTGCTCCCCACCTTCTCAATGAGGTCGATGCAGGCCTGCAGGTCCATGCCAAAGTCAATGAACTCCCACTCGATACCCTCCTTCTTATATTCCTCCTGCTCCAGCACAAACATGTGGTGGTTGAAGAACTGCTGCAGCTTCTCGTTGGTGAAGTTGATGCACAGCTGCTCAAAGCTGTTGAACTGCAACAACAGACAAGGAAAACAAAATCCTTTTAGATATCTGAGACTTGTGCTGGGACTCCAAAAAAAACTTTAGTTACTCTTCTTATTTTTGACCTTAGCATTTTGTTCTTATTTTCAGAATGATCCTCAGGATGTATACAAAATTTAAAGACACAAAGACACTCACATCAAAGATTTCAAAGCCAGCAATGTCCAGCACACCAATGAAGTACTGGCGGGCCTGCTTGGTGTCCAGGGATTGGTTGATTCTCACCACCATCCAGCTGAACATTTTCTCATACACTGACTTGGCCAGTGCACCGATGGAGTAGTTCACCTGCGAGGAAAGAGACAAGGAGGTGAGTGACTAATTGCCTGAGAAACTGCAGAGGAAATACTTGACTAGGTGCACGCACAGGTTTAGATACTACTTAACTCTCCACCTACATTAGGTTAGCATTTTCCCTCAGTATACAGTCCTAGTCCTATATCCATTTCTCACGTCTCTCTCTGAGACTCACCTGTTGTACATTCTGTCCCTTGGTGACCCACTCGTTCCCTACTTTGACTCTGGGGTGACATAGTGCCTTGACGATATCAGCAGAGTTCAGTCCCATCAGGTAGGCGGCCTTGTCAGCATCTAGGAATGAATGAAATACCCATCAATCATAACCACTGCTGCTGCTGTGGGTAAATGTGATAGTCTTGATACAGATACTAATCGACTGGAGTGTAATTGACATTAACAAGAAAATGACTCCAGTCCTTGCACTCCCCCTTCTCCCTTTCACACAATCCGACCCACCTTCAGTGCCATCAGCCTCTGCCTGCTCCTCTCTCTGCTTCAACTTGTACTTCATGTTGCCATAGTGCATGATGGCACCAGTCAGCTTGTACATTGAATTTTTCTCCTCCTGAGTGAAGCCAAGCACGTCAAAGGCACTCTGCAGGATAGAGAAAAACAGAATAAGAGAACCTGCTTCTCTGCCTTCTGAGATCTGCTTACTCGATTTAGTAAAAATGCTGAGAGCTATACAGCTCTCCAGATATGGAGGCTTGCAGCTTCTCACTGGGGTCTAAGAGTGGGACTCCTTGCACCATGTTGGCTCAGAGGGTGTGTAAAGACAGACCCTTGTAATGTTAGAGAGAGTCCTCACTCACATCTGTGGCTATCAGCTCATCAGAATCATCGATGGAGGCGACAGTGACTTCACCCTGAGAGATGAAGGCATAGTCGAAAGGATTGTTGGTGATCAGGAGCATTTCTGAGAAAGAGGGACAGAACAATGTCAGCATCTCTCCTGTCTGCTTATATAATCCTACACTCACACTCTTGAGTGAGGACAGGAATACTGACCTAGCAGCTCTGGCTTCTTGTTGGACAGGATCTGGTAGAAGATGTGATAGTCTCTCTCAGCCTTGAGCTGAAAGGTCACACGAGACTTCTCCAGGAGGTCTGGAACAGAACAAACAGATATCAGATTCAGCTTCAATATCAAAGGGAATGAAAAGCACGGTTATATAAAAAAATACTTACAGGTCTCAATGTCAGCAGAAGCTAGCTTGCCACTGGCTGCAAAGTGAATTCGGATGAATTTACCCTGAGGAACAGAAAGAGAACAATGGGTGCCAGACAAGAGAAATTACTTCTTGTTAATGAAAACAGCATCTTTCAAATTTTCAGTCTTCCACTCTTCCCTTTATTTAGATGGCATCTCACAGCGTATTAAATATTACTGACCAATTACTGCAAAGAGGAAAATAATAGCGTAACTAGACCAGTGCTGTATACGGATAATGATGGGTATACTCACAAAACGTGATGAGTTGTCATTCCTCAAGGTCTTGGCGTTACCAAAAGCCTCCAAAGCTGGGTTGGCCTGGATGATTTGATCCTCCAGGGTCCCCTGTGATTGAACACAAACAGACTTCAGTAACAGCCACGAAGTTCAATCCCATAGACCCCTTTTCCTGTACCGACACCCCCCAAACACACACTCAGACTCTGACACACCTTGCTAGAGGCAACTGCCTCTTTTTCCACCAACTGCAGCAATGCTGGCAAAATACTGGATGACTCTCTTGGTGTTCACAGTCTTCCCAGCACCGGATTCTCCACTGTGGGCACAGTAACAAGCAGGGTGAGTGTTTCACATGCCTAGCTCCATTATCATCTCTTCAGCACCTTAATGAGCACCATGACACCCTTTCTTTCTTTTTTTTTAATTTCTTTATTTTTTCAAGATTTTAGAGTGACCAGCTATTATTTTTATTTTCCCCCAATTTGGAATGTCCACTTTTTCCTCACCGCAGCGGGTCCCCACACAGCACAGACTTCTGAATGCCCTCTGATCTCACTAAAGCCCTAAAGCCAGAATGGGTGGGCTACTGATCCCAGTGAATAGAGATCAGCCCTGCTTTTTATCCACTCTGAATGTGCTCGGTGTCTGGCCAGTAGGGTTTGCTGCTGTGCGATGAGGAGAAGGAGTCCCTGCCGGTTTCCCATCCCTCACCCCGGAAGTGTCAGAGCCAATGTGACGCCCCCCTTAGGAGACCCCAACAAAGTTCGGCCTCTTTGCACAGCTTGGATGCGAATCGGTGGCGTCCAAGCTGTGTGACTCATCCTGCACTCTCAGCGGCAACACTTTGACTGCATGAGCCACTCGGGGACCACAATTAACACACTTTCTTTGATCTCCCCTCAGTACACCACAGTGCTAACTTATTATATCGAGATTTCAAAACCACACACACTAAAACATTTTTTAAAACAATCTTAAAGACTGACTTACGTGATCAGGATGGACTGGTTTTCTCTGTCTGCAAGAGAGACATTTTGTTAATAATTATAATTATTATAGAAGGTAATATTTTTAATTATATCGCAGTTATTTCTTGTGTGTGTGCGCGTCTTACCTGTCAGCATGTTCTGATAGGCGCTGTCTGAGATGGAGAAGATGTGAGGGGGAGCCTCAGCCCTCTTCTTGCCTCGATATGCATTGACCACCTCTGCATTGTACACAGGCAGCCACTTGTAGGGGTTCACTGTCACACAGAACAGCCCAGAGTAGGTCTGAAAGGGAGAGTCAACACTCAGTATCTGTCAGTCTATCAGAGGGTTTAGGGTTTGAGGTCACTCTGTACTCACGTAGATCATCCAGGCTGCGTAACGCTCTTTGAGGTTATACAGCACAGCGGGCTCGTGCAGGAAGGTGAACATGGCCATGTCCTCAATTTTATCATACTTGGGTGGGTTCTGAGGGTGGACATTTTCTTCTTTGACTGTGACTGTCTGAAAAACGACACAGACAAGCCCTAAGGTTAGGTCTGCAGAACAACATTGAAAATTCCCACATTTAGCACAATGACAATGCACAGGGGCACCACAAGCAAATTAAACTGCTATTGTAATTTGGGTTCCCAGTTTTGGGATTTTAACTAATTAAATATTGGATAGAAAAATGATATTCAAAATGCTTTTTTCTCTACCAACCTTAACATGTGAACGACAAGCCAAAGACAAGAAGCGTTTCTTAAAAATGGTGATGGTGCAGTGGGATTCTTACCTTGCCATGGTAAGTCTCAGCGGTGACTTTGACACCGTCGCGGCTGCTGATCCTGGCTTTGACAAACTCCTCCACAGGATCGGGTACGAAGCACTCCTTCTTCATGTCGAAGGGCTTGGTCTGCGCCTCCAGGCGCTCCCTATCGGACTTCCGCAGGAAGGATGCGGCGAGCCCAAACTCAGCCATCTGTGCATCACCCATTTTCAAATCTGCAGAACAAACAGGGGTTGGAGAAGTCAGTCACATCTCAGCTTAGACTTTTTTGATGTCATCTCGGTTTAGTTTTTTAGTTTTTAACCAAGAGAAAAGCATTGAGTCTGAGGTCTCTTTTACAAGGTATCAGCACAAAGAGCAGCACTGAGGCACTAATGCAGAGCTAATTCAGAGCTGTCCAACCTTTTTGATTAAGAGAGTCATATCGATGACCAGGGAGTTTTTTAGTTTTTAACCAAGAGAGGCACTAATGCAGAGCTAATTCAAAAAAAAATAACAAGTTTCCTGTACTGTGTTGGCTTTTCTTTCTGAACAGCTGAAGAAGGGCTTTTGTCCAAAATGTCCTGAAATAAATGATTTTGTAATAATTTAAACCTTTTGTGTATATCTAACAAAAAAAAGAATATATATATATATATATATATATATATATATATATATATATATATATATATATATATATATATATATATATATATATATATATATATATATATATATACATAGGGATACTTCTAAATGAGCTAGATTGTGGACAGCAAGCCATATGTGTTGGACAAACCTAAATACAGAAAGATCACTAATCTTAGCAAGACCCTTTTTTTTTTTTTTTTTTTTGCAAAAGCAATATTTAAACATTACAGCACAAGACGAGTTAAAAAGATATAGCCACACCCCTAAATAAGAAAAACACCCAACACACACTGAAATCTAAAAATGTATTTTAACTACTGATTATATCATTTGAGAATATTTATAATTAACACACTTTTCCATTTTGATAAATGCACTGATACATAACTCATTCTACAACTGTATTGCATTTTATTGTTACTACATGATAACGTCAGAAGAAGGCAGTTTAAAAGCTGTATTTTCTCACATTTCCAACAGGTTAGCAAAAAAGTGCTTATAGAACAATAGTCCCTTTTATGAAAGCTTGTGTTTAAACAGCTCTAATAAAACTCTTACCTGGTTTAGTTCAAACGTAGCAAGAAGTAAGGCAGAGAGGCTGTTCACCCTGTAGGTAGACAACAGACAGACATACAGTGAGACAAGGGCACTTGGTAAAGTCATTTTCTCTCAGGAACACACAGTAGTTTTTATCATTTTCCACCAGCAGGTGGCAGTGAAGGGAGAGGTTTGAGGATGGTTCCAGAGCTCCAGTAACAATCACTGATACCCAATTACCAAGTGATGCTTGTGTGTGAAAAGCAATTGATAAAGTTTAAAGAGAAGCCCTAAATACCTTTTTTCACTGAAAGTTTAGAAGAAAATGATTCTGCTTGAGCTTTGCATCAAACATGCTGAACAAGCAGTCAAAACAGTTTAATTATGAATCAACAGGAAAGAAATGACAGTTCACTTCGCTAAATAACCATTCTACAGAAATAGTGCATACTTAATAATACAACAACAGTTCCCTTCTACCCCTCAGACACAATAGGTGCTTACCTTGAGATTGTTTGGTAACTTCTCCTTATACAGACCCTGCTGCTCCCCTTTATAGAGAACAATTCTCCCAAATTTGGAGGTGGCATCCCAGGAGTCAGGAATCTAATTGTGTCTCGGTGTTTGGCAAGGGTGGGTAGGGGGCGGTAGATGTCTATGTATGTCATTTGTACGCGTGAGAGACCAGTATTATTTATTTATTTATTTTTTTAATCACTAAAGTTATTTGTTTGTCCTTATTAGGAATTGCCTGCAGTGAGGTGGCTTCAAATAAACACAAACAAGGGGCACTTAGGAGCACAGATAGGCACACGAGCCTCACTGGGCTGCACAGTATATACACACACACAGAGGTAAGATAATATGAAAATACTCTGCAAGAAATACATTCTACCAAGTTTCCCAAAAGCTCTGGATAGATCTGAATGCTAAATGTATATTCTTTATCAATCAATCAATCAATCAATCTTTATTTTATACAGTGCCATTGATAGTGGACCACCATCACAAAGCGCTTTACAAGGTGGTAGTATCTGGAGTATTTTAGGGCATAAAAAAAAAATAGCAAGTTTCTAAAAATGTAGTGCATTCCAAATCCATCACACTAACTTTAAGGACTACAGGCTACAGATTTTTTTTTTTTAAAACAACGCACCAAATTCGATATTTGAAATCATATCTTATCTGTGCATGCCACACACACACACACACACACACGGGAGCAGGCACACAGAAAGATGCAGACAGGTCCTTGTTAGGGGCTGTGATTGTGTCAGGACGTAAGTCTATTAAAAGTGCTTTTTGACATTAGGATTAACAAGTATACTGAGGATTTTCGCAGTTGACAGACCGTAGACGCATTGCAAGAAAAAGCTTTAAGGCAATATATCACTGCAACGCCCCCCCCCCCCTCCCTGTGCAGCTGTCCCCTATTGTGAAACCTGAGACCAAGGTCAATATTAATCTGCTTTCCTTCTTCAGCTAGTAAAAGCATTGCCCCCAGGGTGCATCTCTCTGACATTGCATTGTTTCCTTGCCTTTATCCTTCAGTACAAAGATAACCCTGTGAAATTCCTGCCCCGTGCCACTCGCTAATTGAGGAAAAACAGCTTGCATTCCATTTTGAGGGTGAGACTTTATCATAATGTTTGTACAGGATCAATTACAGTAGGTGACCTCCCTTGACAAGGTCTTGTTATTCATAGATAATGATTGAGATACATACACAAAGATAGATGCAGGATGCAGAGTCATAATATTTATTTTGAAGTTCAACACGTTTTCTAGAAAATGTGTTGAATTTTAATTTTAGTTGGGATCCTATAACACTTCTGCTAAGTAGATAGGGAATACGTGTTCTGATTGTGAAATATGTTGAATTATATTACATACTGTAATTGCAACAAATATCTGTCAACATGGCCCAACAATTTAAAATCAAAACAGCTTATTGCACCATAAAAAAGGGGAAGCATTGGAAAAGTCGCTGAGAAAGATATTACACAAATGAACTGAAGTGTACTGTGATACTAACTAATAAATCTTTACATTCTCAAGGCCCTGCCTATCTTAGGGATCTCCTTCAGTACCACATACCTAAACGAAAATTGAGAACTAGTAACAATGTTCTTTTGTCTGTGCCTAGGACTCGTCTGTGCAATATGGGTGATCGGGCTTTCTGCTCTTTAGCCCCACACCTATGGAACGCCCTGCCGGGCTATTTGAAAAATTATGACTCAGTTGATGTTTTTAAATCTAATCTTAAAACGTACTTCTTTCAATTGGCTTTCTGTAAATGATTTGTTGTTCTTACTGTTTGTCTATTGAAATGTCTGTTTTTATGCTGCTTTGTGAAGTGCTTTGTGATTTTTAAATGAAAAGCGCTATATAAATAAAATGTATTATTATTATTATTATTATTATTATTATTATTATTATTATTATTATTATTATTATATCTTTGCATAAACTGAAGTTATTTAAATGGTCCATGTCCAATGTCAACACTGTAGTAATCATTTTGACAACACCTCTAGACATGTTTACAGATGTGTCACCAGATGAATTTGCTAATCAAATCAAAATAACCAGGCAAGTTATAAAATGCAATCCTAGTCTACTACCTACTATACAATTTATAGCATCCACTACTCAAACACAATTTCAACAAGCCCATATCAACTAAACAGTGGAAATAAAACTATCAGTGGAAGGACTCTGTTTCCCCACACTCAACCCCTTCACCCCTGTCTCCTCTTACCAGTGTGATGACAATACACTCTTGAACATTCTATTCTCAGCTCAATACAAACTAATACACTCCATTCCCAGCTGTTCAGAGATCTCCTGCAGCTCACTAACAATTTCAAACCACTGAGTCAATAGGTGCCACAGTGGCCAGAAGGACCCTGACATTTGTTCTGGAAGGAAGGGTTGATTTAGGCCAGTTTGTTTATCATATGCTGTAACCCAACTCCCTGTTGTCTTTTACTACTTACCTATTAATAGTGTGTCACTTATGACTGAAAGTACACACCTCACACTTTGAAGCATCAACACTGTGATCTGTTCAGGGATGATCCAACTCTCAAATTAATCTATGATACCAGCAGAGGAATTCCAGATATGTGGGTGGCAAAAAAAAAAAAAAAAAATGCCAATTTTGGAGCAAGGAAACTTTCTAAAACTTAATTTCCAACAAATTCTTAATTAAATATGAATGTATGCTTAATTAAATATTATAGGTATAATAATGTATTGAACTTTTAGAAATATTAGGAATACAAGCCCATTACTGTTTTGATGTGGTAATTGATCAGGTTAAAATGTCTTAACTCTCCACAGTCAAACAAGTGCAGTGGCCCCTAATTAGAAAATAGCACCACATAGCGTCTCCGTACTTTGCACTGTCTCCTGTTGACACACACATGTGGCTCAATACATTCTGTGAGGCTTGAAGGTGACCTGTTCTGAGGGACAGCACAAACCTGTGCCATTCCTGCTGGAAGACAGGGAGGTAAGGAGTGCTTCTTGCACGTGCTCTGATTAATAGTAATAATAATAATAATAATAATAATAATAATAATAATAATAATAATAATAATAATAGTTCACAGTGCAATCTATACTGAAAAGAAACAAGGAGAAACTGGTACTTTTTGCCTGTGCTCTTGGGCACTTTCAACAAAAAAATTAAATAGTAATATTTCAATTAGTAATTTATAAAGTTACTTGTTGAAATAGATCTGACTGAAACTAAACATTTTCTTATCACTTATAAGAGAAGAAAATCACTGTTGATTAAACACAGTTTTTAGGGACTTATTAGAAAATAAATGTTTTATTCCTCTATTTATCTGTCTATGTTATACATATTCCACTCGCCACATCGCCACAAGCGAAAATGTTTTCCTGTGTGGCTCAGTTAATTTTCAACAAGTTTGCCACGGTGGCAAAGGCTTTGAAAAATGTACTTTGAGCATGTGCTGGTAAATGAATCAATAAAGACTGTTTTGTTTCATTTAATTTCGCCCAATGAAAGCTAGATTGGTTACGTAACATACGCATCAACGTTTTGTTTGGCGGGACAGAGGTTCCAATTAGAAACAAAAATATGACTGTGATAGTCACAGTCGCTGTTTGCTATCTCTTTAAAATATGCTGAAATATAGTTTGGAAATAGTAAAAGAATGGTTCCAAGAAGATTCAGAAGAGGAACAATTATAAAAGAATAAACACATTTTTTATTTTAAAAAGAAGGATTTGCCTCACTATGATTTATTGAGTTTTAATATTACTGTTATTAGTTTTAGTACTACTGTCAGTAGTCCCAGGTGAAAAAACACAGTAAAAATAACTTTTTTAAACACAGTCGTGGCTGTATAATCCTACTTAATATTTCATGCTTGTATAACTAGAGCTGCGGCTGGTCAGGGAGGCATTTATATTAACATACACTTACAGCACTGTCTGTCTACTGGCAGTTTTGCTTTACTGTTCTGCAGTGGAAAGAAAACTGCCATCGTCAAAATAATGTAAAGGTGCAGCGCATGAATATCTGAAAACCCATTCAGAATTTAGGAAATCTGCAATCTGCAAGCATGTTTTTTCAAGTGGGACTAAGTTTGGCATTGATTAAATGGGAATCAGAGCTATAGTGCACTTTAAATATACTGTTTGTGTGTAAGTAAAAGGTAGGGTCTGGCATTTAAATATCTACCTGTTTTCAAATAAAATACACTTTTTATGTCTTGCTGAAACAGTATGTTTATAACCAGTTTATACAAAATGTTTATACTAAACAATAATATAAACAAATGTCCACAAAAATCATGTAGTAAAATTGTATTATTTTAGCCTTGTAAAGTTGTAAAAGGCATATAGTACCTATATTATGAATTCTACCAGTGACAGTGTAGTGTTTGTATGTCATTCAGGCTTGCATTGGAAGCTGAAAAGCTCACCAGCCGGTATATTATTTGTGTTTAGAGAAACCTGTGGTGAGTGTGGTGTTTAAGGGAGAGGGTTGTTGGACACAGTTCTAGTCAATATGTTTATTGCATTGTGTACAATAAAACAGTTTTACGGTTTTCGTTAATATTCTTTGGTGTGGCTTAAGTTTTTTCAGTGTGGCTAAAAAATGCTAAGTTACTTTAGCCACAGTGGATAACTAAATGAAAGTCTTAAAGGGAATGTAGCATATACTTGTGTAATCTCTTTAAATAGCTCAACTATGGAAGGATTCAAAATATGTGAGGCTGCCCCAAATTAAAATCCCTCCCCTACTCTTTCCTAAACTCCACCCCCCACCCCCCACCCACAGCAATACACTATGACTAGAGTCTTTCACATTGCTCTGAGAGACTGCATTGAAACTGCTTGAAGCCAACTGCCTGTGATTTTATCAACACTCAGAAGGTAATAATAATAATAATAATAATAATAATAATAATAATAATAATAATAATAGTAAGAGTAGAAGTTGCATAATTGCCCAATTGATAAATTAACACTCTTCTTAATTGACACAAGTAAGCAGTCTTATTGTACATTTAAAGACATACAGCCCACTCGATTGCACATCACTGTTAGATGTTATGTGTGTTTAGTAGCCTATTTGTGTGCCATAACTTCGTACACAGCACATCCTGTTCTATTCTATCCAGGTGTCAGGGGCAGCAATATTTGTATAGCCTTGAGTGGAACTTTTCCATATTTTACATTTCATTGCTTATTACAAGTGCAGTGAAAAGATGTGTTCTAACGAGAAAGCTTCAATTGTATTTTCAAAGTTGCTTTTTACCTTTTTTTTTATGATGTGTCTCTTATTGCAATTACTAAATAATATTGTGTTTTTTTTAAATTTTATTTTACTTTTTCCTATTTTCTGTTTAAAATAAGAACCATTCAGAATAACTGCAGATCTCACAGCAGATTTGAAGCTGCTATTAAAAAAATACTTGATGATTCTTTAAATGTAGATCATTTTTGCAGAGAAAATGTCCACAGCCTCTAAGCAAGGGCATCTGCTGTGGAGGGTATCAATGCTCCTATAATCTTAACAACAGTTTTTAAAAAATACATTTTTATGTGTTTATATATATATATATATATATATATATATATATATATATATATATATATATATATTGTACTGGGTTGTTAGGCTTGATATCTCATAAGATAATGACCACTTACTCAAAACCTGAATTTTAACTTCCACACCTGTTTGTTATGAGCCTTAACTGATGAGTGAGTAGAGGGGCTAACATTAGTTGAAATGAATTAAAGCTAATACTGTACTTACATACTGCCAAGTATCTTCAGTGTCCACGTTCTGTACCAATCAGTTTGCAGATAGACGTGCAATGCTAAAATAAAAATACATAAGGTATTATTATAATTGCTATTGTTACTGTTATTGTTATAATTATTCTTTTTATTAAAAAATATGAACCCATGTTGCTTGGCATCAAGTCTAATGTACAATGAATTACACTGTCCAGATGATTTATTTTTACTTTCCATCATCATCATGTTTCTGTTTCAATGCATAATTAATTCATGGTTTTGTCCAGTGTACTGGGCATTCCTAAAGTCTCAATGAGTTTGCATTTACTTTAAATATTATTGTTTATTTAAATGCTTATCTTAGACTAAAGTCTTTTATTAATGTCACCTTAAGAATCGTTGGAAAAAAAATTTAACTGTCTGTAGTTTATTGTATTCATTTAACATAATGTTAGAATACCCATACTGAGATTTATCATTGTTATGTGTTCACCATTGCTTTTACACTATTCCCCTTCTTAGTTTTTTAGAGAAATAAATATATGGATTTAATACATTTTCAATATTACCTATATATCTCCAAAGCTACAGTATTACACATTAGAATGGAAGGCACAGTGACTAAAATGGTATGATGTCATTTAAAATATTATTATTTGTTTATTTAGCAGACGCCTTTATCCAAGGCGACTTACAGAGACTCGGGTGTGTGAACTATGCGTCAGCTGCAGAGTCACTTACAACTACGTCTCACCCGAAAGACGGAGCACAAGGAGGTTAAGTGACTTGCTCAGGATCACACAATGAGTCAGTGGCTGAGGAGGGATTTGAACCGGGGACCTCCTAGTTACAAGCCCTTTTCTTTAAACACTGGACCACACAGCCTCCTATAACACGTTAAATTAATATTTAATAGATTTGCAATTGATATTAAATTAATATTTAATATTTAATAGATAAACAATTGAAATTAAATTTACGTTCAATTATTCCTTGTTTCTTTCCATTAACATTTAAGTCAGAGTAACTGTATTTTCAATTAAAAACATGTAAAAAATGGGATATTATTACATATTTTCAAGGGTAACAAAACGTAATATAAATGGATGTAATATGCAATTACATTTTCAATCGACATTTGGTTAACATGTAGCAAGAAACCAGCTATTGCATATTTATTCAATATTAATTTAACATTGATTTAATATGCAATTGCATAACTAGTTCATATAAATTTATGCCACATAATATAAAGCGTTACCAAACACTGCTTCTTGGTTTTAAATATATTTTATTTAATATAACCTTTATTAAAAAAAAAAAACCTTTGTGTAATTATTTTTATTTTAATGCAGGCATGAAGCCCTGGAAACCATGTGTGATGTTCTTTTGGTAAAGCTCTGTAGTTGAGTCTGAGAGCGCCACCAAGTGGATCTGAAAGGTAAGGACACCAAAGAGGGGGCTAAATGACAGGTTTTTCTATGAAATATGAATACAATGAATCAGTAATTAGGATAGATAATTATGTCGTTAGCAGAAGCAGATGTAAAACTTTGCTTGGAGTTACAAACTATTATGTTACAAAATATGTTTTATTATAGAACATGTTTTCCTCAGAGCTTGTCCTAACTTTTAATGAAAGATGTTTTACAAAAGCTCCTGCATCCAAAGACAGTTATTTCCATGGATATAACTTTGTATCCCTTTCCATGGTTAAATCTGACTCCAGCACCTGGCAATTAAACTGAAATGTTTATTCTACTGTTTCCTGAGGAAAGTAACTACTAGTTAATGCCATGACATCATGCCACCATAGCCCTCAGCTTTATTTCAGACATCACATTATTTTAGACATCACATTAGAAGAAAACTGTGACCCCAGGACTTATGCGGTAAGGTAAGAGAACTGACATCCCGATCTGCCTCTCTGGGCACCGAGCATCTATTTTATTTTATCTGGCTATAAGATTTCTTATCTTATCTGGGCCAGGACAGGTTGGTCTCTCTACTGAGGGAACCCCATAGCGAGTAATCACACTTGTCAAAGCTGACACACAACACAGGAGCATCATAATTCATTTTCAAATGCATTTTATTTCTACTGAATGTAAAGGAAGGGAAGAGAAACGGCAGAAGGGACACTAAACCACAGCAGACAAGAGTTTTTCAGAAAGGTCCGTCTGAGAGCTTTACTCTTCATCCAGCCCTTTCTGGAAGGGGAAGAGAGAGAGACAGAAAAAGAGAAAGAGAAAACTGGTGAGTTTTTTATCTTTGCTGATGTATTTGCACGGGAAGAAACACCTGATGTACATCCCAACTTCTAGCTGCTTACACCTGGAGTGCGTTGGCTCATAAGAGTGAAGGGTAACAGCTGATAATGGAGAGTGGCAGTGCTTATTAAAGTGCAGAAAAACAGTGCTGGAGAGCGGAGAACGAGGTGCATTACTGCTTGCAAACTGTTTGCAGGTGTGTTCTGGACATAAAAGGCTTCATGGACTTCATTATTATAACTGGCTTCACATGGAAGTCAGTTATATTAATACATAGCATTTGAGAGTTAGATTTATTTAATTTATTTCTAAACATATTTATTAGAGATGTATAATTATTCAACTCAAGTCACTCTATATGCACATTTTTTAATGTTGAATTTAACATCTTCAAATTATAATAAAATCTAATCATTCATCATTATGAATAATCCTTTCCCACCTAAAATACATTAATCAGTGGTTTAACATTTATGAAACGGAGTGATGCCATTCAGTGTGTGACTCATTGCTGTGACAGATTCTGACCCCTGCTGGTAGTAGCTCTACAACAATGTTTTATTATTATTTATTATTTATTTCTTAGCAGACGCCCTTATCCAGGGCGACTTACAATTGTTACAAGATATCACATTATTTTTACATACAATTACATTATTTTTTACATACAATTACCCATTTATATAGTTGGGTTTTTACTGGAGCAATCTAGGTAAAGTACCTTGCTCAAGGGTGCAGCAGCAGTGCCCCCCACCTGGGATTGAACCCACGACCCTCCAGTCAGGTGTCCAGAGCCCTAACCACTACTCCACACTGTTTTCCAATACTTTAGAAACTAGCCACATGTGACGAATCGGGAATCCAGATGTGGCGAATTGCATTTTTTATAAGTAAAGGCATCGTCAGTACTCGCATATTCGCACGGCGTATGCATGTGTACTTTGTTGGTAAAATGGTAAGACGAAAAGCAGCACGTGCGAGTGCTTTTTGATAGTTTTTTGTGTTATATATTTCCTTGGTTACTGCTTATTGGTTATCTGCTAAAATGGTGTATAAACGTGGATTTACACATACAAGACTTGAGCGAGGCGAAGCGACCGACACAAAAAAAAACTTACCATGTATTTCAATGCGAGTGGCAAAGCTGCTGCGAAGAGATAGCATTGAAATACATTAAGGCAATTATTCGTGTCGCTCTCGTCGTTATTTCCACGCGAGTGAAAGCACCGGATTTCAGCACCTTGGAGCTGCACGTTACTGGCTGGCCTTGCTTTCTTCTGCTGGAGTTGTTATTCCGATTGGTCAAGCTGACCACAATTGACAGCTCCCTTTTCTATAAAATTCTCAGCAATCACTCTGATGAAGTCAAAGTACCGCTCGCAACTGCTGGACACAAACCTAGAAGCTGCACTAAGATGTGCCGTGTCTGATAAATTCATGCTAGAATTCCAAATATTGGTGAAAGAGAAAGACTGCAAAGTTTCACACTGAATGGTGGTAGATGTTTGTTAAGTAGATGTTTGTTAAGTAAGTAAACATGAAAAGAAAGACTTATTAAAAAAAACATTATTGTGTTGTCGTTTCTTGATTTTACCACTAACTTGTGTTGTCCCTGTTTGAACACCAGGTTTGTGTTGAGGTACATTTACCTGTATTGTTTAAGTGTATGTAAGATGTTTTCTACAAAAATTAGTGCAAGTGGCTAAAATGGTGTCACCGTAGGCACACCTCTGGCTAGTCAGCGATTTCTTTTGGACAATACTGCTCTACAACTGCTTGTGCAAATAACCTTGCTTGAAGACAATTGCGGGGTCGCTTCCACCTTTTTACATTTACATTTAATTTTTTTTTACTTTTATTTCTTTGCAAATGTCTGTTTCAAGATACAATGGAAAGAGTGTAAAACAATCACAAACCGGACAGGCTGTGGAAAGCAATGGTTCAGCGTGGATGACTCACCTTGCCCCCGATGTCACGGGTCTTGGCACGGAGCTTGTTGACCTGAGATTCGGCGATATCAGCCCTCTCCTCAGCCTCGTCCAGCTCATGTTGCAGCTTCCGGAACTTGCCCAGGTTAGTGTTGGCATTCTCCTCCTGACAGTGACACACAAGAGCAAAGTCAATGGTTCATCTGTAATACTGGGCTGAATGGAAAGTGCTTGAACACTCGGATGAGAAGAGAATGTAGAGAGTTACTTACAGCCTCCTCGGCAGTTCTCTTGTACGACTTCACCTTCATCTGCAGCTTGTCCACCAGGTCCTGCAGGCGGGCCATATTCTTACGGTCCTCCTCAGTCTGAAACAAACGAGTCAATAATCACACCTCAGTCATTCGCAAGGGCATTCACAGTATCAATTGCATTGCAGAACAGAATGGAGATACCTGGTAGGTCAGCTCTTTGATGCGTCTCTCATATTTCTTGACTCCCTTCACAGCATCGCTGCTCTTCCTCTGCTCCCCTTCCAGCTCATTCTCCACCTCCCGCACCTGAAATCGTAATGACAGAAAGGTGTCAGGTCCTGATGGTTAGCTATGATTCAATAAATCGAGACCTGTAACTGTCAGCCACTTACGCTGGCCTCAAGCTTTTGCAGCTGCTTCTTGCCACCCTTCATGGCGATTTGCTCGGCCTCGTCCAGACGGTGCTGCAGGTCCTTGATGGTCTGCTCCATGTTCTTCTTCATGCGCTCCAGGTGAGTGCTGGTGTCCTGCTCCTTCTTCAGCTCCTCTGCCATCATGGCAGCATCAGTGATGGCCTTCTTGGCTTTCTCCTCAGCGTTCCTGCACTCCTGCACAGCCTCCTCCACCTCTGTCTGCAGCTGGGACGTGTCGCTCTCCAGCTTCTTCTTCTGGTTAATCAGGCTGGTGTTCTGCAGAGAGAGTGAGAGAGACCCAGGTTACAGAGAACTGACTGGGGAATCAGGCTTGTATTCCATAGTCATCTCTGCTCCAGTGCTGTCGTACCTGTGAGTGCAGCAGTTGAACCCTCTCACTGATGTCCAGGAGCTCCTGTTCAGCCAGCTTGCGGGCTCTCTCTGTCTGCTCCAACACCACCCTCAGCTCCTCCAGCTCAGCCTGCAGGAGATTGTTGCGTCTCTCCACTATGGCGATGTTCTCCTTCAGGTCATCATTGGCACGCAGGGAGTCATCCAGCTGGAGCTGAGCATCCTGGAGGCCAAAGAGGACAAAAGTGCAAACTTTCTCAATTAAAAAAATCACAAAGGGGGAAGATAAGTGCCAATCGGTGTCTAAAACCAGACATCTTTGTGAGGAAGACTGAATTCATCTTCACAACAAGCCAAGGCTATCAGAGAGCAGCTTATTGTTTATCAAAACAAAAGAGCAGCGTTACCTTCAGGTGGGCGTGGACGCTCTTGAGCTGCTTCTGTGACTCTGCAGCTATCCTGTTGGCCTGGCTCAGCTGGATCTCCATCTCATTGAGGTCTCCCTCCATCTTCTTCTTCAGCCTGAGGGCCTCGTTCCTGCTGCGGGTCTCTGACTCCAGCGAAGTCTGCAGGGATTCAACCACTCTCTGGTTGTTCCTCTTGGCCTGATCCATCTCCTCGTCCTTCTCAGCCAGCTTGCGCTCAATCTCAGCCTTCACCTGGTTAAACTCCAGCTGAGCTCTCAGGATCTTCCCTTCCTCATGCTCCAGGGAGGCCTATCAGGAGACAATAAGTTCTTTAGGATACATTCTGATACAAAGCTTCCTATCCTAATATCTATTAATCAGCACCATTTTTTGGTACATCTTGCCTGTGTTTCTCCCTCCAAGAATCCCAGTATCTGTATCTCTCACTCACCTCAGCCTCCTCCAGAGCAGACTGTATTTCAGACTTCTCCTGCTCCAGCTGCTTCCTAGCCTTCTCCAGCTCATGGATGGTCTTGCCTCCCTCACCGAGTTGCTCAGTCAGGTCAGAGATTTCCTCTGGGTAAATAAGAACATTCCTTAAGTACAATGGCTTCTCAAAAAGGGTTCAGAATTAGAAACACAGCTGACACGAGAATTGTGTGAGTTTGGATCCCCCACCTTGCAGGTTCTTGTTCTCCCTCTTCAGAGTCTCCAGATTGTCCAGAGACTCCTCATAAGCGTTCTTCAGCTTGAAGAGTTCAGTGCTCAGGGACCTGGCCTCCTTCTGGGAGCCCTCCAGCTCACTCTGCGACTCTTCACACTTCTGCTTCCACTCGTTCAGGACCTGGCAGGGGCACGGTGAGAACAAGTCATTACAATCACATTGTAAAAAAGGGTTTCAAAATACAGCAGCCACCCATAACTAAACCTAATGCATTCTCTTCATCAAAACCCCCAAATCTTACCTTGTCAAAGTTCCTCTGTTTCTTGTCCAAAGCAGCAGCTGCTGCGTTGGACCTCTCCAGATCCACCATGAGATCTTCAATCTCGTTCTGCAGCCTGTGTTTGGTCTTCTCCAGGGAGGAGCATTTAGCATTCACAGCCTCGACGGCTTCCTCCGCATCCTGCAGCCTCTGAGCCAGCTTCTTCCTGGGAGATGGAGAAGGAGGGACAGCTTTCAAGACTGCAGTCCTATCAGGGTTGCTAATTAACTGTGTAGAAGTCTTACACCAGAGCTTCATATATCAATTTCACTCTATGTTCTCAGAGTTGAACAGTCTGCAAGCAGACAAACTTTTTGTTCGTCTTATATTGTAATTAAAACATAACGCAAAACAAAAAGCTTATCTGTCAGAAGAAAAGTTATTTTTACTGTCACCTGGAGGTCTATAACGCTTCCAAAGTCTTGGTCATATTCTAGAACTAACTTGAAGATGACAGTAATGTTGTTGAAGCTGACACCCTAGGATCCTTCAAGAAGCCGCTTGATGAGATTCTGGGATCAATAAGCTACTAACAACCAAACGAGCAAGATGGGCTGAATGGCCTCCTCTCGATTGTAAACTTTCTTATGTTCTTATGTTCTTCTTAGCTATAGATAATATTTAATTTAATTATTCAATTATATACTGATGTAACTATCACTGACACTGTTGTCTGCTCTGTTACTGAATCGTATTTTGTCATATACTTGTAATTGCTAGAACTGAAGTCAATGTATTTTATCTTGCTCTTAATTGTATTAATACTTGTACCATGATTCTTGAAATAATAATGAAAATAATAATATGTTTAGTTGCCCATACTTGGCCTCCTCAAGCTCCTCAGTTCTCTGGATGGCGTCGGTCTCATATTTGGTTCTCCACTGTGCCACCTCTGAGTTAGCCTTGGAGAGACTGCGCTGGAGCTCAGCCTTGGCCTCCTGCTCCTCCTCATACTGCTCCCTCAGGAGGTCTGAGTCATGGCGGGCAGACTGCACTGCATGTCCAAGTGCGTTCTTCGCCTGGGGAGACATCAAACAAACAGTTTACTATATAGAAACCTGGCTTTCAGACACCCTGTTTAATCAGAAGACAGTATTTGATGCTGCTTTACCTTTACTTCCTCTTCCAGTTGTCTCTTGAGGTCATCATTCTGCTGAGTGTAGGACTGCTTGCCTCTAGTCAGCTGAGAGACAAGAGATTCCTTCTCTTCAAGACGTCTAGCAAGCTCACCTAACAAGACAAAACCGAAGATGTGTTTTAGAACTCTGACCACATGAAAAACATTCTGGATCCACTGATAATAAAGTATTTTCTACATCTCTTTCTTGGAGATTGACCATAATATTACTTCCTCAAAATAGCAATGTTGTTGTATGCAACTCTTACCATTCTCAGTCTGCAACTTAGCTTTCTGTGTTGTAAAGTCATTGATGGTGCGTTGACCTTCTTCAGCCTTGGTCCTGTATTCATTCATCTGATCTTCCAGAGTCCTGCACATCTTTTCCAAGTTAGCCTGCATGTGAGGTTTAGATACATATTAAATGGAAACTGACATGATCTCCAACAATCAATATGTGATCCTGGTGACCCATCCTGCACACTGTATAGAATTGTATTTCCTACCTTGGCTTTAGCGACATGCTCCATATTGGAGACCACATCGTCCAGCTCCAGTTTGAACTCGCTCTTTTCCTTCTCTAGTTTCTGCTTGACTCTCTGCAGGTTGTCAATCTGCTCCCCAAGCTCAGCCACGCTATCGGCTTGCTTCTTGCGGAGAGTGGAGGATGTGGCTTCATGCTGCAGCGTGGCCTCTTCAAGGCCTCGCCGCAGCTTCTGTAACTCAGCCTCCCTCTTCTTGTTCATCTCGATCTGGGCTGAGGTGGCCCCACCCGCCTCCTCCAGCCTCTCACTGAGCTCCTCCAGCTCCCGGGACAAGTCTGCCCGCTGCTTCTCCACCTTGGCACGGGCAGCTCTCTGCCTCCAGCTCCTCCTCTAACTCCTCAATGCGGGCCTGGGGGAGGGGCACATGAGACCGTGACACAGGGATGAGTAGGGAAGGAATACAGAGTGCATGCAGTTAAGTCAGAAGGTGGGCTTTAAATTACCTGAAGCTCCTTCAGTTTCTTCTGGTACTGGGCTGACAGTGCCTGCTCATCCTCAATTTTACTGGTGAGCTGGTTGATCTCAAAGTCTTTCCTGCAAGAAAATGTCAGCAGTGTGGTTATATCACATTCCTGCCATCCTTTATCTGTATACAACACACCACGGCTATATCTTTGACTTACTTCTTCAGCCGCTCCTCCAGTTGCTGCTTATCATTCTCCAGGTCCATTAGGCTCTCCTGGGTCAACTTCAAGTCTCCTTCCAGCTTACGCTTGGCTCTTTCAAGGTCCATCCGCACCTTCTTTTCTTGCTCCAATGAGCCTTCAAGCTGGTAGGGGTAAAAACTTTAGCTTGTTAAAAAAAGGGTTGTTCAATCTTCAAGTCTCTTTATACGTGGACAGTTCCATAACTTTCTATTTTATTCATCTACACTAGCCTTGCAAAGCACAATCTTGCTATTTGAGTGGCTGTGTGGGACATATCTAATGACTCCCAGAGTGACTCACATCGTCGACCTGCTGCTCCAGCTTGGCTTTGGCCTTGGTCAGGGTGTTCACTTTGTCCTCCTCACTCTGCAGGTCGTCCAGGGTTTGCTGGTGAGCCTCCTGCAGAGCCTTCTTCTCCTTGGTCAGCCTGGCGATGATATCATCCAGAGCCGCCATTTCCTCAGTCAGGTTCTTCACCTGTTATTCAGAGAGAAGAGACTCAGCTCCCAGAGCCATCACAAAGAGGAATTTCACAGACAGATAGACAGACAGACAGACAGACACTAACCTTGTTCTCAGTGGCGTGCTTCTCCTTCTCCACTTTGGCCAGGGTGAGTTCCAGATCATCAAGATCCTTCTTCAGCTCAGAGCACTCGTCCTCCAGCTTCCTCTTCTTGGCCGTCAGCTCACCATTCATCTCCTCCTCATCCTCCAGCCTCTCTGTCAGCTCTTTAGTTTTCGCCTCCATTTGAATCTTGTTTTTGATCAGCTGGTCGCACCTCTCCTCTGAATCACAAAGATTGTCTTGTTCCTGGAGAGCAAACAGCAAAGTATTTTCATTAACTGTCATGGAATAGACACATTTTCATTAGAAAAAAAGAGAGGATAGAAATGTGAGACTTGGTCCATCCTGAAGAAATTAAAAACAAAAGCATCCTAAAAAACTCTGCTAATACATAAGTGACAGCTGGCTAGAGGACGTTCAATGGTGAAGAAAGAGCTCAGAAATGTTTCACTCACCGTCTGGACTTGCAGATGCAGGTCGTTCTTCTCTTGGAGAAGAGAGACCATCTTCTCTTCCAGCTCCTTTCTGCGGGCCTCAGACTTGGCGTAAGCCTCCTTGAGTTTCAGGAACTCATCCTTCATGTTGGCCATCTCTTTCTCATTCTCTGCGCTCTTCAGCAGGGGCTTGATCTTGAAGAAGAGCTTCATCCAGGGCCAGTTCTTCACACTCATAAAGGCACGGACATTCCACTGGATTACCAGCAGGGCATCTCTGGGGAGGCAAAAGCAGTTTTTAAGATTTGCTAACCTTTGTTTGCTTTGACAAAGTTTTCATCACTCTGCTTATGAATCCTTGTGCAGGAGAACTCTATATTTCAATACATTCCATTCATTTTTGTAAGGCTATTCGGGGCAAGCACCTATTGAGCACAGAGCTCTTCTCCATGTTTCCCCCATGCTTTCTTTTCTGGACAGAGAAAGTACTACACTAACCAGAGGGACGTTTACCCAGCCCAGAGACCATTGGAACATGGAAGGGAGCTTTAAAGACATCCATCCTTACCTGCGCTCAACGATCTTATTGTACTCAATTCTTGAGAGAAGACCACGAGACTGGGCCTGGATCCGGGTGATAATGAGAGATAAGCGATCATCTCTCATCTCTTCCAGCTGACCCAGGAGACCAGCTTTGAAGAACACCTGGCACCGAAACAAAAGGGAGCTCCTAAACTCAGGCTCTTTTTTTCTGGGTATTATCCACACAAAGTATTCAGTATAAGGGTTATTTTGTAGTTTTAATTCTACCTTTGTGTGTCCAAATCTGTACTGGGTGTGATCGATTTCCAGGGATCCCAGCAGTTTCTCAGATCCCTTCTTGCTGTCTATAAACTGGCCGTCTGGGATGGCAGAAGGGTTCAGGATACGGTATCTGTGAAGGGACACAGGGACTCAGTTGGGTTTCTACCAAGCGCTACAAGGGGAATTGTAACAAGGGCACTGCTTGAGAGATGTACCTCTGTTTGAAGTCTCCGTACAGGATCCTGTTGGGGAAGCCCTTCCTGCAGATTCTGATGCCTTCCAGCACACCGTTACAGCGGAGCTGGTGCATCACCAGAGGGTTGTCCATCGCACCCGGAGTCTTGGTCTCATTAGGGATGATGCAGCGCACAAAGTGAGGATGTGTTGACCTCAGGTTGGTCATCAGCTTGTTCAGATTTTCCTGTGAAAAGGAAAAGGACGGGTCATTTAAGAACCATACAATGTGACAGAGACACTTCCCTTTTTCAAACACTCACCCTGTGGAGAGCAGACACAGTCTGGAAGGATGAACCCTTTTTCTTTGTGCCCTTGGCTTTCATGTCCTGAACTAAAACAGAAAAGACAAAAAAACAGGTAAATCTTCTAATGGAAGTGAAAATGTCACAAATGTCAGAAAAGTGCTACCTCCAGAGGCTGTGTGAAAAATGAATATGGCATTACTTACATCCACTGAGGGCAAAGTGAGGCTAAACAAGAATATGTATCCATGAGTTAAAATAACTATAATATCCCACTTCCATACCATGTTGCTCTTTAAATGACTGCATAAAACTGTTAGCAAATATTTATTAAATTCCCTATCAATAGTATATATTTCTTACTGTTCACAACACTGTAATGCTATATGCTTTTCTTACTAGATTCAGCTCCAGCATAGTTGGCAAAGAGGGTGGCGAGAACTTTGAGGGAAGACTTCTGGTAGAGCCCGACCACAGTCTCATTCAGAGGGTCCTTGTTCTTCATCAGCCAGTTCGTGATGTTGTAATCTACAATGCCAGCATAGTGGTCCAAGGCAAAGTGAGCCTCTGGCCTTCCTTTAATGATCCTGGGCTTTTGGAAGTTTGCGGATTTGCCCAGATGGTTGTCGTACAGCTTGGCTTTTGAAGGTCATGTCACTGGCCTTGGGAACATGCACTCCTCTTCAAGGATGGACATGATACCCATTGGCTGATTTGAAAAGAAACGTCCAGGTGAGTAAGCAAATATCACATACATACACATACACATATATTAGAGATTAGTGGGTCTGTGCACAAAAATAACAAACATTTTTTTTTAAAACTTGAAGTGTTCGAAAATGAGCTCTAAGCACTCGTATTTTTCACTGTGGTGTAATAATAAGGAATTACTTATTTATTGTAGTAAAGTTAAAGAAATGATCACTTCTCTTCCTATTATTACACCTGTTTTGCGATTTCTTTTACTAACTTTACTGAATTAAATGATCTTTTCTTACATATGAAGAACACTGTTAAAAGATGCAGTAAGCTGTAGTGCATAAAAGTGCATAAACTATAAATCATAGCAATTAAACCAGGGAGCTGTGTTTCACCTTTAAACTATAGCCGGACAACAGGTATAAACAAATATTTTATGAAACTACATTTATATGTCTAATACATTTAGTACAGGCACACATGCTTAATAAAAGGAAGTGCTCCCCACCTTCTCAATGAGGTCGATGCAGGCCTGCAGGTCCATGCCAAAGTCAATGAACTCCCACTCGATACCCTCCTTCTTATATTCCTCCTGCTCCAGCACAAACATGTGGTGGTTGAAGAACTGCTGCAGCTTCTCGTTGGTGAAGTTGATGCACAGCTGCTCAAAGCTGTTGAACTGCAACAACAAACAAGGAAAACAAAATCCTTTTAGATATCTGAGACTTGTGCTGGGACTCCAAAAAAAAACTTTAGTTACTCTTCTTATTTT
Source organism: Huso huso (assembly GCA_036884735.1). NCBI lineage: Eukaryota > Metazoa > Chordata > Actinopteri > Acipenseriformes > Acipenseridae > Huso > Huso huso. Next base: position 7,691,069 of record CM072708.1, on the reverse strand, counting down.
TGACCTTAGCATTTTGTTCTTATTTTCAGAATGATCCTCAGGATGTATAGAAAATTTAAAGACACAAAGACACTCACATCAAAGATTTCAAAGCCAGCAATGTCCAGCACACCAATGAAGTACTGGCGGGCCTGCTTGGTGTCCAGGGATTGGTTGATTCTCACCACCATCCAGCTGAACATTTTCTCATACACTGACTTGGCCAGTGCACCGATGGAGTAGTTCACCTGCGAGGAAAGAGACAAGGAGGTGAGTGACTAATTGCCTGAGAAACTGCAGAGGAAATACTTGACTAGGTGCACGCACAGGTTTAGATACTACTTAACTCTCCACCTACATTAGGTTAGCATTTTCCCTCAGTATACAGTCCTAGTCCTATATCCATTTCTCACGTCTCTCTCTGAGACTCACCTGTTGTACATTCTGTCCCTTGGTGACCCACTCGTTCCCTACTTTGACTCTGGGGTGACATAGTGCCTTGACGATATCAGCAGAGTTCAGTCCCATCAGGTAGGCGGCCTTGTCAGCAACTAGGAATGAATGAAATACCCATCAATCATAACCACTGCTGCTGTGGGTAATTGTGATAGTCTTGATAAAGATACTAATCGACTGGAGTGTAATTGACATTAACAAGAAAATGACTCCAGTCCTTGCACTCCCCCTTCTCCCTTTCACACAATCCGACCCACCTTCAGTGCCATCAGCCTCTGCCTGCTCCTCTCTCTGCTTCAACTTGTACTTCATGTTGCCATAGTGCATGATGGCACCAGTCAGCTTGTACATTGAATTTTTCTCCTCCTGAGTGAAGCCAAGCACGTCAAAGGCACTCTGCAGGATAGAGAAAAACAGAATAAGAGAACCTGCTTCTCTGCCTTCTGAGATCTGCTTACTCGATTTAGTAAAAATGCTGAGAGCTATACAGCTCTCCAGATATGGAGGCTTGCAGCTTCTCACTGGGGTCTAAGAGTGGGACTCCTTGCACCATGTTGGCTCAGAGGGTGTGTAAAGACAGACCCTTGTAACGTTAGAGAGAGTCCTCACTCACATCTGTGGCTATCAGCTCATCAGAATCATCGATGGAGGCGACAGTGACTTCACCCTGAGAGATGAAGGCGTAGTCGAAAGGATTGTTGGTGATCAGGAGCATTTCTGAGAAAGAGGGACAGAACAATGTCAGCATCTCTCCTGTCTGCTTATATAATCCTACACTCACACTCTTGAGTGAGGACAGGAATACTGACCTAGCAGCTCTGGCTTCTTGTTGGACAGGATCTGGTAGAAGATGTGATAGTCTCTCTCAGCCTTGAGCTGAAAGGTCACACGAGACTTCTCCAGGAGGTCTGGAACAGAACAAACAGATATCAGATTCAGCTTCAATATCAAAGGGAATGAAAAGCACGGTTATATAAAAAAATACTTACAGGTCTCAATGTCAGCAGAAGCTAGCTTGCCACTGGCTGCAAAGTGAATTCGGATGAATTTACCCTGAGGAACAGAAAGAGAACAATGGGTGCCAGACAAGAGAAATTACTTCTTGTTAATGAAAACAGCATCTTTCAAATTTTCAGTCTTCCACTCTTCCCTTTATTTAGATGGCATCTCACGCGTATTAAATATTACTGACCAATTACTGCAAAGAGGAAAATAATAGCGTAACTAGACCAGTGCTGTATACGGATAATGATGGGTATACTCACAAAACGTGATGAGTTGTCATTCCTCAAGGTCTTGGCGTTACCAAAAGCCTCCAAAGCTGGGTTGGCCTGGATGATTTGATCCTCCAGGGTCCCCTGTGATTGAACACAAACAGACTTCAGTAACAGCCACGAAGTTCAATCCCATAGACCCCTTTTCCTGTACCGACACCCCCCAAACACACACTCAGACTCTGACACACCTTGCTAGAGGCAACTGCATCTTTCTTGCCACCAACTGCAGCAATGCTGGCAAAATACTGGATGACTCTCTTGGTGTTCACAGTCTTCCCAGCACCGGATTCTCCACTGTGGGCACAGTAACAAGCAGGGTGAGTGTTTCACATGCCTAGCTCCATTATCATCTCTTCAGCACCTTAATGAGCACCATGACACCCTTTCTTTCTTTTTTTTTAATTTCTTTATTTTTTCAAGATTTTAGAGTGACCAGCTATTATTTTTATTTTCCCCCAATTTGGAATGTCCACTTTTTCCTCACCGCAGCGGGTCCCCACACAGCACAGACTTCTGAATGCCCTCTGATCTCACAAGCCTAAAGCCAGAATCGTGGGCTACTGATCCCAGTGAATAGAGATCAGCCCTGCTTTTTATCCACTCTGAATGTGCTCGGTGTCTGGCCAGTAGGGTTTGCTGCTGTGCGATGAGGAGAAGGAGTCCCTGCCGGTTTCCCATCCCTCACCCCGGAAGTGTCAGAGCCAATGTGACGCCCCCCTTAGGAGACCCCAACAAAGTTCGGCCTCTTTGCACAGCTTGGATGCGAATCGGTGGCGTCCAAGCTGTGTGACTCATCCTGCACTCTCAGCGGCAACACTTTGACTGCATGAGCCACTCGGGGACCACAATTAACACACTTTCTTTGATCTCCCCTCAGTACACCACAGTGCTAACTTATTATATCGAGATTTCAAAACCACACACACTAAAACATTTTTTAAAACAATCTTAAAGACTGACTTACGTGATCAGGATGGACTGGTTTTCTCTGTCTGCAAGAGAGACATTTTGTTAATAATTATAATTATTATAGAAGGTAATTTTTTTAATTATATCGCAGTTATTTCTTGTGTGTGTGCGCGTCTTACCTGTCAGCATGTTCTGATAGGCGCTGTCTGAGATGGAGAAGATGTGAGGGGGAGCCTCAGCCCTCTTCTTGCCTCGATATGCATTGACCACCTCTGCATTGTACACAGGCAGCCACTTGTAGGGGTTCACTGTCACACAGAACAGCCCAGAGTAGGTCTGAAAGGGAGAGTCAACACTCAGTATCTGTCAGTCTATCAGAGGGTTTAGGGTTTGAGGTCACTCTGTACTCACGTAGATCATCCAGGCTGCGTAACGCTCTTTGAGGTTATACAGCACAGCGGGCTCGTGCAGGAAGGTGAACATGGCCATGTCCTCAATTTTATCGAACTTGGGCGGGTTCTGAGGGTGGACATTTTCTTCTTTGACTGTGACTGTCTGAAAAACGACACAGACAAGCCCTAAGGTTAGGTCTGCAGAACAACATTGAAAATTCCCACATTTAGCACAATGACAATGCACAGGGGCACCACAAGCAAATTAAACTGCTATTGTAATTTGGGTTCCCAGTTTTGGGATTTTAACTAATTAAATACTGGATAGAAAAATGATATTCAAAATGCTTTTTTCTCTACCAACCTTAACATGTGAACGACAAGCCAAAGACAAGCGTTTTCTTAAAAATGGTGATGGTGCAGTGGGATTCTTACCTTGCCATGGTAAGTCTCAGCGGTGACTTTGACACCGTCGCGGCTGCTGATCCTGGCTTTGACAAACTCCTCCACAGGATCGGGTACGAAGCACTCCTTCTTCATGTCGAAGGGCTTGGTCTGCGCCCAGGCGCTCCCTATCAGACTTCAAGGGGAAGGATGCGGCGAGCCCAAACTCAGCCATCTGTGCATCACCCATTTTCAAATCTGCAGAACAAACAGGGGTTGGAGAAGTCAGTCACATCTCAGCTTAGACTTTTTTGATGTCATCTCGGTTTAGTTTTTTAGTTTTTAACCAAGAGAAAAGCATTGAGTCTGAGGTCTCTTTTACAAGGTATCAGCACAAAGAGCAGCACTGAGGCACTAATGCAGAGCTAATTCAGAGCTGTCCAACCTTTTTGATTAAGAGAGTCATATCGATGACCAGGGAGTTTTTTAGTTTTTAACCAAGAGAGGCACTAATGCAGAGCTAATTCAAAAAATAACAAGTTTCCTGTACTGTGTTGGCTTTTCTTTCTGAACAGCTGAAGAAGGGCTTTTGTCCAAAATGTCCTGAAATAAATGATTTTGTAATAATTTAAACCTTTTGTGTATATCTAACAAAAAAAATATATATATATATATATATATATATATATATATATATATATATATATATATATATATATATATATATATATATATATATATATATATATATATATATATATATATATACACATAGGGATACTTCTAAATGAGCTAGATTGTGGACAGCAAGCCATATGTGTTGGACAAACCTAAATACAGAAAGATCACTAATCTTAGCAAGACCCTTTTTTTTTTTTTTTTTTTTTTTTTTTTGCAAAAGCAATATTTAAACATTACAGCACAAGACGAGTTAAAAAGATATAGCCACACTCCTAAATAAGAAAAACACCCAACACACACTGAAATCTAAAAATGTATTTTAACTACTGATTATATCATTTGAGAATATTTATAATTAACACACTTTTCCATTTTGATAAATGCACTGATACATAACTCATTCTACAACTGTATTGCATTTTATTGTTACTACATGATAACGTCAGAAGAAGGCAGTTTAAAAGCTGTATTTTCTCACATTTCCAACAGGTTAGCAAAAAAGTGCTTATAGAACAATAGTCCCTTTTATGAAAGCTTGTGTTTAAACAGCTCTAATAAAACTCTTACCTGGTTTAGTTCAAACGTAGCAAGAAGTAAGGCAGAGAGGCTGTTCACCCTGTAGGTAGACAACAGACAGACATACAGTGAGACAAGGGCACTTGATAGTCATTTTCTCTCAGGAACACACAGTAGCCTTTATCATTTTCCACCAGCAGGTGGCAGTGAAGGGAGAGGTTTGAGGATGGTTCCAGAGCTCCAGCAACAATCACTGATACCCAATTACCAAGCGATGCTTGTGTGTGAAAAGCAATTGATAAAGTTTAAAGAGAAGCCCTAAATACCTTTTTTCACTGAAAGTTTAGAAGAAAATGATTCTGCTTGAGCTTTGCATCAAACATGCTGAACAAGCAGTCAAAACAGTTTAATTATGAATCAACAGGAAAGAAATGACAGTTCACTTCGCTAAATAACCATTCTACAGAAATAGTGCATACTTAATAATACAACAACAGTTCCCTTCTACCCCTCAGACACAATAGGTGCTTACCTTGAGATTGTTTGGTAACTTCTCCTTATACAGACCCTGCTGCTCCCCTTTATAGAGAACAATTCTCCCAAATTTGGAGGTGGCATCCCAGGAGTCAGGAATCTAATTGTGTCTCGGTGTTTGGCAAGGGTGGGTAGGGGGCGGTAGATGTCTATGTATGTCATTTGTACGCGTGAGAGACCAGTATTATTTATTTATTTATTTTTTAATCACTAAAGTTATTTGTTTGTCCTTATTAGGAATTGCCTGCAGTGAGGTGGCTTCAAATAAACACAAACAAGGGGCACTTAGGAGCACAGATAGGCACACGAGCCTCACTGGGCTGCACAGTATATACACACACACAGAGGTAAGATAATATGAAAATACTCTGCAAGAAATACATTCTACCAAGTTTCCCAAAAGCTCTGGATAGATCTGAATGCTAAATGTATATTCTTTATCAATCAATCAATCAATCAATCTTTATTTTATACAGTGCCATTGATAGTGGACCACCATCACAAAGCGCTTTACAAGGTGGTAGTATCTGGAGTATTTTAGGGCATAAAAAAATAGCAAGTTTCTAAAAATGTAGTGCATTCCAAATCCATCACACTAACTTTAAGGACTACAGGCTACAGATTTTTTTTTTAAACAACGCACCAAATTCGATATTTGAAATCATATTCTTATCTGTGCATGCCATACACACACACACACACACACGGGAGCAGGCACACAGAAAGATGCAGACAGGTCCTTGTTAGGGGCTGTGATTGTGTCAGGACGTAAGTCTATTAAAAGTGCTTTTTGACATTAGGATTAACAAGTATACTGAGGATTTTCGCAGTTGACAGACCGTAGACGCATTGCAAGAAAAAGCTTTAAGGCAATATATCACTGCAACGCCCCCCCCCCCCTCCCTGTGCAGCTGTCCCCTATTGTGAAACCTGAGACCAAGGTCAATATTAATCTGCTTTCTTTCTTCAGCTAGTAAAAGCATTGCCCCCAGGGTGCATCTCTCTGACACTGCATTGTTTCCTTGCCTTTATCCTTCAGTACAAAGATAACCCTGTGAAATTCCTGCCCCGTGCCACTCGCTAATTGAGGAAAAACAGCTTGCATTCCATTTTGAGGGCGAGACTTTATCATAATGTTTGTACAGGATCAATTACAGTAGGTGACCTCCCTTGACAAGGTCTTGTTATTCATAGATAATGATTGCGATACATACACAAAGATAGATGCAGGATGCAGAGTCATAATATTTATTTTGAAGTTCAACACGTTTTCTAGAAAACGTGTTGAATTTTAATTTTAGTTGGGATCCTATAACACTTCTGCTAAGTAGATAGGGAATACGTGTTCTGATTGTGAAATATGTTGAATTATATTACATACTGTAATTGCAACAAATATCTGTCAACATGGCCCAACAATTTAAAATCAAAACAGCTTATTGCACCATAAAAAAGGGGAAGCATTGGAAAAGTCGCTGAGAAAGATATTACACAAATGAACTGAAGTGTACTGTGATACTAACTAATAAATCTTTACATTCTCAAGGCCCTGCCTATCTTAGGGATCTCCTTCAGTACCACATACCTAAACGAAAATTGAGAACTAGTAACAATGTTCTTTTGTCTGTGCCTAGGACTCGTCTGTGCAATATGGGTGATCGGGCTTTCTGCTCTTTAGCCCCACACCTATGGAACGCCCTGCGGGCTATTTGAAAATTATGACTCAGTTGATGTTTTTAAATCTAATCTTAAAAGTACTTCTTTCAATTGGCTTTCTGTAAATGATTTGTTGTTCTTACTGTTTGTCTATTGAAATGTCTGTTTTTATGCTGCTTTGTGATTTTTAAATGAAAAGCGCTATATAAATAAAATGTATTATTATTATTATTATTATTATTATTATTATTATTATTATTATATCTTTGCATAAACTGAAGTTATTTAAATGGTCCATGTCCAATGTCAACACTGTAGTAATCATTTTGACAACACCTCTAGACATGTTTACAGATGTGTCACCAGATGAATTTGCTAATCAAATCAAAATAACCAGGCAAGTTATAAAATGCAATCCTAGTCTACTACCTACTATACAATTTATAGCATCCACTACTCAAACACAATTTCAACAAGCCCATATCAACTAAACAGTGGAAATAAAACTATCAGTGGAAAGACTCTGATGCCCCACACTCAACCCCTTCACCCCTGTCTCCTCTTACCAGTGTGATGACAATACACTCTTGAACATTCTATTCTCAGCTCAATACAAACTAATACACTCCATTCCCAGCTGTTCAGAGATCTCCTGCAGCTCACTAACAATTTCAAACCACTGAGTCAATAGGTGCCACAGTGGCCAAAAGGACCCTGACATTTGTTCTGGAAGGAAGGGTTGATTTAGGCCAGTTTGTTTATCATATGCTGTAACCCAACTCCCTGTTGTCTTTTACTACTTACCTATTAATAGTGTGTCACTTATGACTGAAAGTACACACCTCACACTTTGAAGCATCAACACTGTGATCTGTTCAGGGATGATCCAACTCTCAAATTAATCTATGATACCAGCAGAGGAATTCCAGATATGTGGGTGGCAAAAAAAAAAAAAAAAAGCCAATTTTGGAGCAAGGAAACTTTCTAAAACTTAATTTCCAACAAATTCTTAATGAACTATGAATGTATGCTTAATTAAATATTATAGGTATAATAATGTATTGAACTTTTAGAAATATTAGGAATACAAGCCCATTACTGTTTTGATGTGGTAATTGATCAGGATAAAATGTCTTAACTCTCCACAGTCAAACAAGTGCAGTGGCCCCTAATTAGAAAATAGCACCACATAAGCGTCTCCGTACTTTGCACTGTCTCCTGTTGACACACATGTGGCTCAATACATTCTGTGAGGCTTGAAGGTGACCTGTTCTGAGGGACAGCACAAACCTGTGCCATTCCTGCTGGAAGACAGGGAGGTAAGGAGTGCTTCTTGCACGTGCTCTGATTAATAGTAATAATAATAATAATAATAATAATAATAATAATAATAATAATAATAATAATAATAATAGTTCACAGTGCAATCTATACTGAAAAGAAACAAGGAGAAACTGGTACTTTTTGCCTGTGCTCTTGGGCACTTTCAACAAAAAAAAATTAAATAGTAATATTTCAATTAGTAATTTATAAAGTTACTTGTTGAAATAGATCTGACTGAAACTAAACATTTTCTTATCACTTATAAGAGAAGAAAATCACTGTTGATTAAACACAGTTTTTAGGGACTTATTAGAAAATAAATGTTTTATTCCTCTATTTATCTGTCTATGTTATACATATTCCACTCGCCACATCGCCCTGGCGAAAATGTTTTCCTGTGTGGCTCAGTTAATTTTCAACAAGTTTGCCACGGTGGCAAAGGCTTTGAAAAATGTACTTTGAGCATGTGCTGGTAAATGAATCAATAAAGACTGTTTTGTTTCATTTAATTTCGCCCAATGAAAGCTAGATTGGTTACGTAACATACGCATCAACGTTTTTGTTTGGCGGGACAGAGGTTCCAATTAGAAACAAAAATATGACTGTGATAGTCACAGTCGCTGTTTGCTATCTCTTTAAAATATGCTGAAATATAGTTTGAAATAGTAAAAGAATGGTTCCAAGAAGATTCAGAAGAGGAACAATTATAAAAGAATAAACACATTTTTTTATTTTAAAAGAAGGATTTGCCTCACTATGATTTATTGAGTTTTAATATTACTGTTATTAGTTTTAGTACTACTGTCAGTAGTCCCAGGTGAAAAAACACAGTAAAAATAACTTTTTTAAACACAGTCGTGGCTGTATAATCCTACTTAATATTTCATGCTTGTATAACTAGAGCTGCGGCTGGTCAGGGAGGCATTTATATTAACATACACTTACAGCACTGTCTGTCTACTGGCAGTTTTGCTTTACTGTTCTGCAGTGGAAAGAAAACTGCCATCGTCAAAATAATGTAAAGGTGCAGCGCATGAATATCTGAAAACCCATTCAGAATTTAGGAAATCTGCAATCTGCAAGCATGTTTTTTCAAGTGGGACTAAGTTTGGCATTGATTAAATGGGAATCAGAGCTATAGTGCACTTTAAATATACTGTTTGTGTAAGTAAAAGGTAGGGTCTGGCATTTAAATATCTACCTGTTTTCAAATAAAATACACTTTTTATGTCTTGCTGAAACAGTATGTTTATAACCAGTTTATACAAAATGTTTATACTAAACAATAATATAAACAAATGTCCACAAAAATCATGTAGTAAAATTGTATTATTTTAGCCTTGTAAAGTTGTAAAAGGCATATAGTACCTATATTATGAATTCTACCAGTGACAGTGTAGTGTTTGTATGTCATTCAGGCTTGCATTGGAAGCTGAAAAGCTCACCAGCCGGTATATTATTTGTGTTTAGAGAAACCTGTGGTGAGTGTGGTGTTTAAGGGAGAGGGTTGTTGGACACAGTTCTAGTCAATATGTTTATTGCATTGTGTACAATAAAACAGTTTTACGGTTTTCGTTAATATTCTTTGGTGTGGCTTAAGTTTTTTTTCAGTGTGGCTAAAAAATGCTAAGTTACTTTAGCCACAGTGGATAACTAAATGAAAGTCTTAAAGGGAATGTAGCATATACTTGTGTAATCTCTTTAAATAGCTCAACTATGGAAGGATTCAAAATGTGTGAGGCTGCCCCAAATTAAAATCCCTCCCCTACTCTTTCCTAAACTCCACCCCCACCCCCCACCCACAGCAATACACTATGACTAGAGTCTTTGACATTGCTCTGAGAGACTGCACTGAAACTGCTTGAAGCCAACTGCCTGTGATTTTATCAACACTCAGAAGGTAATAATAATAATAATAATAATAATAATAATAATAATAATAATAGTAAGAGTAGAAGTTGCATAATTGCCCAATTGATAAATTAACACTCTTCTTAATTGACACAAGTAAGCAGTCTTATTGTACATTTAAAGACATACAGCCCACTCGATTGCACATCACTGTTAGATGTTATGTGTGTTTAGTAGCCTATTTGTGTGCCATAACTTCGTACACAGCACATCCTGTTCTATTCTATCCAGGTGTCAGGGGCAGCAATATTTGTATAGCCTTGAGTGGAACTTTTCCATATTTTACATTTCATTGCTTATTACAAGTGCAGTGAAAAGATGTGTTCTAACGAGAAAGCTTCAATTGTATTTTCAAAGTTGCTTTTTACCTTTTTTTTATGATGTGTCTCTTATTGCAATTACTAAATAATATTGTGTTTTTTTTAAATTTTATTTTACTTTTTCCTATTTTCTGTTTAAAATAAGAACCATTCAGAATAACTGCAGTTCTCACAGCAGATTGCTATTAAAAAAATACTTGATGATTCTTTAAATGTAGATCATTTTTGCAGAGAAAATGTCCACAGCCTCTAAGCAAGGGCATCTGCTGTGGAGGGTATCAATGCTCCTATAATCTTAACAATAAATTTTTATAAAAATATATATTTATATATATTATATATATATATATATATATATATATATATATATATATATATATATATATATATATATATATTGTACTGGGTTGTTAGGCTTGATATCTCATAAGATAATGACCACTTACTCAAAACCTGAATTTTAACTTCCACACCTGTTTGTTATGAGCCTTAACTGATGAGTGAGTAGAGGGGCTAACATTAGTTGAAATGAATTAAAGCTAATACTGTACTTACATACTGCCAAGTATCTTTCAGTGTCCACGTTCTGTACCAATCAGTTTGCAGATAGAAGTGCAATGCTAAAATAAAAATACATAAGGTATTATTATAATTGCTATTGTTACTGTTATTGTTATAATTATTCTTTTTATTAAAAAATATGAACCCATGTTGCTTGGCATCAAGGCTACTGTACAATGAATTACACTGTCCAGATGATTTATTTTACTTTCCATCATCATCATGTTTCTGTTTCAATGCATAATTAATTCATGGTTTTGTCCAGTGTACTGGGCATTCCTAAAGTCTCAATGAGTTTGCATTTACTTTAAATATTATTGTTTATTTAAATGCTTATCTTAGACTAAAGTCTTTTATTAATGTCACCTTAAGAATCGTTGGAAAAAAAATTTAACTGTCTGTAGTTTATTGTATTCATTTAACATAATGTTAGAATACCCATACTGAGATTTATCATTGTTATGTGTTCACCATTGCTTTTACACTATTCCCCTTCTTAGTTTTTTAGAGAAATAAATATATGGATTTAATACATTTTCAATATTACCTATATATCTCCAAAGCTACAGTATTACACATTAGAATGGAAGGCACAGTGACTAAAATGGTATGATGTCATTTAAAATATTATTATTTGTTTATTTAGCAGACGCCTTTATCCAAGGCGACTTACAGAGACTCGGGTGTGTGAACTATGCATCAACTGCAGAGTCACTTACAACTACGTCTCACCCGAAAGACGGAGCACAAGGAGGTTAAGTGACTTGCTCAGGATCACACAATGAGTCAGTGGCTGAGGTGGGATTTGAACCGGGGACCTCCTAGTTACAAGCCCTTTTCTTTAAACACTGGACCACACAGCCTCCTATAACATGTTAAATTAATATTTAATAGATTTGCAATTGATATTAAATTAATATTTAATATTTAATAGATAAACAATTGATATTAAATTTACGTTCAATTATTCCTTGTTACTTTCTATTAACATTTAAGTCAGATTAACTGTATTTTCAATTAAAAACATGTAAACAATGGGCTATTATTACATATTTTCAAGAGTAACAAAACGTAATATAAATGGATGTAATATGCAATTACATTTTCAATCGACATTTGGTTAACATGTAGCAAGAAACCAGCTATTGCATATTTATTAAATATTAATTTAACATTGATTTAATATGCAATTGCATAACTAGTTAATATTAATTTATGCCACGCAATATAAAGCGTTACCAAACACTGCTTCTTGGTTTTAAATATATTTTATTTAATATAACCTTTATTAAAAAAAAAAAACCTTTGTGTAATTATTTTTATTTTAATGCAGGCATGAAGCCCCTGGAAACCATGTGTGATGTTCTTTTGGTAAAGCTCTGTAGTTGAGTCTGAGATCGCCACCAAGTGGATCTGAGAGGTAAGGACACCAAAGAGGGGGCTAAATGACAGGTTTTCTATGAAATATGAATACAATGAATCAGTAATTAGGATAGATAATTATGTCGTTAGCAGAAGCAGATGTAAAACTTTGCTTGGAGTTACAAACTATTACGTTACAAAAAATGTTTTATTATAGAACATGTTTTCCTCAGAGCTTGTCCTAACTTTTAATGAAAGATGTTTTATAAAAGCTCCTGCATCCAAAGACAGTTATTTCCATGGATATAACTTTGTATCCCTTTCCATGGTTATATCTGACTCCAGCACCTGGCAATTAAACTGAAATGTTTATTCTACTGTTTGCTGAGGAAAGCAACTACTAGTTTATGCCAGACATCATGCCACCATAGCCCTCAGCTTTATTTCAGACATCACATTACTTTAGACATCAAGAAGAAAACTGTGGGCACCTAGACCCTGTTCACACTACTGGGCTGGCCCAGGGCATATTTTGGTCTGCAACCCCGCTCCATTTGTGGTTTAAGGCGCCTTTGTGCATTCACATGTGACTGAAAAGCAGGCCTAAAATGAGGCGAATTGCTTATTTTTTTAAGGAATGATAGCCTGCACTCAGAATGGAAGAGCTACTGGGATACAGTAAGCACTCGGACATCAGTTACCCAGATACACGTCAGTCACGTTTTACCGACTTTGTATTAAGAATAAAATCAATCCACATTATATATATGTAACAAATAAATGCACTTACCCGTCACACGCGATTTCCGACTCCATCACCACTTTTCTGATCCAAAGCCCATCTCTTCAATTTTGCTTTTTTTGCTTCAAAATCCACAATTTCATTTCCAAAGATACCCGAGTGACTTGGAATCCAGGCTATCAGAATATTTTTACAATGTTTATAGCTAGCATGTAACCTCTGAATAATTTCATATATAATATCTATCCAATTCTAATGCCTGTATCGAGCTTAGAATCTGTAAAAATCACAATATTTTTTTCTTTCTATCCCTCTATTTTGTTTATGGCCATAAGTATTGCAATCAACTCTGCAGTAAATACTGATGAATGATTTGATAAGCTTCCCCTTTTACATATTTCAAATGTGTGTATATAGTAAGCAGCATACCCCGTTTTCCCAGATTTGGGGTGTTTTGATCCATCTCTGTATATCTGCAACGTTACAATGTACTTCTTTATCCGTCACAGCCCGCGTTTTATTTTTTATTTTTTATCGCATGCCAAATCAGTCTGTCTTGATTGTGCAGTTACACAGCGCTTCCTCCAATTTCCCATGATGAAAATAAAGCAAAAACAAAGCGAACAAGACAAGCTACGGTAAAAAAGTTAATCATTAAACAGTTTTAGATACTGTGATGCATTTTTTTTTTAATTTGTGATCTTTAGTTGCTTTTGTGTATTTTAATTTGCAAGTGAACTGTGACATTAGGGCCTTATCCAGCACAATATTCTGCAATTTTGAAGACTGACTTTGGATACTGTTTTAGTTCCGGAAACTGTTGTTTTTGTTTTTTTAATCTTTTGCTAAATTGCATTGCCTTTTACGTTTTATGCAGTTCTGTGTCACATTCTGATTTAATTTTGCTGTTGGGTCGTTAATGGGGAATTTTACATACTGCTACAATATGTACCGGATTTAAAAGTATTGCAGTGCTTAGCTGCGGGGTTTCCAGGATATAATGAGACAGACAACAGTTGCGGTTCAAAGCAGTAGGAAACTGCTGTATTTATTGTTTTTTTTTTTTTTTTTTTAGCTTTTAGTGAACAATGGCTCTCATTCCTCTCCCCTCACTCACAGACTCAACCTCCTCTCTCAACTCTCTCTCAATTGGCCGGCCGCCAGACTGTCATCTCCACACACAGCCCCCAAGTCCCTCCCCGTTCCTCACTCATTGGTCCAACACTTCCTATTCCTAACTGGTCGTGTCAGACCTGCTCCCACCCACCTCAGTGACACAGTCACACACAGTCTCTCAGCTCTCAGTCACACAAGCACCAAACACACACAGAGAACGCTAACATATCTGAACAAGAATAACATTTTACAAACATGCATTATTTACAGAGTACTCCCATCCCCTTCCCCAGTCCATAATCAGGTCCATTCCCGCTACAGTATGTACTGTATTACAGTCCACGTGTCGTCTCTTTTGGCAAGTGATATTTTCAAAATCATATCGTGCTGAATTAAAATACTTCTTCTGTTGAAAATATAGTACTGTACCAACAAAACCAACTTCGGTATATCTAAATGGAAACCTAATTTTAAAACACAGTCTTTTCAGCTATGTATTTTTGACAAAATAAGAACTAGGTTGCAAAGTGATCTCTAAAAGCTGATTTGGGTCACTAAGTATATGGCTTTCAAAGGGTTTAGATTAAATGAGTCATGTATTCACTTTATGATGATGCTTTAAAAATATAAAACAAGTGATGTGGCTTAATCAGTCTTTAACAATCATTTTGCCCTAGTTCTTATTTTGCCCCTTTTGAAAATCATGCTGTCTTTTTGTCCCTGATAAAACAGACAAGAGGTTGTAACAGGCCAAAATTAAATAATCAGATATGCATCACACTCGTCAAAACGTTGTCAAAAGTCTAAATTTTATAGGGTCGGATATGTGAGTGCTGACTGTATACAGTAATACTTGATTTGTAGCAGATGTTTCTTATTAATATATTTGTTTTCAGTGCAGCACAGTTGTTATGGTGCATGTTATGGTGCATCAACAATCTTAATATTTGTGGATGAGAACAGTATTTTATGTGTGTGTAAAAGCAAGCACCTAAAAGAAATGCCCAGCATTTTAATGTAAAGACACACACTTCTGTCATTACGTATATCATTGCGTGCAAAATAAACAGTGGTGGCTGAATATCGCCGCATTATTGATCATTATTGAGATCCACAATCCTGCAGTTTTTATATTTATCGCTTAGTTACAAAATAACAGGAAGAAAAGGTAATTGTGACAAATTTTAAATTTAAATGCACTGCAGCTTGTATATTATGTGAAAGAAACAACCTGAACGTTAACCCGCTAGATTTTTTTTTATTTAATATTTTTATAATTAAAGTTGTATGATGTAGAAATAATTACCATTCAATATTGCTCTATTGCCATCTTGGCTAGCAGAGCATTCACCTTTCTTTTTACCTTTCATGCGCGTGGGAGTACTGAGCGACGTAACCAAATTGGTCATGTGATACGAAAAGGCGGCCCTTAGTCTGCTTTGCGTTCATATATATGCAAAGGCCTAAATCGAAATGGTGGCCTAAATCTAGGCCGGCCCTGGGCTGCCTTTTCTTTTTTGGAGCGCTCACATATGAGAAAAGGCGGCCCTGGGCTGCCTTAAATCACAAGTGTGAATGGGGTCCTAGTATCTTTTATTTTATCTGGCTATAAGATTTCTTATCTTATCTGGGCCAGGAAAGGTTGGTCTCTCCACTGAGGGAACCCCATAGCGAGTAATCACACTTGTCAAAGCTGACACACAACACAGGAGCATCATAATTCATTTTCAAATGCATTTTATTTCTACTGAATGTACAGGAAGGGAAGAGAAATAGCAGAAGGGACACTAAACCACAGCAGACAAGTTTTTCAGAAAGGTCCATCTAAGAGCTTTACTCTTCATCCAGCCCTTTCTGGAAGGGAGAGAGAGAGAGAGAGAGAGAGAGAGAGAGAGAGAGAGAGAGAAAAGGAAGAAAGAGGGAAAACTGGTGAGTTTTTTATCTTTGCTGATGTATTTGCACGGGAAGAAACACCTGATGTATCATCCCAACTTCTAGCTGCTTACACCTGGAGTGCGTTGGCTCATAAGAGTGAAGGGTAACAGCTGATAATGGAGAGTGGCAGTGCTTATTAAAGTGCAGAAAAACAGTGCTGGAGAGCGGAGAACGAGGTGCATTACTGCTTGCAAACTGTTTGCAGGTGTGTTCTGGACATAAAAGGCTTCATGGACTTCATTATTATAACTGGCTTCACATGGAAGTCAGTTATATTAATACATAACATTTGAGAGTTAGATTTATTTAATTTATTTCTAAACATATTTATTAGAGATGTATAATTATTCAACTCAAGTCACTCTATATGCACATTTTTTAATGTTGAATTTAACATCTTCAAATTATAATAAAATCTAATCATTCATCATTATGAATAATCCTTTCCCACCTAAAATACATTAATCAGTGGTTTAACATTTATGAAACGGAGTGATGCCATTCAGTGTGTGACTCATTGCTGTGACAGATTCTGACCCCTGCTGGTAGTAGCTCTACAACAATGTTTTATTATTATTTATTATTTATTTCTTAGCAGACGCCCTTATCCAGGGGCGACTTACAAATATCACATTATTTTTACATACAATTACATTATTTTTACATACAATTAACCATTTATATAGTTGGGTTTTTACTGGAGCAATCTAGGTAAAGTACCTTGCTCAAGGGTGCAGCAGCAGTGCCCCCCCACCTGGGATTGAACCCACGACCCTCCAGTCAGGTGTCCAGAGCCCTAACCACTACTCCACACTGTTTTCCAATACTTTAGAAACTAGCCACATGTGTTAATCGGGAATCCAGATGTGGCTTAATTGCATTTTTTATAAGTAAAGGCATCGTCAGTACTCGTGATATTCGCAGACGGCGTATGCATGTGTACTTTGTTGGTAAAATGGTAAGACGAAAAGCAGCACGTGCGAGTGCTTTTTGATAGTTTTTTGTGTTATATATTTCCTTGGTTACTGCTTATTGGTTATCTGCTAAAATGGTGTATAAACGTGGATTTACACATACAAGACTTGAGCGAGGCGGCGACGACACGACACAAAAAAAACTTACCATGTATTTCAATGCAGTGGCAAAGCTGCTGCGAAAGATAGCATTGAAATACATTAAAGGCAATTATTCGTGTCGCTCGTCGTTATTTCCACGCGAGTGAAAGCACCGGATTTCAGCACCTTGGAGCTGCACGTTACTGGCTGGCCTTGCTTTCTTCTGCTGGAGTTGTTATTCCGATTGGTCAAGCTGACCACAATTGACAGCTCCCTTTTCTATAAAATTCTCAGCAATCACTCTGATGAAGTCAAAGTACCGCTCGCAACTGCTGGACACAAACCTAGAAGCTGCACTAAGATGTGCCGTGTCTGATAAATTCATGCTAGAATTCCAAATATTGGTGAAAGAGAAAGACTGCAAAGTTTCACACTGAATGGTGGTAGATGTTTGTTAAGTAGATGTTTGTTAAGTAAGTAAACATGAAAAGAAAGACTTATTAAAAAAACATTATTGTGTTGTCGTTTCTTGATTTTACCACTAACTTGTGTTGTCCCTGTTTGAACACCAGGTTTGTGTTGAGGTACATTTACCTGTATTGTTTAAGTGTATGTAAGATGTTTTCTACAAAAATTAGTGCAAGTGGCTAAAATGGTGTCACCGTAGGCACACCTCTGGCTAGTCAGCGATTTCTTTTGGACAATACTGCTCTACAACTGCTTGTGCAAATAACCTTGCTTGAAGACAATTATGGGTCGCTTCCACCTTTTTACATTTACATTTAATTTTTTTTTACTTTTACTTCTTTGCAAATGTCTGTTTCAAGATACAATGGAAAGAGTGTAAAACAATCACAAACCGGACAGGCTGTGGAAAGCAATGGTTCAACGTGGGTGACTCACCTTGCCCCCGATGTCACGGGTCTTGGCACGGAGCTTGTTGACCTGAGATTCGGCGATATCAGCCCTCTCCTCAGCCTCGTCCAGCTCATGTTGCAGCTTCCGGAACTTGCCCAGGTTAGTGTTGGCAGTCTCCTCCTGACAGTGACACACAAGAGCAAAGTCAATGGTTCATCTGTAATACTGGGCTGAATGGAAAGTGCTTGAACACTCGGATGAGAAGAGAATGTAGAGAGTTACTTACAGCCTCCTCGGCAGTTCTCTTGTACGACTTCACCTTCATCTGCAGCTTGTCCACCAGGTCCTGCAGGCGGGCCATATTCTTACGGTCCTCCTCAGTCTGAAACAAACGAGTCAATAATCACACCTCAGTCATCCTTAAGGGCATTCACAGTATCAACTGCATTGCAGAACAGAATGGAGATACCTGGTAGGTCAGCTCTTTGATGCGTCTCTCATATTTCTTGACTCCCTTCACAGCATCGCTGCTCTTCCTCTGCTCCCCTTCCAGCTCATTCTCCAGCTCCCGCACCTGAAATCATAATGACAGAAAGGTGTCAGGTCCTGATGGTTAGCTACGATTCAATAAATCGAGACCTGTAACTGTCAGCCACTTACGCGGGCCTCAAGCTTTTGCAGCTGCTTCTTGCCGCCCTTCATGGCGATTTGCTCGGCCTCGTCCAGACGGTGCTGCAGGTCCTTGATGGTCTGCTCCATGTTCTTCTTCATGCGCTCCAGGTGAGCGCTGGTGTCCTGCTCCTTCTTCAGCTCCTCTGCCATCATGGCAGCATCAGTGATGGCCTTCTTGGCTTTCTCCTCAGCGTTCCTGCACTCCTGCACAGCCTCCTCCACCTCTGTCTGCAGCTGGGACGTGTCGCTCTCCAGCTTCTTCTTCTGGTTAATCAGGCTGGTGTTCTGCAGAGAGAGTGAGAGAGACCCAGGTTACAGAGAACTGACTGGGGAATCAGGCTTGTATTCCATAGTCATCTCTGCTCCAGTGCTGTCGTACCTGTGAGTGCAGCAGTTGAACCCTCTCACTGATGTCCAGGAGCTCCTGTTCAGCCAGCTTGCGGGCTCTCTCTGTCTGCTCCAACACCACCCTCAGCTCCTCCAGCTCAGCCTGCAGGAGATTGTTGCGTCTCTCCACTATGGCGATGTTCTCCTTCAGGTCATCATTGGCACGCAGGGAGTCATCCAGCTGGAGCTGAGCATCCTGGAGGCCAAAGAGGACAAAAGTGCAAACTTTCTCAATTAAAATTGTCACAAAGGGGCAAGATAAGTGATAAAACCAGACATCTTTGTGAGGAAGACTGAATTCATCTTCACAACAAGCCAAGGGTATCAGAGAGGAGCTTATTGTTTATCAAAACAAAAGAGCAGCATTACCTTCAGGTTGGCGTGGACACTCTTGAGCTGCTTCTGTGACTCTGCAGCCATCCTGTTGGCCTGGCTCAGCTGGATCTCCATCTCATTGAGGTCTCCCTCCATCTTCTTCTTCAGCCTGAGGGCCTCATTCCTGCTGCGGGTCTCTGACTCCAGGGAGGTCTGCAGGGACTCAACCACTCTCTGGTTGTTCCTCTTGGCCTGATCCATCTCCTCGTCCTTCTCAGCCAGCTTGCGCTCAATCTCAGCCTTCACCTGGTTAAACTCCAGCTGAGCTCTCAGGATCTTCCCTTCCTCGTGCTCCAGGGAGGCCTGTCAGGAGACAATAAGTTCTTTAGGATACACTCTGATATAAAGCTTCCTATCTTAATATCTATTAATCCGCACCTTTTTTGGTACATCTTGCCTGTGTTTCTTCCTCCTAGAATCCCAGTATCTGTATCTCTCACTCACCTCAGCCTCCTCCAGAGCAGACTGTATTTCAGACTTCTCCTGCTCCAGCTGCTTCCTAACCTTCTCCAGCTCATGGATGGTCTTGCCTCCCTCACCGAGTTGCTCAGTCAGATCAGAGATTTCCTCTGGGTAAAAAGAACATTCCTTCAGTACAACAGCTTCTCAAAAAGGGTTCAGAATTAGAAACACAGCTAACACAAGAATTGTGTGAGTTTGGATCCCCCACCTTGCAGGTTCTTGTTCTCCCTCTTCAAAGTCTCCAGATTGTCCAGAGACTCCTCATAAGCGTTCTTCAGCTTGAAGAGTTCAGTGCTCAAGGACCTGGCCTCCTTCTGGGAGCCCTCCAGCTCACTCTGCGACTCTTCAAACTTCTGCTTCCACTCGTTCAGGACCTGGCATGGGCACGGTGAGAACAAGTCATTACAATCACATTGTAAAAAAGGGTTTCAAAATACAGCAGCCACCCATAACTAAACCTAATGCATTCTCTTCATCAAAACCCCCAAATCTCACCTTGTCAAAGTTCCTCTGCTTCTTGTCCAGAGCAGCGGCTGCTGCGTTGGACCTCTCCAGATCCACCATGAGATCTTCAATCTCGTTCTGCAGCCTGTGTTTGGTCTTCTCCAGGGAGGAGCATTTAGCATTCACAGCCTCGACGGCTTCCTCCGCATCCTGCAGCCTCTGAGCCAGCTTCTTCCTGGGAGATGGAGAAGGAGGGACAGCTTTCAAGACTGCAGTCCTATCAGGGTCGCTAATTAACTGTGTAGCAGTCTTACACCAGAGCTTTATATATAAATTTCACTATGTTCTCAGAGTTGCACAATCTGCAAGCAGACAAACTTTTTGTTCGTCTTATATTGTAATTAAAACATGACGCAAACAAAAAGCTTATCTGTCAGAAGAAAAGTTATTTTTACTGTCACCTGGAGGTCTATAACTCTTGGTCATATTCTAGAACTAACTTAGCTGTAGATAATATGTTTAGTTGTCCTTACTTGGCCTCCTCAAGCTCCTCAGTTCTCTGGATGGCATCGGTCTCATATTTGGTTCTCCACTGTGCCACCTCTGAGTTAGCCTTGGAGAGACTGCGCTGGAGCTCAGCCTTGGCCTCCTGCTCCTCCTCATACTGCTCCCTCAGGAGGTCTGAGTCATGGCGGGCAGACTGCACTGCATGTCCAAGTGCGTTCTTTGCCTGGGGAGACATCAAACAAACAGTTTACTGTATAGAAACCTGGCTTTCAGACACCCTGTTTAATCAGAAGACAGTATTTGATGCTGCTTTACCTTTACTTCCTCTTCCAGTTGTCTCTTGAGGTCGTCAATCTGCTGAGTGTAGGACTGCTTGCCTCTGGTCAGCTGAGAGACAAGAGATTCCTTCTCTTCAAGACGTCTAGCAAGCTCACCTAACAAGACAAAACCAAAGATGTGTCTTAGAACTCTGACCACATGAAAAACATTCTGGATCCACTGATAATAAAGTATTTTCTACATCTCTCTCTTGGAGATTATATGCAACTCTTACCATTCTCAGTCTGCAACTTAGCTTTCTGTGTTGTAAAGTCATTGATGGTGCGTTGACCTTCTTCAGCCTTGGTCCTGTATTCATTCATCTGATCTTCCAGAGTCCTGCACATCTTTTCCAAGTTAGCCTGCATGTGAGGTTTAGATACATATTAAATGGAAACTGACATGATCTCCAACAATCAATATGTGATCCTGGTGACCCATCCTGCACACTGTATAGAATTGTATTTCCTACCTTGGCTTTAGCGACATGCTCCATATTGGAGACCACATCGTCCAGCTCCAGTTTGAACTCGCTCTTTTCCTTCTCTAGTTTCTGCTTGACTCTCTGCAGGTTGTCAATCTGCTCCCCAAGCTCAGCTACGCTATCGGCATGTTTCTTGCGGAGAGTGGAGGACGTGGCTTCATGCTGCAGCGTGGCCTCTTCAAGGTCTCGCCGCAGCTTGAGGAACTCAGCCTCCCTCTTCTTGTTCATCTCGATCTGGGCTGAGGTGGCCCCGCCCGCCTCCTCCAGCCTCTCACTGAGCTCCTCCAGCTCTCGGGACAAGTCTGCCCGCTGCTTCTCCACCTTGGCACGGGCAGCTCTCTCTGCCTCCAGCTCCTCCTCTAACTCCTCAATGCGGGCCTGGGGGAGGGGCACATGAGACCGTGACACAGGGATGAGTATGGAAGGAATACAGAGTGCATGCAGTTCAGGGAAAAGGTAGGCTTTAAATTACCTGAAGCTCCTTCAGTTTCTTCTGGTACTGGGCAGACAGTGCCTGCTCATCCTCAATTTTACTGTTGAGTTGGCTAATCTCAAAGTCTTTCCTGGAAGAAATTTTGAACAGAGGTTATAATTATTCTGCAATAGTTTCAAAATAATATAAACAGTTTGACAGTCAGGTACAGTTACATTCACTATAAAATTGTTCACCATTCTAATAATGAATCTTAATTCGTACTTCTTCAGCCGCTCCTCCAGTTGCTGCTTATCATTCTCCAGGTCCATTAGGCTCTCCTGGGTCAACTTCAAGTCTCCTTCCAGCTTCCTCTTGGCTCTTTCAAGGTCCATCCGCACCTTCTTTTCTTGCTCCAATGAGCCTTCAAGCTAGTCAAAATGTAAATTAAAAAAATATACATATGTCATTTAGGTTATATCAGAGGTTTCAATACTTTATTGGCTCACATTAGGCATCCATCCAATGAATCCATAGAAATATGAACTTTTGATCTCTTTAGAATCATCCCCTTAAGCATGGGCATTAGAAAAGGGGATTATTGAATATACACAGCTGTCAGGGTAGTAAATGTTGTAATCAAAATGAGTCAATTGAGAGAGAACATTTCTCTAAGTGCTGCGTCCCCCCAAAAACCATCTCACGACCCCCCCAAGTTTAGGAAACAGTAGGTTACATTTGCCATCATTTAAAGTCAAAGTTTTATAACCAGGGGTTCACATAACTGCAGTCTTCCATATTGTTCTTTAAGATGCAAAGGCGTACAGTCAATACATTTTTAACAGGAAAGCATTTTTCATAAAGGCAGTGAGGGTGCTCACACTTGCAAGGTGAGCCATACCTGCCTATTCCACTGTCAACGCGCTATTATTGGCTGCTTCAAGTTTTTATTAAAAAATTGAGAGTGATAGGTGGAACCACACCAGTTCATAAGATCAATAATTTTCTTTTAATGAAAACCTAATGATAGCAGAGATGTCTTAAGCCGTCCATTCAGCTAATGCTTTGCTTCCCTAACTGACAGGAGGTGTCAATGTTTGAAAGTTGTTATATATAAATGTGAGTTTAAAAAAATACATTTACTTAACCATTTTACTTAAAATAATATATTTTTCGGCCTCAGTTATATTCTTATATAAATACCGCTGGGCTGTCAAGCTAACGTGTTCAACAACACTAATAAACTGACAAAGTGTTTAGGTTTTTGCTTTTGAATCCCCAGGGGCGGCAATATTTAAATAAATAAAGAATGCATGATGATTTGTTGTAATAACCAGCAATCCGGACTCCTACTTAAACATTCAGAAACTATTGTTGTGGTCTCTGACACTGCCATACCAATTGTTTGAACTGTCGGAGGAGGAGGTGGTGCTAAACAACGACTTCAATGAAGACCCTTAATTTTAGTGCGTACCAAACCATTTCTGCTGGTACTCACGTGAGAACCTAATGTTAAAAGTAATGTGAACCCGTTTATACCTTCATTAGTATTGCCTTGTCAAGCTAACTGAGTGACTCACATCGTCGACCTGCTGCTCCAGCTTGGCTTTGGCCTTGGTCAGGGTGTTCACTTTGTCCTCCTCACTCTGCAGGTCGTCCAGGGTTTGCTGGTGAGCCTCCTGCAGAGCCTTCTTCTCCTTGGTCAGCCTGGCGATGATATCATCCAGAGCCGCCATTTCCTCAGTCAGGTTCTTCACCTGTTAATCAGAGAGAAGAGACTCAACACCCAGAGCCCTCACAAAGAGGAATTTCACAGACAGACAGACAGACAGACAGACATTGACCTTGTTCTCAGTGGCGTGCTTCTCCTTCTCCACTTTGGCCAGGGTGAGTTCCAGATCATCAATATCCTTCTTCAGCTCAGAGCACTCGTCCTCCAGCTTCCTCTTCTTGGCCGTCAGCTCACCATTCATCTCCTCCTCATCCTCCAGCCTCTCTGTCAGCTCTTTGGTTTTCGCCTCCAGTTGAATCTTGTTTTTGATCAGCTGGTCGCACCTCTCCTCTGAATCACAAAGATTGTCTTGTTCCTGGAGAGCAAACAGTAGAGTAATTCTAATTACCTCCTAGGATTTAACCTTTTGGCCATAATTCCACCTTAGTGATGTACAGCATTTATGTCCAGGCAAGGCAAGCAAGGTTATTTGTAACACAGAAGGAGCTCAGAAATGTTTCACTCACCGTCTGGACTTGCAGCTGCAGGTCGTTCTTTTCTTGGAGAAGAGAGACCATCTTCTCTTCCAGCTCCTTTCTGCGGGCCTCAGACTTGGCGTAAGCCTCCTTGAGTTTCAGGAACTCATCCTTCATGTTGGCCATCTCTTTCTCATTCTCTGCGCTCTTCAGCAGGGGCTTGATCTTGAAGAAGAGCTTCATCCAGGGCCAGTTCTTCACACTCATAAAGGCACGGACATTCCACTGGATTACCAGCAGGGCGTCTCTGGGGAGGCAATGGCAGGTGTAAAAATTTCCCACACTTTGTTTGCTTGAATACTATTTTCATTCATAACTTATTACTTATTACTCCTTGTGGAGGGGAACTCTGAATTTCCAATACATTTTCATCATTTTTAAAATGACTATTGCAGCCCTCTCCTCAGTGTTGCACCTCCCCACATCCCTTATTTGCTGGACAGAGAGCATACAACACTACTTAACAGAGTAAAACATTTCCTCTGAAAAGCGACACTATACCCAGCACAGACAGCACTGGAACAGTCTAATATCGGGAGACGAACATGGAGGGGAGCACTTTAAAGACAGCCATCCTTACCTGCGCTCAACAATCTTATTGTACTCAATTCTTGAGAGAAGACCGCGAGACTGGGCCTGGATCCGGGTGATAATGAGAGATAAGCGATCATCTCTCATCTCTTCCAGCTGACCCAGGAGACCAGCTTTGAAGAACACCTGACACCGAAACAAAAGGGAGCTCCTAAATTCAGGTTCTTTTTTTCCGGGTATTATCCACACAAAGTATTCAGTATAAGGGCTTTTTGTAGTTTTAATTCTACCTTTGTGTGTCCAAATCTGTACTGGGTGTGATCGATTTCCAGGGATCCCAGCAGTTTCTCAGATCCCTTCTTGCTGTCTATAAACTGGCCCTCTGGGATGGCAGAAGGGTTCAGGATACGGTATCTGTGAAGGGACACAGGGACTCAGTTGGGTTTCTACCAAGCGCTACAAGGGGAATTGTAACAAAGGCACTGCTTGAGAGATGTACCTCTGTTTGAAGTCTCCGTACAGGATCCTGTTGGGGAAGCCCTTCCTGCAGATTCTGATGCCTTCCAGCACACCGTTACAGCGAAGCTGGTGCATCACCAGAGGGTTTTCCATCGCACCCGGAGTCTTGGTCTCATTAGGGATGATGCAGCGCACAAAGTGAGGATGTGTTGACCTCAGGTTGGTCATCAGCTTGTTCAGATTTTCCTGCGGATGAAAAGATAAAGATTGAGGGCTTTCCGTTGTCAACAATCTTTCCTGAAAATCTTTTCCCTTTTTCAATCACTCACCCTGTGAAGAGCAGACACAGTCTGGAAGGAAGATCCCTTCTTCTTTGTCCCCTTCTTTTTATCCCCCTCTTGCATTGCTAAGCAGAAAAAAATAAGGTTATGTTGAACCCCTGAATGGAATAGGATGTCTTAAGTAAACACATATATTAAAAAGCAATTGTACCATGATGTTGTTCAACCTCAATGGGGGTGAAAGAGAGTGACCTGTCTGTAAGGAAATGTGTTTTCAACCATCTTATGTGACATGTGTGCTATTGTAATTATCAATCTTTGTCTTTTCTTACCAGACTCAGCTCCAGCATAGTTGGCAAAGAGGGTGGCGAGAAGCTTGAGGGCAGACTTCTGGTAGAGCCCGACCACAGTCTCATTCAGAGGGTCCTTGTTCTTCATCAGCCAGTTTATGATGTTGTAATCTACAATGCCAGCATAGTGGCCCAAGGCAAAGTGAGCCTCTGGCTTTCCTTTGACGATCCTGGGCTTTTGGAAGTTTCCGGATTTGCCCAGATGATTGTCGTACAGCTTGGCTTTGAAGGTCATGTCACTGGCCTTGGGGAACATGCACTCCTCTTCAAGGATGGACATGATACCCATGGGCTGATTTGAAAAGAAATGTCCAGGTGAGTAAGCAAATGTCACATACATACACACATAAATACCAACATACAATTATATAGTTGATCCACGCAAATTAAAATGGAAAGTTTTTCTAAAGCGCTCCCCACCTTCTCAATGAGGTCGATGCAGGCCTGCAGGTCCATGCCGAAGTCAATGAACACCCACTCGATGCCCTCCTTCTTATATTCCTCCTGCTCCAGCACAAACATGTGGTGGTTGAAGAACTGCTGCAGCTTCTCGTTGGTGAAGTTGATGCACAGCTGCTCAAAGCTGTTGAACTGCAACAACAGACAAGGAAAACAAAATCCTTTTAGATATCTGAGACTTGTGCTGGGACTCCAAAAAAAACCTTTAGTTACTCTTCTTATTTTTGACCTTAGCATTTTGTTCTTATTTTCAGAATGACCCTCAGGATGTATACAAAATTTAAAGACACAAAGACACTCACATCAAAGATTTCAAAGCCAGCAATGTCCAGCACACCAATGAAGTACTGGCGGGCCTGCTTGGTGTCCAGGGATTGGTTGATTCTCACCACCATCCAGTTGAACATTTTCTCATACACTGACTTGGCCAGTGCACCGATGGAGTAGTTCACCTGCAAGGAAAGAGACAAGGAGGTGAGTGACTAATTGCCTGAGAAACTGCAGAGGAAATACTTGACTAGGTGCACACACAGGTTTAGATACTACTTAACTCTCCACCTACATTAGGTTAGCATTTTCCCTCAGTATACAGTCCTAGTCCTATATCCATTTCTCACGTCTCTCTCTGAGACTCACCTGTTGTACATTCTGTCCCTTGGTGACCCACTCGTTCCCTACTTTGACTCTGGGGTGACATAGTGCCTTGATGAGATCAGCAGAGTTCAGTCCCATCAGGTAGGCGGCCTTGTCAGCATCTAGGAATGAATGAAATACCCATCAATCATAACCACTGCTGCTGCTGTGGGTAAATGTGATAGTCTTGATACAGATACTAATCGACTGGAGTGTAATTGACATTAACAAGAGAATGACTCCAGTCCTTGCACTCCCCCTTCTCCCTTTCACACAATCTGACCCACCTTCAGTGCCATCAGCCTCTGCCTGCTCCTCTCTCTGCTTCGTCTTGAACTTCATGTTGCCATAGTGCATGATGGCACCTGTCAGCTTGTACACTCCATTTTTCTCCTCCTGAGTGAAGCCAAGCACGTCAAAGGCACTCTGCAGGAAGAGAGAAAAAAACAGAATAAGAGAACCTGCTGCTCTGCCTGAGGTTTGCTTACTCAATTTAGTAAAAAGGCTGAGATACAGCTCTCCAGGCATGGAGGCTTCCAGCATCTCACTCTGAGTCTATGAGTTGGCTCAGAGGGTGTGTAAAGACAGACCCCTGTAATGTTAGAGAGAGTCCTCACTCACATCTGTGGCTATCAGCTCATCAGAATCATCGATGGAGGCGACAGTGACTTCACCCTGAGAGATGAAGGCATAGTCGAAGGGATTGTTGGTGATCAGGAGCATTTCTGAGAAAGAGGGACAGAACAATGTCAGCATCTCTCCTGTCTGCTTATATAATCCTACACTCACACTTTTGAGTGAGGACAGGAATACTGACCTAGCAGCTCTGGCTTCTTGTTGGACAGGATCTGGTAGAAGATGTGATAGTCTCTCTCAGCCTTGAGCTGAAAGACCACACGAGACTTCTCCAGGAGGTCTGGAACAGAACAAACAGATATCAGATTAAACTTCAATATCAAAGTGAATGCTAAAAAAAATAATAACTCATATATAAAAAAATACTTACAGGTCTCAATGTCAGCAGAAGCTAGCTTGCCACTGGCCGCAAAATGAATTCGGATGAATTTACCCTGAGGAACAGAAAGAGAACAATGAGTTAAAAATTAAAAGCGCCAGATTAGAGAAATTACTTCTTATCAATGAAAATAACATCTATCAAATGTTCAGTCTTCCACTCTGATTTAATATCAATTGTATTAAATATTACTGACCAGTTACAGCAAGGGGAAAATAATAGCATAACTAGACCAGTGCTGTATACTGATAATGATGGGTATACTCACAAAACGTGATGAGTTGTCATTCCTCAAGGTCTTGGCGTTACCAAAGGCCTCCAAAGCTGGGTTGGCCTGGATGATTTGATCCTCCAGGGTCCCCTGTGATTGAACACAAACAGACTTCAGTAACAGCCATGAAGTTCAATCCCATTCAGGGCCAGGGCTAGGCAACTTGCTGCCCAAGGCAAGGCCTAGCATGGCACTCTTATATCAGTCAAGTTATGATTATTTTATTGATTTTTAAAATCAACAGCTTTTTGATACAGCTTGTATTGTGCAATCGCTCTGTGTGCTCATATATAACTTGGTTTCTGCTTTGAAAAATTGTACAGACAAGGTATAGACTATAAATTAGGTTTCCCACGGTATATGGGATTTTGAAATGACTGTTTCATAACTTCAGTAAAGTCATCATTTTAAATTGTAATATGAAGCAAAATGTTCCTTTGATATTGCAAATTTGATTTTTCTTGCTTAACAACTATTCTACAAAAGAGCACAGTCCTATAGGGAGATATCCAACCAATGTTAGATTAAGCTAAGCACACTGTGACAAGGAGAGAAGCAATCTGAGCTACAAGTCTACCTCCTGACCAGAAAGGGCACTATGTAAGGTTGGTTGTACGCTTTCCCAGAGACGGCTCGACTCAATGGTAGGTCAGAAGACTGCTAAACAAATCCATTGTGATCAGCTGTGGGGCACGCAATGATTGAATAGAGCGTGGTGTCGGTCTGATTGCAGGGAGGAGTTTGGCAGTACAAACGGGATGCAGCTACATGAGTATGGCCCCTTATGCTGAATGTACTAACGTGCCGGAGCGCTGTGTTTGTTTTTGTTTTGTTTTGTTTTGTGTTTAAGAGGACTAAGAGGCTAGGGAGCTACAGCCACGGAGCCAGCACAAAGTCTGGAGCACTACTACCACTGCACGGCACATATAATCACAGCACTGCACTGCACTGCACTGCACAGCACAACCCAGCACCACCGTTCTTGCAGCACTTTTCCCATGCACAAAGGCGGACGACTGGGACACTGGATTAGTATTATTTAGGACTGAAACCCGCCGTGTTTACTTCCAAATTACCATTGCTGGTTGAGGGGGCGGATAGTTATTGTTTTTCATTTAATAAATACAGACCTTATTTGATGCAATTTGAACTGTTTGGACATAGTATTCCTCCCACACCATTCACATCCTGACACACCGAAGAGACATAGCTTTTTAATTTTCGTAGCACACTATAACATGAATCTGTGATGTTAAATGATCTAATGCGTTAGGAAACAAAAGTTTATCTAGGGTGAAAACAGAACCATTTACATGACAATATTATAAAAAAGCACACTCCCAATGTACCGTATGTTTTGAAAATACAAACTTGTACAAAAACTCAGCAAAAGGGCAAGACAGACTTTGTCACGCCAACTACTACCTTCCCCAATACCGTCAGTCTAATTACACACAGCACTGTAATTAAACTAACTTCATGCTTTTAGAATACTTGCACAAGTCCCAATGTATCATTTTTCTTTTCTTTTTTCTTAAGGGTAAGCACATATTATTAAACATGAAGGCAGCAAACGCCGTCTGTATGCTCAACAAATACACAAACACAAATACAGTACTTCACAAGTTTATCAATTACAACTTTCTCTTTAAAGTTGTAATTGAGATACACAAATGTCTTATCAATCACAGATCAATTGAACAACCCTACACACATGTCCCGGTGTTAAGCTAACTAGTGTCTTCGGGAGAAAAGTGTCACACCGGTGACACAGAGCCGTCTCGTCACCCCAGTAATAACATTGTATGGTTAAGTAGGAAGATTTGAATGTGATGGCAGTAGCTTAGCTAGTCCATTAAAAAAAAAAAAAGCAGTTTTCCTGCTGAATTCAGTTCATATCCTAGTCCCATTTAAATAGTATTACATGTCTATTTAGAGGTTAGTAATATTGCCAATGTCATGTGATTCTGTATTTTGAAAATACCGTAAATTCCCATAAGTTTAAATCATTAACTTACAATTCTTGTTGAAAATTGATGCCAGTCTCGTGGCTTACTTCTTTTATTATTATTTGTTTATTTAGCATACGCCTTTATCCAAGGCGACTTACAGAGGCTAGGGTGTGTGAACTAAGCATCAACTGCAGAGTCACTTACAACAACGTCTCACCCAAAAGACAGAGCACAAGGAGGTTAAGTGACTTGCTCCAGGTTACACAGCAACTCAGTGAGTGAGCTGGGATTTGAACCGGGCACCTCCTGGTTACAAGCCCTTTTCTTTAACCACACGATCACACAGCCTCTTGAAACTTTGTGTATCCAAAAAGAATGACGTAAGTCAGTCATAAAGCCATTTTCCCTATAGAACAGCATTATAGATAAAACGAACGCAATTTAATATCGATCACTGCATACAATGTGAAAGAGTGTGCTTGGATAGGATTCTTCAGTGTGATGCCAGTTACCGTGGTGGTAAACGTCACCGAAGCAGTGCTTCGCACATAATGCAGATTCCTTCCTTTTATTTATTTATTTATTTATTTTTGCTGCCCTAAGCGGCTGCCTAGTTTGCCTAGGCCTTCCTCCGGGCCTGATCCCATAGACCCCTTTTCCTGTACCAACACCCCCCAAACACACACTCAGACTCTGACACACCTTGGAAGGAGTAACCACATCTTTCTTGACTGCAGCAATGCTGGCAAAATACTGGATGACTCTCTTGGTGTTCACAGTCTTCCCAGCACCGGATTCTCCACTGTGGGCACAGTAACAAGCAGGGTGAGTGTTTCACATTCCTAGTTCATCTCTCTTGCACTTTACTGAGAACTTAAACTCTTCCCTTCAAATATTTCACATATAAGAACATTAAAATAAATCTCAGATTGACTTACGTAATCAGGATAGACTGGTTTTCTCTGTCTGAAAGAGACAAAATAATGATTGATATTATCATACAAGGTAATATTTTGAATGATATAGCATTTATTTTGTGTGTGTGTGTCTTACCTGTCAGCATGTACTGATAGGCGTTGTCAGAGATGGAGAAGATGTGAGGGGGAGCCTCAGACCTCTTCTTGCCTCGATATGCATTGACCACCTCTGCATTGTACACAGGCAGCCACTTGTAGGGGTTCACTGTCACAGAACAGCCCAGAGTAGGTCTGAAAGGAGAGTCAACACTCAGTATCTGTCAGTCTATCAGAGGGTTTAGGGTTTGAGGTCACTCTGTACTCACGTAGATCATCCAGGCTGCGTAACGCTCTTTGAGGTTATACAGCACAGCGGGCTCATGCAGGAAGGTGAACATGGCCATGTCCTCAATTTTATCGAACTTGGGCGGGTTCTGAGGGTGGACATCGCACTCCTTCACTGTGACAGTCTGAAAATCAACACAGACAAGCCCTCAGGTTAGCACTCCATATGCAGAATAACATTAAAATA
The DNA here is from genome assembly GCA_036884735.1 of Huso huso. Taxonomy (NCBI): domain Eukaryota; kingdom Metazoa; phylum Chordata; class Actinopteri; order Acipenseriformes; family Acipenseridae; genus Huso; species Huso huso. Next base: position 7,659,355 of record CM072708.1, on the reverse strand, counting down.
TTAGCACAATGACCATGCACTGCCAGAAGGTGGTCGAATGTGCAAAAAAAACCTCCCAGGTAGTGTTGGATGATAATGACATTTTCAGTTATCGATTATCAGTTGTAAATTATCACGATTATCATGATTATCGGCTGAATAAAAAAATATATATAACATTTCTTGTAGTATATCTTGTTATTGCTACCTTGTTTACAAGCAAAAACAAAAATAATACAATGAAATTTACATTTGTTTGGTCACCTTTCAAATTTAAAAATATAAAAACGAAAACAGTGTTTCAAAAAATGCTGTCCGGTTCATACAAGTTATAAATTGCAATTAAAAAATATCAGCTGTTTCAGCAGAAAAAACATTAAAAAAAATTGGGAATATGTTATAAACATTTAGTTTAGGAGACACAGAGAGAAAAATTCTGATCATGCACACGACGAATGAATCCTGGAATTAAAAATATATACTGTATTTTGTTTTGTGTTTAATGGCTCAGATACCATTAAACACTCAAGTTCTCATTTCCCAAGTAATTCATAACTTGTATTTGAAATCTTTGCAGTTCAATATTTAAACATTTGGGAAATTATAGCACTTACTGTACATGTCTTACAGAACATACCTGAATAGTGTAGAACAGAGCACATTGTTAAACTTGTTACACCATTAGAAATGTAACTCTTGAAAATTATACTGAGTATCTTGAAGTGGGGTGTAAAACTCCCACTTTTTTCATTTAGCAGACACTTTTATCTAAAACGACTTACAGAGACTAGGAGGTGAACTACACATCAATAACTGCTGCTGCTGCAGAGTCACTTACAATAGGACCTCGGTTTTACGTCTCATCCAAATAGTGTGGCAAGGTTTTGGTTTTACATGTAACAAAACAAACACTGGATGGCGTGGACAGTATACTAATGAATATAAAACTGTTTACAAGCTGTTTTTCCAAAATAAAAAAATAATAATTAGCCAATGCTTACAGATAAATTATTATTTATTTCTTAGCTTACAGATAAATGTTCCAGTTGAAAGAGTCTGAAAGGTAAAAATATTGTGCTGTGTGATTCTTACCTTGCCATGGTAAGTCTCGGCGGTGACTTTGTCACCGTCGCGGCTGCTGATCTTGGCTTTGACAAACTCCTCCACAGGATCGGGTACGAAGCACTCCTTCTTCATGTCGAAGGGCTTGGTCTGCGCCTCCAGACGCTCCTTATCGGACTTCCGCAGGTAGGAGGCGGCGAGCCCAAACTCAGCCATCTGTGCGTCACTCATTTTAAACTCTAAATAGCAATTAGGGAGATAAAGAGTGATTCACAATTCATCGTTATGTTAAGTCTGTTTAGTTTTTCTTTTCTATTCTTTAACCGGTTAAGCTCATCGAGAGTTCTCTAAGGCATCAACAAGAGCAGCACCGAGTTACTTTTTCAAAAACAATTAATATTACACTGACAAGAAAGCACCAAAAGACCATTTAATAGTTTCCTCATATCTAGAAGCAGAAAGATTCAAAGTAACTCATCTTAGTGTTTTTTCAAGGGCTATTTTTAAACATTACAGTAGGAAAGAGGGTGTTCTTAACCTGAAATGTGTTAAAAGGCACAACTAAAAACTAAAAGAAAAAAAAGAGAATTTTAACTTCTGATGAAGCCATATGTTCATATTCAACAATAATTCAGATAAAACTCTTACCGATTCAGTGGAAAACGAGCAAGAACTAAAGCAGTGAGGCTCTTCAACCTGTAGGTAGTCAGACAAACACACAGTGTGACAAGAAAATCTGTGAGTCTTTCCTTCTCAGGAACTCCTTTATGATTTATTACCAGCAGGTGGCAGTGAAGCTAGAGATTTAAGGATGGCTTCTGACCACCCGTTACAATCTAGAATACCTGGAAATTAACAGCTTTATGTGTGAAAAGCTATTCGTAAAGTTTAAAGAACAAGCCCTGTACATTTTTTTCCGTCTGAAAGTTTCATAAGAAAATAATTCATCTTGTTGTCTGCAGAAAGCACGCTGAAAAAACAGTTAAAACAGTCTAATTATGAATCAACATGAAAGAAAAGTCTGTTCATGTGGCTAAAAACAATACAGAAACAGTGGCTATCTAATAATAATATAACAATAGGACCCCTCTACCCTTCAGACACAATGAATGCTTACCAAAATAAATGCTTACTCCGTTTACACCAGACCCTGCTGCTCCCCTTTATAAAGTGAACAACTCTCCCAAATTTGGAGGTGACATCCCAGGAGGCAGGAATCTAATTGTGTCTCTAAGTCTGGCAAGGGGGTTGTGCCCTTTTATGTCACTGTACATGTTTCATAACAAGATCAGTAATGTTTTTTTTTTTTCATATCCTTACTTAAGTTAATTTTCTGTCCATAATAGGAATTCCCTATGTGAGGTGGCTTTAGATAGACACAAGCACAGCGATAAAGAGAATTACATACACATGCAGGGGGCTAACATGAGTACCTTAGGGACATAGATACACGATGTTCACACAAGGGCACAGACCCACAACAAGGATAAGTATATTTTAAAATGTACATTCTTTGTTGTTGTAGTAGCTGAAGTATTTTAAAGGGCAGGAGAAGAAAACATATCCAGTTAAAATAAAAAGAAAACATTCAAACCCCAGTGCACTAACAAGGAAACATAATACACAGTCACACCCATGCCATACATGCACAGGAGCGCAGACAGTCCCTGTTAGGGATCGTGGATGTGAGCAGAGGTACTTCAATAAAGAACTTTCACAGGTGACAGAAATTCGACCCCCTCATTAATGCAATATAGCTCTTCAAACCCCTTTGCAGCTGTCTCCTATTGTGAACTAAAGTCAATGTTAGCCTGCTTTCCTTCTTCAGCCTGTGAAAGCATTGCTCCCTGGGCCATAGGGTGCATATCTGACGTTGTTTCCTTCCCTTTATCATCGAGTACAAAGATAACCCTGTGAAATTCCTGCCCCGCGCCACTCTCTGATTGAGGAGGACAGGTTGAGCGTCACATTCAGAGCGAGACATTAGTCATAATGTTTGTACAGGATCAACTGTGTTTACCTGTGCATAACAATGTTTTGTTATACACAGATAAAGAGAGAGATACAAATATAGAGACTGTATAGAGTCACATCAGTTGTGATGTTTTGATGTTATCACTTTACTGTCTATAAAAATGAATCTCATGTCAATTTAAGTTAATCAATTACTATGGATTGACTATAACAGTTATGAATGTCCTGTTAAAAGGAAACTGGAACTCAGTTTAAAACTATGCTGCTACTGTACCTCTCCTGATGTGCAATTTGTTTGGAAGTTATAACACCATCGATTCCTGTTTTTAAAATAACCTTTGTATTCTAAAATCAAGATGTGAATGGGACTGGAGACTTTGTTCAAAATGATAACTCCCTCATGATCAATTCTAACTTTGCAATACTAGTACATGTACTACGAATTGATCAGTTTGTAGTACACCGTACACCGTACATCTGCAACAGCTCAAGCAGTGCTGACCTGATGCCCAGCTTCCCATTGTGCGCTAAAACACTGTTCCCATCTGTCTAGACCTCTCTTGCAATCAGCACCGACTCACCAAGAATTTAAAACCAATAAAAGTCAATAGTGCCACTGTGGCTTGAAGGATTGTGACATTTGCTCTGAAAGGAAGAGTGGATTTAAGCCAGTTTATTTATTATATGCTGTAACCCTACTCCCTGTTGTCTTTTACCTCTTGTCTATTAATAAAGTGTCTTTGTGCTGCTTATGATTGAAAGGACACATGAGAGTCACATGGCCTCATATCTTTCAGCATGAGCATCATCACTCTGATGAACTCTGTTCATTAACACTCTAGCTCCCAAACGAATGTATACAGACATATTGCAGATATGTCACAAAAAACAGCACATACTTTGGAGCAACCAAACTTATCCAGCTGACAAAAAGTAAATAAATAAAAATACCTGGTTTCCCTGCCATTGATACAGCAGTTATTTTCTCCAACTAATTTGTTAATATGAAAATATTACATTTAATCTAATTTATTTAAAACAAAAAAATGTACTTTTTGTGATTAAAAAAAAAAAAGTACAAGCATATCCGGGGCAGGGGGCAGCAGCTGTGTTTGACCTGTGTGTCATGCTGTCACCAGACACTCTCTGATGACCTGTATAATCTGTTAATTTTCCAAAGTGAAAGCATACAAAGGTCCATAATTAGAGCCCCACACCCTTGCACTCTCTCCTGCCGGCACACACACAATGCAGTAAGGGTCTGTAAGGCTTGAAGGTGACCTGTTCTGAGAGGCAGCACTGAAGCCTGTTTCATTGCTGCTGGAAACAGGGAGGTAAGGAGTGCTGACTCCATATTCTGTAATTAATATTAACAACAATAATGATAATAATAAAAATACACAGTGCAACCCATGCTGAAGATTCTTCACTTCTGGTAAGGAGTGCTTGCTGTCTGTGGTCTTAATCACTATTGACACATTAACATAAATACATACTAATACTAATAATAATAAAACTGACACACTTATTGCTTTTTACGTTTTGTCAGTTTATGTGAAATCTTTCAACAATGTATCCAGGCACAGGAAAGATAACAGCAAACCACGAAACTATTTTTACTTTTTGCACTATAAGACACAACAACAAGTAGTTATCTTTGGGTTAATTTTCTCTAAAGGTAAGAATTGTGGTATCAAATATAAACCAAACATTTTCCTTCAAATAGTTTTATTAACAGTAGCTGTAATATTTATCATTTTAAATAACATACCTGGAATTTGTCTTTTCATTGTTAACATCCTGACAACTTTTTACACTTATAACTTGTTTCAAAGCTTTTTTTTTTCAAAATTTCCGCTCTAGTGCACTGATAGTGTCAGGATAATTGCCCACATTGTCAAAAAAAGCCAGAGCACTTGTTGTTGTTTTTTTATTATTATTAATCGCTCTTCCAGCAGGATTTAGAGGACAGATCTCACCCCAGTGCACTAGAGCGGACATTTAAAAAACATACATTTGAAACAGGCTTTAAAGTGTAAAAAGTTGTCAGGATGTTAACAATGAAAAGAAAAATGACAGGTACATTATTTATACAGTTATAACAATATGTGGGGACATGTAACGCTATATTTTTTATGATTTTAACTTATTCTTTAAGTACTGTTGTTTAAATGTAGTTTTCAAGCACACTCAAGGTCTGGATCTTAATTCTTGTTTAATGTATTTAAATAGACATGACCTTATATATTAGCCAATAAACTGTCTGTCTAGTCTACTCGCTTGCCTACAAATGCAGTTCACTGCTGTGTGTCACGCTGTCAACCTATGAACTCCAAGTTCCTAGTCTTAGTTGTCCTAGTTGTCTGCCATTGACATTATATAACCCAGGCTAGTTCTTGCAAATAGTATTTAGAAAAAAAACAGACAGCTACAACTTGTGCACAGCTGTGTTTTCAGTACAAAGTTAAACCTGTCTTCAGTACCTGTTCATTAGATGGTTGTGGCACTTACTTCTGTGATTACCGTATTACATACAGACGTGCTCAAATTTGTTGGTACCCTCCACAAAAAAACGAAGAATGCACAATTTTTCTGAAATAACTTGAAACTGACAAAAGTAATTGGCATCCACCATTGTTTTATTCCATATTTTAGAAATCAGACTTTGCTTTTGATTTTTATTCAACATAATATTGTAAATAATAAAACAAATGAAAATGGCATGGACAAAATGATGAGTAGGCAATCACTGCAATCAAACGTTTTCTGTAACTTCTGCACCTGTAACTGTCAAAGCTCCAGCTGTCTCAGGTTTGATGGGTGCCTTCTCCAGACTGCACGTTTCAGCTCTTTCCATAGATGTTCTAGATTCAGATCAGGACTCAGAAGGCCACAGAATAGTCCAATGTTTTGTTCTTATCCATTCTTGGGTGCTTTTAGCTGTGTGTTTTGGGTCATTATCCTGTTGGAGGACCCATGACCTTGACACTGAGACAGAGCTTGACACTGGGGCGTACGTTTAGCTCCAGAATGCCTTGATAGTCTTGAGATTTCATTGAGCACAGATTCAAAACCCTGCCAGGCGCAAGCAGCCCCAAAACATAACCGAGCCTCCTCCATGTTTTACTGTTGGTGTTCCTTCATTTTTCGTCTGTGAACATAGAGCTGATGTGACTTGCCAAAAAGCTCCAGTTTTGACTCATCTGTCTAAGGACATTCTCCCAGAAGGATTGTGGCTAGTCAATATGCATTTTAAATGTTTTTCTTTCAAAAGTATTCCTGAAAAAAACAGACAGGTTTGGAGTTCACTTGTATCTCTTTGGCAGTTATCCTGGTGTTGTTCAATCTGGGGTCGATTTTTCCTCTTGCGGCATACCATGGGGAGGTTGGCTACAGTTCCATGGACCTTAAACTTCTTTAATAATATTTGCAACTGTTGTCACAGGAACATCAAGCTGCTTGGAGATGGTCTTGTAGCCTTTACCTTTACCATGCTTGTCTATTTTCTTTTCTGATCTCCTCAGACAACTCTCTCCTTTGCTTTCTCTGGTCCATGTTCAGTGTGGTGCACACAATGGTTGTGACTACTTTTCTCCATTTAAATCTGAATGACTGATTACAAGATTGGAGACATGTGTGATACAAATTAAAAGAAACTAATTAGTTTGAAATATCACTATAATCCAATTAATTATCTTTTCTAAAAACAAATGTGTCCAGGCCATTTTAGAATATCTTTGTAGAATAAGCAATAATTCATCTCTTTTCACACTTTATTCTATGACATACCAAAAGGCATGCAAGTATACATGATAAAATAGCTTTTAATTTCATCACTTTTCAGGAGGAATGAAGCATTATTTCAATGAGCTCTACCAACAAATTTGACCTGTATGTAACCCAAGCTAACCCTGTAACTACTGTAGAACTGAAGATCAGCTCCTGAATCTGTACCTTAACAGGATCAGAGGCAAAAAACCTAAAATATATGAGTAAGAGCCACTCAGAAAGATTCCAAGCATCATAGAAGGGGATAGTAAAAAAGGTTATTTGAATCTACTGTATTTGAGATGTGATGTGATGTGATGTGACTACAGCCGTATTGTCATATTCTTGTCTTTGGTGCAGGAAACTTACCAGCTAAAGTGTGGGACAATTTACAAAAAAAAAAACATCTTAACTATATTGCAGGTAAGAAGACTATTATTGGTATTTTGAGCTTCAAATGATACTAGATCTCGTAAGTGTTAACATCAGTTGAAATTGTTTATAGATAATACTGTACTTACATACATGTATTACATACTGTATCTTCAGTGTTCGTGTTCTCTACCAATCAGTTTGCAGAGTATAGATGCGAACTGCTAAAGAAAAATATTGAATAAATTATTATTATTATTATTATTATTATTATTATTATTATTATTAATAGTAATAAACTATATGTTGCATTGCATCAAGTCTACTGTATATTGAATTATCTGGTCCAGATGGTGCTTTTTATTATTTCATCATCATGTTTAAAAAAAAAAAGTTAGGGGGCATGTGACCAAATCATCTTAAACTACTATTACAAAACAGGGATGAAAAAGTTCCTAACTCAACCAGAAGTCAGTTATTTCCATAGCTATAACTGACATGCTAGCTTTTGTCAATCAAACTGAAACTTTTTCTTCACAGTTTGCCACAGAAAGCAACTTCTTAGGCAATGCCACGGCATAATAATAGCCCTAAGCTTTATTTCAGACATAAGATCCTGACAAACAACATTATAACATTATTTAGGATATCATTTTTAAAATATCACATTAAAAACTGTTGATATTAGTCACATAGGAAATGTTTTTGTAACGTTTACTTGATGCAAGATAAAATAAGTACATTTTCTGTTATGTAGCCTCGGGGCACATCACAGCTTTTATTTTGTCTGACTACAACATCCCTTCTCTGTATGGGTTCAGGAGTTTAGCCTATAATTATATTCATTCATCAAAGCAGACACACAACACAGAAGCATCATAATTCATTTTCAAATGCATTTTACTTCTACAGAGCAGAGTTTTACTCTTCAAGGGGAAGAGAGAGACAGATACACAGAGAGAGACAGACAGAAAAGAGGAGAAAGAGAAAAAAATTGTGAGTTTTTAATTTTTTTATTTTGTTCATTTATTTTACGGACTGAAACATGAGAGGTGTAATATCCCATTTCTGTATCTCCTAAGTGCAGCCCCACATCACTGGAAGTGTGTTGGTTCAGGGTAACCATGGAGAGCTGAGAATACTGTGGTTACTGTGGTATCTGTATCTCTCACTCACCTCAGCCTCCTCCAGAGCAGACTGTATTTCAGACTTCTGCTCCAGCTGCATCCTAGCCTTCTCCAGCTCATGGATGGTCTTGCCTCCCTCACCGAGTTGCTCAGTCAGGTCAGAGATTTCCTCTGGGTAAATAAGAACATTCCTTCAGTACAATGGCTTCTCTAAAAGGGTTCAGAATTAGAAACACAGCTAACAAAAGAATTGTGTGAGTTTGGATCCCCCACCTTGCAGGTTCTTGTTCTCCCTCTTCAGAGTCTCCAGATTGTCCAGAGCCTCCTCATAAGCGTTCTTCAGCTTGAAGAGTTCAGTGCTCAGGGACCTGGCCTCCTTCTGGGAGCCCTCCAGCTCACTCTGCGACTCTTCAAACTTCTGCTTCCACTCGTTCAGGACCTGGCATGGGCACGGTGAGAACAAGTCATTACAATCACATTGTAAAAAAGGGTTTCAAAATACAGCAGCCACCCATAACTAAACCTAATGCATTCTCTTCATCAAAACCCCCAAATCTCACCTTGTCAAAGTTCCTCTGCTTCTTGTCCAGAGCAGCGGCTGCTGCGTTGGACCTCTCCAGATCCACCATGAGATCTTCAATCTCATTCTGCAGCCTGTGTTTGGTCTTCTCCAGGGAGGAGCATTTAGCATTCACAGCCTCGACGGCTTCCTCTGCATCCTGCAGCCTCTGAGCCAGCTTCTTCCTGGGAGATGGGGAAGGAGGAAAAAGATTTCAGGATCACTGGAGACAGCAGTACTAAAATAACTACTAAGTAACTGTTTAGCAGTCTTACACCAGAGCTTCAAAGTGACTCAATCTCAACTTCACTCACATTCTCAGTTACCAGTCTGCAAACAGTCAAACGTTTTGTTCATCTTATATCGTGATTCAAACATAACGCAAACAAAAAGCTCATCTGCCAGAGGTAAAGTTATTTTTACTGATCCCTGGAAACCAACACTTGAAAAGTCTGGGTCTTATTCTAAAACTTTTTGAAAAAACTTAACAACAGAGAGATGTTTTTTTATCTGTGTCAGTGTCTATTAAAAGGGTTTTCAAACAACAGGATTAGAGCATATAGAATCAAGCAGCACTTGCCAAAAGGGATTCAAAGTGAGGATTTTCAGTTGACAGACCTTATGCCTATTGCAAGAAAGAGCTTTGAGGCAATATATCACTGCACACCACCATCACCACCACCACCACCATCACCATTGCAGCTGTCCCCTATTATGAAACTTGAGACCAAGGTCAATATGAATCTGCTTTCCTTCTTCAGCTAGTGAAAGCATTGCCCCCAGGGTGCCTCTCTCTGACATTGCATTGTTTCCTTGCCTTTATCCTTCACTACAAAGATAACCCTGTGAAATTCCTGCCCCGCGCCACTTGCTGATTGAAGAGCTGTAACGTAACCCTGTTCCCTGTTGTATTTTACAGCTGCTTGTCTATTTATAGAATGCAGCTTATGAGTGAAAAGAAATATAAGAGTCATCTCACCTCACATTTTGCAGCAGCATTGCTGTTTAATAATGCTCCAGCTTTTTATTTTTTTCCTGAAAGGTGAAATTAACTTTCTGAATTGTTTTGTTTTTTTGGGTCGACAGTATAAACTGCCTTCACAGACTGTACTGTCTCTGCTGTAAGCATCATGGTAATAGATACCTATGCTACGTGCCAGGCTGTCACTTCATAGCCTCTGATGATCTGTATAATTTGTTAAACTCAGTGGTGAAGGTGAAGCGGCACCTATTTTGAACCCCCCCACCCCTTCCTCCCTCCCCCGCCTCGCAAAAAGAGTGTCTGAAACTTGAAGGTGACCTGTACTGCATTGACGTCTATACCATTCCCACTGGAAGTCAGGGAGGTAAGAAGTGCTGACTATATGCTCTTACTGATACTAGGGAGAATACTACTACAACTAATAATAATAATAATAATAAGACAGAACCACTGATACACAGTGCCGACTCCCTGTGCTCCTGTTAGTTATACTTATATGACTACAAATAATATAATGAATACTGGAAAGGAGTGCATTTCCTGATGAAGAGGCCTCACTGACAGCTCTTCAGAAACAGGTAATGAGTGCTGACTGATTCCTCTTAGTCATTGATAGTTAACTCTTTTGTTTGCATTTCTTTACTTTTCATATATTTTAATTCTTCTCATTTTGTATTCTTATTTATTTTTATTTTTTTTATATAAAATGTGGTCCAATCATCTGAACTGTACTCATTTTTTTTTTCTTTTTAGTCAGTTAAAATTGGATAGAAAATCACTCGTGTCTTTTGTTTTCAGAAAATTGCAAAAAAATGATTGCTGGGCTAATTATGTACTACTCTGTTAAGATAATTAAGATTCAAATAAAAATGCAGACATTTTTTTTTTCTTCTGAAATGTAAAAGTAATATACAAATATAACTTTAAATAAATCATTGCTGGGTGTCATTATATATTGGTAAATATTTTTTTGGGCTACAGCAAACCCCTGGAGGGCACTTTTAGCATTGCAGCAGGATAGAAAAAACGACTGTACTTAAGATACTTTACCAGAACCTGACTTTTCTGCACCTTTTACAACTATTGGTAAATGTTTATAATTTTACATTTCTGTTTAATTACAATATAGTGCAACAAAACATACCTTTTTGCATCCACACCTCTCTAAATTCTCACAAGGTATGATGTTGAATCCCACCCCAAGCCTCATGACCTTTCCTTCTCTATCTCTTTGAGACCCTGTAAAAAAAAGTGAATTATGAAAACTGAGTACCATTAGTAATCCTACAGTGTATTTTATAAATATCACAAGGCATGCTTTAAATAGGCCCATCAGAAAAAATAAGTGTGAGCTACTTTACAAATACTTTTGTATAATATGTTATTATTATTATTATTATTATTATTATTATTATTATTATGGAAAATACTACTTGCTAGAACCAAAGTCATTGTATTTTATCTTGCTCTTAATTGTATTATTACTTGTAATGTGATTCTTGAAATGTATTTTTGTTTACGACTGTAAATCGCCCTGGATAAGGGCGTCTGCTAAGAAATAAATAATTTATTATTATTATTATTATTATTATTATTATTATTATTATTATTATAATAATAATAATAATAATAATAATAATAATAATATTTTCCATACATGGAAAAAAAGATGATTCTAACAAAAAAGTTATAAGTACTTTAAGGTGTATTTCATATCATTTTGACAATGAAAAGGGGCAATAACGATCCGTTTTGATGAACAAGTTGTCATATAAAACGCTAAGGCGGTCTAGGTATATGTGGCGAAATTTGCTTAGCTGAATGCAAATGTAAAAAAATGTTCAGCATAATTACACGCGCACAGCTGGATGACAGTTGCTTCGGAACTGATTTTAAATTTCAAAGTACGTTGCCTAATTGGAAATTGTTTAATATATTATTAACGGTTTTTTTTTTAAATTAAAACACGACACTGCTCGTTATCTATTGAATAATAATAATAATAATAATAATAAAATAATAATAATAATAATAATAATAATAACAGGAGAGAGAGGCAGTCAACATATTATATCGTGACAAAAAACAAAGATTAAATTTATAATAATTATAAAGATAATAACAATGGCAATATGAATTGTAATTTATAATTAAGATAATAATAATTAAGATAATAATAACAATACGCTCACTTGTGACTGTAATTTCAAATGAATGACACAAGTGAAAAAATATGTTAAACTTACCGCTTTCTTAGGAGTACAAGAAAACGAGCTATTTTTCCTTTTCACACTTTTTCCATGTCGCATTTACGTTTATGAATGGAAACAGTATTAAATTATTAAAACAAAATTATAATACTTATTATTTTTTGGTTCAACTTTAAAGGTCTGAAATAAGCGTCTTCACAGGGTGTCGCTTTCAAATGTAACCGTTATCCCTGTCAGTCTCGTGCTCTTTCCAGAATCTTCTTGCCCACGAGGCTAATTCCACGACTGAAAAGAATTAAGATTTTATTTTTTCAAATATAACAGCCGTTAGTGAGTGGCGCGCCTTTTGACGTCTACAACAATCATTTATAAATATTTTTCGCACTTCGTACCCGTCTGTAAGTACAAAAAATCATATTAATTTTCATGAATAATTTATCAATATCAATTTACCCACGTATATGTGAAAAACTATATTTTGTGTTGTAGATAAGGGCGTATTGTATTTAATTTTATATATATATATGTAATACAGCGTCGTAAAAAACTATAAGCTTGTGAAAATGACCCTGCCTTTTTATGTAAACACCCTTTTTAAAAACAAATATTTATTTATATATTTACGTGTTATATATATAGGTGCCTGGTAATTTTAGTAAATAACAAAAAAAAAAAAAAAAAAAAAAACTGGGGTATTTGTTGTTGTCATGGTTATGGGGCCTTGCACCGCAAGGAACCAAAGATGGTAAATAAAGAAAACACCGGCTTTAAATGTATTTGACAAATTCCGGTCCTTTGTTCCACGGTGTATTTTTTATTTATTTATTTTATTTTACTTTATTTTTTTTGTAATGTTTGGAATAACACCAGGGCCGAATAAGACAGTATATTCATAATTTAAGGGACTTCGGTTTAAAAAGGCGGGCTGGTGCTACAGCCAAGGAAAGAGTATGTTAATGGCCGTAACTAGCTATTAGCTATGATGCTCATGTAAAAATTCTGGTAAAGTACAAAACACTCCTTAATTTTCTCTGTTGGCTTGCCGTGTAACATAGATTTGGAGACTGAATAGTAAATACCAAGCAGTCATATAAATACAGCCAGCTATAGCCTGAAAAAGTTTGACCTGGGTACTAGAATGTCAGCTGTGGTTACGACTCTGGGTACGTTTAGGAAATATTAAAATCTATCTAAATTACAGATTATAAAACATAGCCCTGTCCCCATTTCTGCAGGCATGTTACAATGAAGAATTCTTGTGCCACACCCCACTGCTAAAAGAGAGCGCCACAGAGTGGAGGAGCTGAGAGGTAAGATACATTATCCTCTGGCCAGTAACCTGGGATATCCACCACTTCTGCCTGTGCCTCTTAACATGTAACGACAGTTTCAAGCAAAAGCATGGAAGTAAAATAATAAATGTCATGATTAAGCTGAAATAAAATTGACCACAAAGGTCGAACATCAGTCTTCCGTTGCTGCTGCCCTGGTTGATGGACGATGGCCTACCTTCAGCCATGAACTCACAAAGGGAATGGGATCAGATCTCTCTAGTGGGGGTCTGTTAACATCCACAAACAGTTGGGAAAGCCAGGCTTTGTACTGGAAGTCAACTAGAGTCAGATAAATTGAGTTGCTTTCATTTCGACATGATGTAAAACAAACACCTCCAGATAATGCCTAAACGATAAAGCATGTCATTTTCTAAAGCTTCTGGGTTACAGGTATATCATTTAACAGTGCAGACTTTCTGCTAGGTTGCTTTCAGGCAGCGTGTTCTAAACAGCTGATACTTATAACACTTCCATTGCTCTCCCAACTGGCTCCAACATTGATAACTCCGACTGAATGCAGAGGCAATACAGAGACCCCTAGATTATGAATTCTGACCCTTAAAAGGGGTCTGTAGTCTCTAATGAGGGAGCTTTAGCCCCCAAAGCCCCTTCATATTTCGAGCTCTGACTTTGCCACTCTTTTCTAAAAAGCATGTTTGTTTGGTTTAAACGGTATAGTACCGGAATACAGTCTTTTCTGCCGTGCTTAGAGCCCCTGACAATCCAATTGTGATCTTGTTTAGGCTATTCTTTTATATTAAAGGCATTGAGAAAGACTTCTTGTCAAAACGTTTGTAACAGAATATTACTTATTTTAGTTTATTTTAGTACTATAGTATGTAATTTCTTGTTAGCGTCTTTTAGTATTTTTAAATGTACCGTTATTGAGTGTTTTTACAGTTATCGATGTAATAAGGGACAAGGCAGATTGCTGTGTCCTGGTGCAACGTGGACTATTAATATACAGCTGTGGCCAAAAGATTTGCATCACCTAGAATTTTAGGATTGAGACATCATTTAACAAAAAAAAAGCAACTATATGAACATAATTTAGATCTTTTTATTAATCAAAGAGAAACTCCTAAATGATATCACAAATTTAAAAAGTCTACTGGAAGCCATATTAGTAGTACAGTGGTATATTTCATGTTAGATTTTGAAATCTGGAAAGTATCTGGAAAACTACAAAGCGGTGTGTAATTCAATATGTTAACATTATTAAGCAGGTTTCATTCGACTTTGTGAAGCAAAATGTGTTAATTCTAGAGGGTGATGCAAAACTTTTGGCCACAGCTGTAGACAGATGTATTGTATATGACTAGAGATTAACACTGTTGATTGGGACTGTCAATGGAAATTAGCCTACTGACTCATGCAAGTGACACTTATAAGAGCATAAGAACATAAGAAAGTTTACAAACGAGAGGAGGCCATTCGGCCCATCTTGCTCGTTTGGTTGTTAGTAGCTTATTGATCCCAGAATCTCATCAAGCAGCTTCTTGAAGGATCCCAGGGTGTCAGCTTCAACAACATTACTGGGGAGTTGGTTCCAGACCCAAATTCTCTGTGTAAAAAAGTGCCTCCTATTTTCTGTTCTGTTCTGAATGGTCCTGGTCCCCTGGGTCGACATTGTCAATACCTTTTAGAATTGTTATAATTGTATGTGTCCCTGATAAATAAATACAATAAACAAGACTTGTTGGTTAACTGTTGCCTTGTGTTCTGAGTGTGAATTATGTAGGTTCACAAGTTCTGGTCTTCAGAGATTGTTTTGGAATTGCAGGCGGTCCCTGGCCATTCCCTCAACCCTGGCCTTTGACGGTGACTTTGAGGCATTTCTCTTTCATGTACACTTTTTTTTTTATTCCTGGTCCACTGTGTGTGATTGGTTGACCAGTTCACACTTAGTTCTGGTCTCTTGTTATGCCTCCTAACAGACTGTTAATCCTCTGGACATGAACACGTTGAACAGGGTCACTGAAGGTTAACGAGGGGCTGTGTTTGCTTTTCATTTTTCACGCTGAGGGAACCATTTCAAGAAGCAGCAGAGTGCTCCACTAATACACTAGTTATACTGACTACAATGAGAACAGAACTTCAGTTACTGACCTCCCTGACATGGAGTCTGCAGTCTTTTTTTTTTCAACACACACCACAGGAGCATCACTGTTCATTTTCAAATGCTTTTATTTCTACAGAATGTACAGGAAGGGAAGAGAAACGGCAGAAGGGACACTAAACCACAGCAGACAATAGTTTTTCAGAAAGGTCCGTCTGAGAGCTTCACTCTTCATCCAGCCCTTTCTGGAAGGGGAAGAGAGAGACAGACTGGTGAGTAGCAGCTCTATGATCAACATGGGTTTATTTCAGTTCCACACGTTTTAGTGGTGCTTTAGTGGAGCCCCACAGCCCTGGAAATGGGGCGAGTTAGTTTTTTTTTTTAAAAGTGACTCAAAACCCCTCAAATAGTCTTTCTTTCTGTCTTGTGAAGGAAGCGAGTTAGTAAAATGCCCACCCTTGCTCCGTGAATCAATGCTTTATGTCTGTGAGAATGTTTAGCAAAATACTGACAAGCACTGCAGTGCTGTTAGCCACAATACACTATCTAAAATCTGATAAGTTATCACAGTTAAATAATGGTGAGTTCTGCAGGTAATGCATTAAGTTCTTATGGTGATATATGTACTTACCCTTTTGAGCTTTGTTTTTAAACTATAGCTCCATTTCCTATACGAAGTTCTGATGCATGCCACCAAAAAGTGCTTTCTTCCGACAGCAGCAGTGATGTCTCGTTTACATTGCCTCCTTTCTTTACCACAATTCATATTGACCGCAGCATAGCAGTTAAAAAATACTTTGTATTCACCGTTCTGTCTCTACAAATACAGCAATCTAGAAAAACAACTTCTTAAAGTTAAACTTTCAAGTTGCCGATTTGTATTTGTTTATGTATTTGTTAATTTATTTTTGCTGCTTGTAACACAAAGCAACGCAAACACATGGCAGCACGCATCAGGACACCACAGAGGAAACGGGGGCTGCTACATTTGGTAATCATCAATGCCTTTCAAGAAGCATATACAGCAGTAGCAGTTAGACAGTTTTGATAAAGTAATGAAGCAATAACATGAAAACAATAAGTGTCTAAGATACAAGTTCCTATCTAGATTTAAAAATAGGCAAGGTCAAGTACTGTCAGGGAAATACAAAAATGACAGGTGAGCGGGGGAGGGTGAAAGCACTCACCTTGCCCCCGATGTCACGGGTCTTGGCACGGAGCTTGTTGACCTGAGATTCGGCGATATCAGCCCTCTCCTCAGCCTCGTCCAGCTCATGCTGCAGCTTCCGGAACTTGCCCAGGTTAGTGTTGGCAGTCTCCTCCTGACAGTGACACACAAGAGCAAAGTCAATGGTTCATCTGTAATACTGGGCTGAATGGAAAGTGCTTGAACACTCGGATGAGAAGAGAATGTAGAGAGTTACTTACAGCCTCCTCGGCAGTTCTCTTGTACGACTTCACCTTCATCTGCAGCTTGTCCACCAGGTCCTGCAGGCGGGCCATATTCTTACGGTCCTCCTCAGTCTGAAACAAACAATTCAATAATCACACCTCAGTCATTCGCAAGGGCATTCACAGTATCAACTGCATTGCAGAACAGAATGGAGATACCTGGTAGGTCAGCTCTTTGATGCGTCTCTCATATTTCTTGACTCCCTTCACAGCATCGCTGCTCTTCCTCTGCTCCCCTTCCAGCTCATTCTCCAGCTCCCGCACCTGAAATCATAATGACAGAAAGGTGTCAGGTCCTGATGGTTAGCTATGATTCAATAAATCGAGACCTGTAACTGTCAGCCACTTACGCTGGCCTCAAGCTTTTGCAGCTGCTTCTTGCCGCCCTTCATGGCGATTTGCTCGGCCTCGCCCAGGCGGTGCTGCAGGTCCTTGATGGTCTGCTCCATGTTCTTCTTCATGCGCTCCAGGTGAGCGCTGGTGTCCTGCTCCTTCTTCAGCTCCTCTGCCATCATGGCAGCATCAGTGATGGCCTTCTTGGCTTTCTCCTCAGCGTTCCTGCACTCCTGCACAGCCTCCTCCACCTCTGTCTGCAGCTGGGACGTGTCGCTCTCCAGCTTCTTCTTCTGGTTAATCAGGCTGGTGTTCTGCAGAGAGAGAGAGAGAGACCCAGTTTACAGAGAACTGACTGGGGAATCAGGCTTGTATTCCATAGTCATCTCTGCTCCGGTGCTGTCGTACCTGTGAGTGCAGCAGTTGAACCCTCTCACTGATGTCCAGAAGCTCCTGTTCAGCCAGCTTTATGGCTCTCTGTCTGCTCCAACACCACCCTCAGCTCCTCCAGCTCAGCCTGCAGGAGATTGTTGCGTCTCTCCACTATGGCGATGTTCTCCTTCAGGTCATCATTGGCACGCAGGGGAGTCATCCAGCTGGAGCTGAGCATCCTGGAGGCCAAAGAGGACAAAAAAGATCAAGCATTCTGAATTAAAATAGTCACAAAGGGGCAAGATAAGTGATAAAACCAGACATCTTTGTGAGGAAGACTGAATTCATCTTCACAGCAAGCCAAGGGTATCAGAGAGGAGCTTATTGTTTATCAAAACAAAAGAGCAGCATTACCTTCAGGTTGGCGTGGACACTCTTGAGCTGCTTCTGTGACTCTGCAGCCATCCTGTTGGCCTGGCTCAGCTGGATCTCCATCTCATTGAGGTCTCCCTCCATCTTCTTCTTCAGCCTGAGGGCCTCGTTCCTGCTGCGGGTCTCTGACTCCAGGGAGGTCTGCAGGGATTCAACCACTCTCTGGTTGTTCCTCTTGGCCTGATCCATCTCCTCGTCCTTCTCAGCCAGCTTGCGCTCAATCTCAGCCTTCACCTGGTTAAACTCCAGCTGAGCTCTCAGGATCTTCCCTTCCTCATGCTCCAGGGAGGCCTGTCAGGAGACAATAAGTTCTTTAGGATACATTCTGATACAAAGCTTCCTATCCTAATATCTATTAATCGGCACCTTTTTTTGGTACATCTTGCCTGTGTTTCTCCCTCCTAGAATCCCAGTATCTGTATCTCTCACTCACCTCAGCCTCCTCCAGAGCAGACTGTATTTCAGACTTCTCCTGCTCCAGCTGCTTCCTAGCCTTCTCCAGCTCATGGATGGTCTTGCCTCCCTCACCGAGTTGCTCAGTCAGGTCAGAGATTTCCTCTGGGTAAATAAGAACATTCCTTCAGTACAACAGCTTCTCAAAAAGGGTTCAGAATTAGAAACACAGCTAACACAAGAATTGTGTGAGTTTGGATCCCCCACCTTGCAGGTTCTTGTTCTCCCTCTTCAGAGTCTCCAGATTGTCCAGAGCCTCCTCATAAGCGTTCTTCAGCTTGAAGAGTTCAGTGCTCAGGGACCTGGCCTCCTTCTGGGAGCCCTCCAGCTCACTCTGCGACTCTTCAAACTTCTGCTTCCACTCGTTCAGGACCTGGCATGGGCACGGTGAGAACAAGTCATTACAATCACATTCTAAAAAAGGGTTTCAAAATACAGCAGCCACCCATAACTAAACCTAATGCATTCTCTTCATCAAAACCCCCAAATCTCACCTTGTCAAAGTTCCTCTGCTTCTTGTCCAGAGCAGCAGCTGCTGCGTTGGACCTCTCCAGATCCACCATGAGATCTTCAATCTCGTTCTGCAGCCTGTGTTTGGTCTTCTCCAGGGAGGAGCATTTAGCATTCACAGCCTCGACGGCTTCCTCCGGCATCCTGCAGCCTCTGAGCCAGCTTCTTCCTGGGAGATGGGGAAGGAGGGACAGCTTTCAAGACTGCAGTCCTATCAGGGTCGCTAATTAACTGTGTAGCAGTCTTACACCAGAGCTTTATATATAAATTTCACTCTATGTTCTCAGAGTTGCACAGTCTGCAAGCAGACAAACTTTTTGTTCGTCTTATATTGTAATTAAAACATAACGCAAACAAAAAGCTTATCTGTCTGAAGAAAAGTTATTTTTACTGTCACCTGGAGGTCTGTAACTCTTGCTCATATTCTAGAACTAACTTAGCTGTAGATAATATGTTTAGTTGCCCATACTTGGCCTCCTCAAGCTCCTCAGTTCTCTGGATGGCGTCGGTCTCATATTTGGTTCTCCACTGTGCCACCTCTGAGTTAGCCTTGGAGAGACTGCGCTGGAGCTCAGCCTTGGCCTCCTGCTCCTCCTCATACTGCTCCCTCAGGAGGTCTGAGTCATGGCGGGCAGACTGCACTGCATGTCCAAGTGCGTTCTTCGCCTGGGGAGACATCAAGCAAACAGTTAGAAACCTGGCTTTCAGACACCCTGTTTAATCAGAAGAAAGTATTTGATGCTGCTTTACCTTCACTTCCTCTTCCAATTGTCTCTTCAGGTCGTCAATCTGCTGAGTGTAGGACTGCTTGCCTCTGGTCAGCTGAGAGACAAGAGATTCCTTCTCTTCAAGACGTCTAGCAAGCTCACCTAACAAGACAAAACCGAAGATGTGTCTTAGAACTCTGACCACATGAAAAACATTCTGATAATAAAGTATTTTCTACATCTCTTTCTTGGAGATTGACCATAATATTACTTCCTCAAAATAACAATGTTGTTGTATGCAACTCTTACCATTCTCAGTCTGCAACTTAGCCTTCTGTGTTGTAAAGTCATTGATGGTGCGTTGACCTTCTTCAGCCTTGGTCCTGTATTCATTCATCTGATCTTCCAGAGTCCTGCACATCTTTTCCAAGTTAGCCTGCATGTGAGGTTTAGATACATATTAAATGGAAACTGACATGATCTCCAACAATCAATATGTGATCCTGGTGACCCATCCTGCACACTGTATAGAATTCTATTTCCTACCTTGGCTTTAGCGACATGCTCCATATTGGAGACCACATCGTCCAGCTCCAGTTTGAACTCGCTCTTTTCCTTCTCTAGTTTCTGCTTGACTCTCTGCAGGTTGTCAATCTGCTCCCCAAGCTCAGCCACGCTATCGGCATGTTTCTTGCGGAGAGTGGAGGATGTGGCTTCATGCTGCAGCGTGGCCTCTTCAAGGTCTCGCCGCAGCTTGAGGAACTCAGCCTCCCTCTTCTTGTTCATCTCGATCTGGGCTGAGGTGGCCCCGCCCGCCTCCTCCAGCCTCTCACTGAGCTCCTCCAGCTCTCGGGACAAGTCTGCCCGCTGCTTCTCCACCTTGGCACGGGTAGCTCTCTCTGCCTCCAGCTCCTCCTCTAACTCCTCAATGCGGGCCTGGGGGAGGGGCACATGAGACCGTGACACAGGGATGAGTAGGGAAGGAATACAGAGTGCATGCAGTTAAGTCAGAAGATGGGCTTTAAATTACCTGAAGCTCCTTCAGTTTCTTCTGGTACTGGGCTGACAGTGCCTGCTCATCCTCAATTTTACTGGTGAGCTGGTTAATCTCAAAGTCTTTCCTGCAAGAAAATGTCAACAGTGTGGTTATATCACATTCCTGCCATCCTTTATCTGTATACAACACACCACGGCTATATCTTTGACTTACTTCTTCAGCCGCTCATCCAGTTGCTGCTTATCATTCTCCAGGTCCATTATGCTCTCCTGGGTCAACTTCAAGTCTCCTTCCAGCTTCCTCTTGGCTCTTTCAAGGTCCATCCGCACCTTCTTTTCTTGCTCCAATGAGCCTTCAAGCTGGTAGAGGTAAAAACTTTAGCTTGTTAAAAAAAGGGTTATTCAATCTCCAAGTCACTTTATACTTGGACAGTTCCATAACTTTCTATTTTATTCATCTACACACTAGCCTTGCAAAGCACAATCCTGCTATTTGAGTGGCTGTGTGGGACATATCTGATGACTCCCAGAGTGACTCACATCGTCGACCTGCTGCTCCAGCTTGGCTTTGGCCTTGGTCAGGGTGTTCACTTTGTCCTCCTCATTCTGCAGGTCGTCCAGGGTTTGCTGGTGAGCCTCCTGCAAAGCCTTCTTCTCCTTGGTCAGCCTGGCGATGATATCATCCAGAGCCGCCATTTCCTCAGTCAGGTTCTTCACCTGTTAATCAGAGAGAAGAGACTCAGCACCCAGAGCCCTCACAAAGAGGAGTTTCACAGACAGACAGATAGACAGACAGACAGACACTAACCTTGTTCTCAGTGGCATGCTTCTCCTTCTCCACTTTGGCCAGGGTGAGTTCCAGATCATCAATATCCTTCTTCAGCTCAGAGCACTCGTCCTCCAGCTTCCTCTTCTTGGCCGTCAGCTCACCATTCATCTCCTCCTCATCCTCCAGCCTCTCTGTCAGCTCTTTGGTTTTCGCCTCCAGTTGAATCTTGTTTTTGATCAGCTGGTCACACCTCTCCTCTGAATCACAAAGATTGTCTTGTTCCTGGAGAGCAAACAGAGTAATTCTAATTACCTCCTAGGATTTAACCTTTTGGCCATAATTCCACCTTAGTGATGTACAGCATTTATGTCCAGGCAAGGCAAGCAAGGTTATTCTGTAACACAGAAGGAGCTCAGAAATGTTTCACTTACCGTCTGGACTTGCAGCTGCAGGTCGTTCTTCTCTTGGAGAAGAGAGACCATCTTCTCTTCCAGCTCCTTTCTGCGGGCCTCAGACTTGGCGTAAGCCTCTTTGAGTTTCAGGAACTCATCCTTCATGTTGGCCATCTCTTTCTCATTCTCTGCGCTCTTCAGCAGGGGCTTGATCTTGAAGAAGAGCTTCATCCAGGGCCAGTTCTTCACACCCATAAAGGCACGGACGTTCCACTGGATTACCAGCAGAGCGTCTCTGCAGAAGTAAAGCAACAGTAACATTAGCAAAAAAATAGAATTGTTTAGGAATTATTTGTATAAGGTTTGAAGAGACAGCCATCCTTACCTGCGCTCAACCATCTTCTGGTACTCAATTCTTGAGAGAAGACCGCGAGACTGGGCTTGGATTCGGGTGATGGTGCGAGCCAAGCGCTCATCTCTCATCTCTTCCAGCTGACCCAGGAGACCAGCCTTGAAGAACACCTGGCACCAAAACAAAAGGGAGCTCCTTAATACTCCAGGCACTTGTGCTTGTTTTAAATCACGCAAAAGCATTCAGTATGGAAAGGTTTCAACCTTACCTTTGTGTGTCCAAATCTGTACTGGGTGTGATCAATTTCCAGGGATCCCAGCAGTTTCTCAGATCCCTTCTTGCTGTCTATAAACTGGCCCTCTGGGATGGCAGAAGGGTTCAGGATACGGTATCTGTGAAGGGACACAGGGACTCAGTTGGGTTTCTACCAAGCGCTACAAGGGGAATTGTAACAAGGGCACTGCTTGAGAGATGTACCTCTGTTTGAAGTCTCCGTACAGGATCCTGTTGGGGAAGCCCTTCCTGCAGATTCTGATGCCTTCCAGCACACCGTTACAGCGGAGCTGGTGCATCACCAGAGGGTTTTCCATCGCACCCGGAGTCTTGGTCTCATTAGGGATGATGCAGCGCACAAAGTGAGGATGTGTTGACCTCAGGTTGGTCATCAGCTTGTTCAGATTTTCCTGGGGATGAAAAGATAAAGATTGAGGGCTTTCCGTTGTCAACAATCTTTCCTAAAAATCTTTTCCCCTTTTCATTCACTCACCCTGTGGAGAGCAGACACAGTCTGGAAGGAAGATCCCTTCTTCTTTGTCCCCTTCTTTTTATCCCCCTCTTGCATTGCTAAGCAGAAAAAATAAGATTATGTTGAACCCCTGAACGGAATAGGATGTCTTAAGTAAACACATATATTAAAAAACATTGTACCATGATGTTTTAAGCCACTTGCTTTAACACTATTTCAACCTCAATGGGGGTGAAAAAAAGTTACCTGTCTGTAAGGAAATGTGTTTTCAACCATCTTATGTGACATGTGTGCTATTGTAATTATAAATCTTTGTCTTTTCTTACCAGACTCAGCTCCAGCATAGTTGGCAAAGAGGGTGGCGAGAAGCTTGAGGGCAGACTTCTGGTAGAGCCCGACCACAGTCTCATTCAGAGGGTCCTTGTTCTTCATCAGCCAGTTTATGATGTTGTAATCTACAATGCCAGCATAGTGGCCCAAGGCAAAGTGAGCCTCTGGCTTTCCTTTGATGATCCTGGGCTTTTGGAAGATTGCGGATTTGCCCAGATGGTTGTCGTACAGCTTGGCTTTGAAGGTCATGTCACTGGCCTTGGGGAACATGCACTCCTCTTCAAGGATGGACATGATACCCATGGGCTGATTTGAAAAGAAATGTCCAGGTGAGTAAGCAAATGTCACATACATACACACATAAATACCAACATACAATTATATAGTTGATCCACACAAAATAAAATGGAAAGTTTTTCTAAAGCGCTCCCCACCTTCTCAATGAGGTCGATGCAGGCCTGCAGGTCCATGCCGAAGTCAATGAACACCCACTCGATGCCCTCCTTCTTATATTCCTCCTGCTCCAGCACAAACATGTGGTGGTTGAAGAACTGCTGCAGCTTCTCGTTGGTGAAGTTGATGCACAGCTGCTCAAAGCTGTTGAACTGCAAAGAGATCAATGCTTTTCGTTAGACAAAAGGCAAATCATTTTACTGGATTTCTGAACACCCTGGTAAG
This sequence comes from Huso huso, assembly GCA_036884735.1. NCBI lineage: Eukaryota > Metazoa > Chordata > Actinopteri > Acipenseriformes > Acipenseridae > Huso > Huso huso. The sequence goes on along the minus strand of CM072708.1, from coordinate 7,635,408 downwards.
CTTTTTCCATTCTCTTCTCGTGACACTTAGATTAACGGCAACATCATGCAAGTTACCAGCACTTGCTAAATGGGGGAAATGAAAAAAAGAAAGGAGATACAAACTCACATCAAAGATCTCAAAGCCAGCAATGTCCAGCACACCAATGAAGTACTGGCGAGCCTGCTTGGTCTCTAAGGTCTGGTTGATTCTCACCACCATCCAGCTGAACATTTTCTCATACACTGACTTGGCCAGTGCACCAGTGGAGTAGTTCACCTGCGAGGAAAAACGAATAACAAATAAATATTGTGCCATACCCCCCCCCCTTCCCCAAAACACTGGTAATTTGTATTAATGACCATTCGTAAAAAAAAAAAACGGGAGGTTAGGCCCTCCAGTGGTGTTGACTGATAGAAAGTGTTGGATGACACTCCTCCAGTTTGACTAAAGAGGTTTACCACAAATGAAAGACAAGGTGCCTCCTTTTAAGACCATTTGTATCAAATGAGCCATTAAAATGTTTCACTTTTGGCTTTTTGATTCAGTAATAAGTGAGACCTGGGGGTACTCACCTGTTGCACAGTTTGTCCCCTGGTGACCCACTCATTCCCTACTTTGACTCTGGGGTGACACAGTGCTTTCAGGAGGTCAGCAGAGTTCAGCCCCATCAGGTAGGCAGCCTTGTCAGCCTCTGCCGAAAAGAGTTAAAATAAACATTTCTTGAGCAAACCTCAAGGGAAAACCTCCAAGGGTTTAAGAACCCTAAGGCACAATGAGAAAGCAGATGTACTTTCTTGCGCTCCCTTATAAAAATGTACAACAGTAAATTTGCACGAAATCTTTCCAATGCACATACTATGCATTTACTAAGCGTTTTTTTTTACTATGCTTTACCGTATGGCTCTGCGCTTTGTAATGCTTCACCGTACTTTCAGGATGCTATTGTACGCTTTGCAATTTTTTTTATTACTACTACAGTAATCTTTTATAAGTCTGGTTCATTCTTCATACAAAATTATACGCCGGCAACCAGTTAGCCAAACTGGAACGCTTGGAAGTGTGAACCAGCTACAAGGGGCGGGCTGCACACACGCAGCACAGGCTGCAGATTGGGGTTCAATGGGCCATTTCAAGCAGAGAGTAAGAAACACCTTCAGTGCCATCTTGCTCTGCCTGCTCCTCTCTCTGCTTCATCTTGAACTTCATGTTGCCGAAGTGCATGATCGCGCCGGTCAGCTTGTACACAGAGTTCTTCTCGTCCTGAGTGAAGCCAAGCACGTCAAAGGCATTCTGTGTGTGTGAGAGAGAGAGAAGAGAGGTCAGAGACAGACTGTATTCCCAGCCAGCAGCGATGTACAGCTGGGGCCAAAATTTTTGCATCACCTAGAATATTAGGATTGAGACATGATTTTAAAAAAAATGTATTAAAAAATAAATATATGACCATAATTTAGATCTTGTTTGTAACATTGTGTAATCAAAGAAAACTACAAAATGAAATCACAAAAAAAGTCTACCGGAAGCCAATAATAGTAGTATAGTAGTATTTCATGTTAGATTTCGAAATGTCACATTGTTTGTCAGTTTTTGTAGTGAAGTATATGGGAAAACTACAAAGCGGTATGCGGTATGCAATTCAATATGCAATTCAGCGCAGCAGTGTGGAGTAGTGGTTACGGCTCTTGACTCTTGATCGGAGGGTCGTGGGTTCAATCCCAGGTTGAGGACACTGCTGCTGTACCCTTGAGCAAGATACTTTATCTAGATTGCTCCAGTAAAAACCCAACTGCATAAATGGGTAATTGTATGTAAAAATAATGTGATATCTTGTAACAATTGTAAGTCGACCTGGATAAGGGCGTCTGCTAAGAAATAAATAATGTAATGTAATATGTTACAGTAACATTATTGCTATATACTGATTTAGGGAGGGTTGCACTCACATCAGTGGCCATCAGCTCATCAGCATCGTCGATGGAGGCCACAGTAGTCTCTCCTTGGGAGATGAAAGCATAGTCGTAGGGGTTGTTGGTGATCAGCAGCATTTCTGTTGGCAGAATGAGTCACAGTCAATGAACTTAGGTGTTTGCTTGCACTGTGATGTAAAGTCTAGATGAGTTGCGTATATCTGTCTGTTGTGTTGCACGTATCTGCCTATTGTGCCGGATGTTTCAAAATGACATTGACTTTCGCAGTTATGACAACAGATGTTTAAAGCTGTGACACTTGGCAGGTAGCACCCTTAGAATAGGGGTATGATTGGTACCTAAATTGCATTATTCAGGAGTGCCCGTCGTAAGAAGTGACCAGTTATTGCAACAGATATCGCAGTGAAAACAGAATGCTTAGTAGAGCTATGAAATTTTTCCGGTAGTACAGCTTTGACCAAAAGTTTTGCATCATCACCCTCTATATAGAATTAACTAATTTTGCTACACAAAGTCCAATGAAACCTACTGAATATTGAATTACACACTGCCGCTTTGTAGTTTTTGTAGTTTTCCATAACACGAAATACTACTATTGTGGCTTCCAGTAGACTTTTTTTTGGAGATATAATTTTGTAGTTTTTTTTTTTGATTACGTGATGTTAAATAAAAGATCTAAATGATGTTAAATATAAATATATAAATATATATATATATATATATATATATATATATATATATATATATTTTATTATTATTATTGTTATTTTTTTTTTTATTATGTCTCGATCCTAAAATTCTAGGTGATGCAAAATGCTTGTCCATAGCTGTACCCTTAGAAGATAAGAAACAGAATGGTATGGTTGGCACCTAGGTTGCATAATTTCAGGGCACCATCATAGAATTTCTACAGGCGCTCAATGCGAGCACAACAGCACTAGATTAGTGTTGGCTGGCCTCACTTACCCAGCAGCTCTGGCTTCTTGTTGGACAGGATCTGGTAGAAGATGTGATAGTCTCTCTCAGCCTTGAGCTGAAAGACCACACGAGACTTCTCCAGGAGGTCTGGGGTGGGGGCGGGGATAGAAAAGAGTAACATATCGTGCATCACGGTCATGTTTTCAATATGTAATCACCACCAAAAATCAAATACAAATGATACAGCTGATTTTAAATGCCTTACAGATCTCAATGTCTGCTGACGCCAGTTTCCCAGAAGTGCCAAAGTGAATTCGGATGAATTTACCCTAAAAAGTGAAAAGGATTAAAATAATGATTTAGACCAGGGGTGTCAAACTCCAGTCCTTGAGGGCCGCAGGGTCTTGTGGTTTTCATTCCAACTTAAGCTCTCAATTAACATAATTGATCTAATTATTTGTTGAATTTGACATATTTAATATTTTTCAAGGTCTTTTACAGTTAATGGTTTTAAAAATGCACTTGATTCAAGGTACACTACATATGAAACATTTTGAGGCCTGAAGAGAAGTGTTAAATGTGTCCAGTTAATCAAATAATTAGACCAATTAAGTAATTGAGAGCTCGGGTGGAACGAAAGCCAGAAGACACTGCGGCCCTCCAGAAACTGAGTTTGACACCCCTGATTTAGACTCTGGCCCCATAGGACCACATGCTGGGATAAATTGCCTCTGGGCAATATAATTTACAGAGACTTAACTCAAAACCTCACCTACCCCGCTGGCTTAGTTACAATTAGTCCTTAGACGATAGCAGTAAAGAAATAAATACTCACAAAACGTGATGAGTTGTCATTCCTCAAGGTCTTGGCGTTACCGAAAGCCTCCAATGCTGGGTTGGCCTGGATGATTTGATCCTCCAGGGTCCCCTGTGATTGAACACAAACAGACTTCAGTAACGGCCACGAAGTTCAATCCCATAGACCCCTTTTCTTGTACCGACACCCCCCAAACACACACTCAGACTCTGACACACCTTGGAAGGGGTGACTGCATCTTTCTTGACTGCAGCAATGCTGGCAAAATACTGGATGACTCTCTTGGTGTTCACAGTCTTCCCAGCACCAGATTCTCCACTGTGGGCACAGTAACAAGCAGGGTGAGTGTTTCACATTCCTAGTTCATCTCTCTTACAGTAATGAGAACTTAAACTCTTCCCTTCCAATACTTCACATATAAGAACATTAAAATAAATCTCAGATTGACTTACGTGATCAGGATAGACTGGTTTTCTCTGTCTGAAAGAGACAAAATAATGATTGATATTATTATACAAGATAATATTTTGAATGATATAGCATTTATTTTGTGTGTGTGTGTCTTACCTGTCAGCATGTACTGATAGGCGTTGTCAGAGATGGAGAAGATGTGAGGGGGAGCCTCAGACCTCTTCTTGCCTCGATATGCATTGACCACCTCTGCATTGTACACAGGCAGCCACTTGTAGGGGTTCACTGTCACACAGAACAGCCCAGAGTAGGTCTGAAAGGGAGAGTCAACACTCAGTATCTGTCAGTCTATCAGAGGGTTTAGGGTTTGAGGTCACTCTGTACTCACGTAGATCATCCAGGCTGCGTAACGCTCTTTGAGGTTATACAGCACAGCGGGCTCGTGCAGGAAGGTGAGCATGGCCATGTCCTCAATTTTATCGAACTTAGGCGGGTTCTGTTGCAGAACCAGAGTGTCCTTCACTGTCACAGTCTGCAAAATAAATTAAATAAATTTAAAAATGTGACATTTCGAAATCTAACAGGAAATACTGTACTACCATTCTGACTTCCTGTAGACTTGTGCAATATATATTTTTATTGTCTTTGATGACAGTGTTAAATAAAAGATCTAAATTATGTTCATATATATATATATATATATATATATATATTTTTGTCTTTAATAATGTCTCAATCCTAAAATTCTAGGTGATGCAAAAACATTTTGGCCAGAGCTGCAAGTGACATAACCACTCGATATTCGCACCCTGGGCTTGACAAACTCCATAGTGTTTACCTTGCCATGGTAGGTCTCAGCGGTGACTTTGTCACCGTCGCGGCTGGTGATCGTGGCTTTGACAAACTCCTCCACGGTATCGGGTACGAAGCACTCCTTCTTCATGTCGAAGGGCTTGGTCTGCGCCTCCAGACGCTCCTTATCGGACTTCCGCAGGTAGGGGGCGGCGAGCCCGAACACTGCCATCTCAGCGTCACCCATCGCTGCTTCTGTAGAAAGACAGGTCAGCGCTGTCAATACGGTATCCACTTCAGTTGCATAAAACATTTTTATTGTTACTTTTCCTTATATTTTAAGGATTTTCACAAAAAGAAGCTTAAGTACATTTAAAGGGTTTTATTTTATTGTGTTACATCTTCCCATGTGTTGCTACAACTGTTTACGGAAGGTGTGTGTATTGTTTTATTTATTTTTTAAACATTTTGACCACTTTTGTAAACTTTTAAATTGCATTTCCTGCCTCAAGATGGCTTCCCATGTACCCGCATGGACCTCTCAGAACTACATTTCCCATCATCCTCCTGCTCACTGGTAAATTCATCTCAGTTACATATGTGTAGCAACACATGGGAACATGTAACACAATAAAATTAAAAGGTCCTTATGTACCCTTTAAGTCAATGACCTATATAAGGGAACCCAGTGTCAGTATTTGGCTTAGGATCAGTGGCATGTTGAGTTTAACTAAAGTTCCCCGTTAGGTAGAGTTTTCCTAAAAGAAAGCAACATATCCTTAAAAAAATGTAGAGAGAAAGTTACTGGACCAGGTTCACTGGACCTCCAGTACAGCGTTTTATAAAAGGAGAAACGCAATTGTCATGTAACATAACTCATAAGGCGCAGTCCAGATCTGCAGGAAAACATGCAAAAAAAAAAAAAAGAAACATGGAAATTTTAAGTAGAGCATCTTATGTGTTTAGTATTTGTATTAATAATGGCTTGCAAAGATGTAAGTCAAGTAAACAAAATCTTATCAAACAATGTATGGGTTCAGCACTTCCAATGTAATATAGCAAGCGTTTTTTGTCAGCAAAATCTTTACAAACTCAAACTGTCAAACGAAAAGATCACATCACAATGAGACTTCTTATTGGGCCACATCTCCAGTCTTTAATTAAAACTCCTACTGTTTTTGATGGAGACAAAACACCTGTTAATTGAACTAGAAGCGAACACACTAAGTCATATATTTCAGGTCACTTGAGCAGTCTGTTTATGATAGTCATGATGTAACGATGTAGCTGCAGAATATGACAAATCTGTAAAAGACAGCGAAATCCGCTACTTCCGAGGAATCCCGTTACCTGCGGATTTGGACTGCCTCTACTGATAAATAAAGCTTATGACTTTGTGTGCCAGAGCCTATAGTGTTTAAAAACGAACAAGCGCGCGTGAGAACCATAAGCTAAATTGTCATCCATTAGAAACATATAAAACAAATTCAAATAAGTTAAAGGTAGCTCACTGGACAGCTTTGTATAAAATCATAACCTGTTAATATATTTATTTATTTTATACAGAAAATAATAAGTGGAATGAAACCTGCTGAATAATGTTACCCAGGTAATTAGTAAGTGAGGGGTCTGAGTGAGGAGTTATGGGCAATACAATCCTCACCCCTAGTCTTCAAGGAAAGCATTTGTTGTTTCCATAATTTGTGTCAGTACTGTACGTTTTTTTACAAAACAATACATTAAAAAAAAACATGAACAAGGAGGTTATAATAAAGCCATATCTGTAATGCTTCCATTTAATATGCTGTCATAACCTTTTTGTTTCTGCAGAACTACAGTAAGCACGATGGATTTTAAATCTGATCAAGCTGCTCTGTTAGTGGATACCTTACCTAAAGAGTTTCCAGAGGATAAAGTGGCTTCTTATAAGGCCTGGAGAGCAAGGAAAACAGGCTGGGGGTTAGATCATTATAATCCAACTAAAATCACATTTTATTAATATAGCAAACACCTTTCGTACAAAAAAAAATATCTCAAAGACCAAGCAAAGACAATCACAATGAAATACGTTTGTATCAGGATCCCAAAGAGAGAGAAAACCGCCAACAATCTGCCAGCAATCAGACCGCTGAATTAACGAATCTAATAAAGAATATGATGACAACAATTTAAAAAAGAAATACAAAAATGTTTTAATTAAAAAAAAAAAAAAAAAAAAAAAAGTTTGTATCAATAAAACAATAAAAACTGTTTAAGACAAAACATTTTATAAAATTAAAAAAAAAAAAAATCAGTTTCGATTGTAAAATAGGAACACTAATTAGATAGAAAATGTCTTAGCTTCCTGGACAGAAGAAGGCAGAGGTTTTCATAATTTAGCAGCTTTTCAAGTATTCACTCTAGGATTATAGAACATAAGAACATAAGAAAGTTTACAAACGAGAGGAGGCCCCATTCAGCCCATCTTGCTCGTTTGGTTGTTAGTGGCTTATTGATCCCAGAATCTCATCAAGCAGCTTCTTGAAGGATCCCAGGGTGTCAGCTTCAACAACATTACCGGGGAGTTGGTTCCAGACCCTCACAATTCTCTGTGTAAAAAAAGTGCCTCCTGTTTTCTGTTCTGAATGCCCCTTATTTAATCTCCATTTGTGACCCCTGGTCCTTGTTTCTTTTTTCAGGTCGAAAAAGTCCCTAGGGTCGACATTGTCAATACCTTTTAGGATTTTGAATACTTGAAGCAGATCGTCGTCTTTGTTCAAGACTGAATAGATTCAATTATTTAGCCTGTCTGCATACAACATGCCTTTTAAACCCAGAATAATTCTGGTTGCTCTTCTTTGCGCTCTTTCTAGAGCAGAAATATCCTTTTTGTAACGAGGTGACCAGAACTGAACACAATATTCTAGATAAGAGCTTACTAATGCATTGTACAGTTTTAACATTACTTCCCTTGATTTAAATTCAACACTTTTCACTAGATATCCGAGCATCTTGTTGGCCTTTTTTATAGCTTCCCTACATTGTCTAGATGAAGACATTTCTGAGTCAACATAAACGCCTAGGTCTTTTTCCTAGATTCCTTCTTCAATTTCAGTATCTCCCATACGATATTTATAACACCATCCACACACTCAGAGACACTATTGTCTGCTCCCAGAGCCAGATAGCGCAAATATTAGACTAACCTTACCCTAGGTACCTTACATAGTTTAACTAGCTTTTAAACAGTTTAACAGAAACACAGATGTAGAGTGCCTGTAAAGTCACATACACTCACAATTACTCTATACTACATAGTAAACAGCCAAAGTCACGCTATCCCAAACTGTTGCACACTGCAGAGCAATGCTAAATCTCAACTCTACTGTAAAAAAAAAAGGGTACGCACAGAATATTGCGTAAACAGTAATGCGTCACGCCACAAATGTAACGTAAACATGAATTGCGAAGTGCCAGAGACACAAAATGCACTGATCTCCTGCACTCTAATCTGCTAAACTCACACTGCAGACTCCTCAAAATCCTCAGATTCATCACAGGTCAGGAAACAGCACTTTAGTATGCTAAACCCTCACACACGGAGAAGCTGTACAGCACTCAACCAAAGTAGTCACAACTGCGACTTGCAAACAGACAATACGCTGGACGCCTTGGATAAAGGCGTCTGCCATATAAATAAATAATAACAATAATAATAACAGTAGACCCTCACACAGAGACAGAAACAGCCAGACAGTAGATCAGAGCCCCAGAGACAGACACGTATGCTGGACACTCACAGTGACACACATCAAGCAGCAATACCATACCTGAGTGACCCAAAAGTAATGTATGCGGGACATTCGGCGACGTGGTCTTTTTTATACTTGCCTCACACCCTCCAAAAAAGGAAAAGCGCGACAGGAGCGAGAATAATAGCCCGTCCAGAAACAATCAGCTGCTGTCTCTCTGATTGTTGTTTTGGCACAGGCCTCAAGGACAAAGGGGTTTTAAATCTACAAAACAAATAACAAAACCAAAACCAAAAATGCTTTTGTGTTTCCAAAATATTTGCCTGGCAATCCTCTGATTCCGGGCCAGTGCACACAATAGAGCCAGGAATCCAGGATGGCTGAGTGGTGACTCATCCCTTGCAAGGGGGACAAGGTCAAAGGCTGACAGCTGTAGCTGCTTCCCTTCAAGATAGCAAGGCAGCCTCGGGACACCTCCGCACAGGATATGTTCAGGTATTTAATTTTGGACTGTTAAAATGCCTTACGGGTAGTTTGAAGAATTAATGGATTGCAGAAGTTTGAGAGGAATCAAAATGAAGTGCTTTGCAGAATCAGTTTAACGTTTAAAAAACCCATAACGCCGCTTTCTTCTCTCTCTCTCTCTCTCTCTCTCTCTCTCTCTCTCTCTCTCTCTCAGCTAGCTTTCAATACTAGCCGCGGCACTGCTTTGTAACATAAATTGTACTTTACTGTAATTCGTAATGTAAATTGTTTCTGTGTCGTACATGACTGTGTTATAGTTGGCAATAAACAAATGAACTGTACTTCTGAGTCCTTTATTTATTAATAGGGTTTTGGGGTTGGGGTTGGGGTTGGGGCTGGGGTTGGGGTTGGAGGGAGGTTCCAAAACCCACCACACACAGAGTTCTGGGGATGTGCTTTTTTGGTTGTAGCAGTCTTGTGGAAGATTGGCATAGGTTCTCAAAGCTCTTTACTCCAGAACGTCAATAGCACAACGTTTTCAGATTGTGAAAATTCACCTAATAAAGTTACCGAATCAGAAACAAACAACTCTGGCATTCTTCACTGGGGAGCGTCGCATTGGCTCTGGTGCTCCTGCAGGTTAGGGAGACAAAACCAACAGGGACTGTTTCTCCTCATCGTGCTGCAGCGATCCCTACTGGCCAGGGGAGCTCAGAGCGGACACCTGCAGGGCTTGGCCTCCAGGGGGCGGTAGCTCGCTGACATCCGCTCTGGAGTCCCTGGGTGTGGAAGAGGAAGCTGGCTCGTGGGATCGGAGGACGCCCGCTGAACCTTCGGCTCTCCCGAGCAGCTGTGCCGGGGGGAATCGCTCCAGTGAGGTGACACAATTGGTGAGAAAATCAGGGAGAACATAATTGATCACCGAATAAAAATAAAAAATAACAAGTCAGGCATTGAATTTAGAGAATCGGGAGTAGCAATTGTTTCTTACTGGTTTTAGAATAGTGAATGGTGTTTGTATTTTCCTTACACTAATGGTGATTTGTAGTAAATATCTTTTAAGACTGCAGCATTGTCTTTCCTGGTGTCTCAAAAAAACTCTCTTAAAAAAAATTACAATATGTTCAAAATTCAGAGGCTAGAATTTTAACAAAAAACAAATTCACTGATCATATTACTCCAGTCTTAGCCACGCTGCATTGGCTCCCAGTGGAGTTCAGAGTAAAATTTAAAATCCTATTGCTGAATTTTAAGGCTCTGTATGGGTTAGCACCAAGCTATATCTGCGAGCTTCTGGTACCATATACCCCAATGCACAGTCTGCGATCCTAGGATTCCGGTCTACTCAAGGTACCAATAACTAAGTGGCGATCTTTCAAGGACAGAGCCTTTTCATGTCGAGCCCCAAGGCTGTGGAACAGCCTCCCGGAGGTCATAAGGGATAGTGACAGCAACCACTTTGAAATCTAAGTTGAAAACACATTTTTATTCAACGGCTTTTATTGTATGAACAAATTGTTATGTTTTATTGGTTTTTTTTATTGTTCAGCGCTTTGAGATGCATATGAAAGGCGCTATATAAAGTAAAGATTATTATTATTATTATTATTATTATTATTATTATTATTATTATTATTTCCTGAGCTAAAAGTCCATGGGAAGCAGTTTTGCGTTCCCCTACTGCTAAAAGTACCTTTGAGTGGAAGGATTGTCAGTGACACACAGAAAGCAACACCGTGGATTCCTGCAGTAAAGAGACTCAAACAAGACTGCAGATGAAGATCATTCAACATAATGAAGATCATTGGAATAATGTTAAAAGCTAATATCCCTTTGTGAACAAACTCCTATTTGCAAACCTACAGCCTTCACAGGTGGCACTTTTGCATGCTGTGATGAGAATCGGTTCATACAGATTTCAGAACTTATATTCCCTTGAGAAATGAAATGAAATTTTAGGATTTAGACCTAATTTACAACTATACACACACATAATTTAGATATTTTATTTAACATCAAAGAAACTACAAAAAGCTCTCAAAACAGCTCTTCTCTCGGTACAAACTCTGCCCCCTGGTAGATGTAGAAGTAACACATTAGTTTTATTCTTACAGAGTGTTGCAGGGATGGGGCAGGTTAAGGGCAACTGTACTTGAAGACCTAAGGAAATACTTGTGCTGCCATTGCCCTTTATATATAATACAGAACCATTATTGCATTGACACTAACTTGCCTGCAATTGAAGATCATTTAGGGTATAGTTAGCACACTGTGGTCCCATTCTACCAGCCTCACCCCATTGCAGCTGCCCTATACTTGTGCTACCATCGCCCCTCAGTGTAATACAAAACCATTATTGCCATTGCAGTGCCACTGTCTGTCTGCATTGCCATTGAAGATCATGTAGGGTATAGTCAGCACACTGTGGTCCCATTCTACCAGCCTCATCCCATTGCAGCTGCCCTATACTTGTGCTACCATCGCCCCTCAGTGTAATACAAAACCATTATTGCCATTGCAGTGCCACTGTCTGTCTGCATTGCCATTGAAGATCATGTAGGGTATCGTCAGCACACTGTGGTCCCATTCTACCAGCCTCACCCCATTGTAGCTGCCCTATACTTGTGCTACCATCGCCCCTCAGTGTAACACAGAACCATTATTGCCATTGCAGTGCCACTGTCTGTCTGCATTGCCATTGAAGATCATGTAGGGTATAGTCAGCACACTGTGGTCCCATTCTACCAGCCTCACCCATTGTAGCTGCCCTATACTTGTGCTACCATCGCCCCTCAGTGTAATACAGAACCATTATTGCCATTGCAGTGCCACTGTCTGTCTGCATTGCCATTGAAGATCATGTAGGGTATAGTCAGCACACTGTGGTCCCATTCTACCAGCCTCACCCCATTGCAGCTGCCCTATACTTGTGCTACCATCGCCCCTCAGTGTAATACAGAACCATTATTGCCATTGCAGTGCCACTGTCTGTCTGCACTGCCATTGAAGATCATTTAGGAAGGGACAACGCTTTGATTATTTATGAACCGCATGCATTTCACGCATGTAACTTTGAATTCCTGACCCCTACTACCCACCTACGCCCCATGATCTGATCCCATACCCAGACTCACAGGAGCAACAAATGGAGATAATGAATCAGCCCTGGCTGACCTTGTCTGAGTGGTCCCTTGCCAAAGCATTCGCTGCCACACTTGAGAGAACACGACACCTCATTCCAAACAGCTAGAGCCGTCCTGTCAGGGGACTAGAATAATAAAGTTATCTACTGCCACATTAATACTTTTTTCCATGTCTATCGAATCCCATACAGACACATTATCTTTAATCCCCCTTTCATGCAACCATATTAAAAGCACAGTGAAAGCATTGTAAAGCACAGAGAGGTCTGGTAAAGCATAGGGAAGCATTGTAAAGCACAGAGAGGTCTGGTAAAGCATAGGGAAGCATTGTAAAGCACAGAGAGGTCTGGTAAAGCATAGGGAAGCATTGTAATGCACAGAGAGGTCTGGTAAAGCATAGGGAAGCATTGTGAAGCACAGAGGTCTGGTAAAGCATAGGGAAGCATTGTGAAGCACAGAGAGGTGTGGGTCTTGTAAAGCACAGAGGTGTGGTAAAGCATTGTATTGTAAAGCACAGAGAGGTCTGGTAAAGCATAGGAAAGCAGCACAGAGGGAAGCATAGGGAAGCATTGTAAAGCACAGAGAGGTCTGGTAAAGCATAGGAAGCATTGTGAAGCACAGAGAGGTCTGGTAAAGCATAGGGAAGCATTGCAAAGGTCTGGTAAACATAGAGGTATTGTAAAGCAGGTCTGGTAAAGCATTGTGAAGCACAGAGAGGTCTGGTAAAGCATAGGGAAGCATTGTAAAGCACAGAGAGGCCTGGTAAAGCATAGGGAAGCACAGAGAGGTCTGGTAAAAGCATAGGAAGCATTGTAAAACACACAGAGGTATGGTAAAGCATAGGGAAGCATTGTAAAGCACAGAGAGGCCTGGCATAGGGAAGCAAAAGCATAGGGAAGCATTGTAAAGCACAGAGAGGTCTGGTAAAGCCTAGGGAAGCATTGTAAAAGCACAGAGAGGTCTGGTAAAGCATAGGGAAGCATTGTAAAAGCACAGAGAGGTGTGGTAAAGCATAGGGAAGCATTGTAAAACACAGAGGGAGGTAAAACACAGAGAGGTAAAGCATAGGGAAGCATTGTAAAAGCACAGAGAGGTCTGGTAAATCATAGGGAAGCATTGTAAAGCACAGAGAGGTCTGGTAAAGCATAGGGAAGCATTGTAAAGCACAGAGAGGTGTGGTCTGGTAAAGCACAGAGAGGTCTGGTAAAGCATTGTAAAATTGTAAACAGAGAGGTCTGGTAAAGCATAGGGAAGCATTGTAAAGCACAGAGAGGTCTGGTAAAGCATACACACAATGCCTGATGGCAGGTGATAATGGTAAAGCATAGGGAAGCATTGTAAAAGCACAGAGAGGTTGGTGACAATGCCAAGGGCAGCTGCCGGGGGTCCGGGGTCACAATCGTTTATCAGCGACAACGTGTTTATTTCTGGTCAGGAACACGAGCGCTGCGGCCGCACTTGGGATCAGCATTCCTGAATTCCTGCCGGTGTTGTCTGGATCTCTCCACACTCTTATCTCGGAGACCTTACCTCATCCCATCCCTCATGAGCCACAACCTCAGAATAGCTAATCTCTGGTTATAAAAAAAAAAAATACCATCAGGCTGGTCTTCGATTTAAAGTGGTCTGAGAGCCACAGACAGACAGACCCACGGACAGACAGTCGGACAGACAGACACACAGCCATCCACAGACAGACAGACAGACAGACAGCCATACAGACAGACAGACGGACAGACACACAGCCAGCCAGACAGACAGACAGACAGACAGACAGACAGACAGACAGACAGGCAGGCAGTAGTCTTGTACTGTAAGTTCGTAGCTGTGAAGCGTGCAATGAGCACAGGTAAAACCTTAATTTGCGACTGCAGTGGTGCACAGACAGATTATTCGATTCTTTGGCCTGAGCTGTCCACAGAAATCAGATGCTGACAGTCAGGAGGCTGTGTGGTCTGGTGGTTAAAGAAAAGGGCTTGTAACCAGGAGGTCCCCGGGTTCAAATCCAAGCTCACTCGCTGTGTAACCCTGAGCAAGTCACTTAACCTCCTTGCTCTCCGTCTTTCGGGTGAGACGTAGTTGTAAGTGACTCTGCAGCTGATGCATAGTTCACACACCCTTGTCTCTGTAAGTCGCCTTGGATAAAGGCGTCTGCTAAATAAACAAATAATAATAATAATAATAATAATAATGAGACAGGGAAAAGGGGGGGTCAGCTGGACAGATTGCCTTCTATTAGCTCTTTATTGGTAAGAAAACTGACAGGCAAGACTTAGTAACTGTCATTTATTTGTGACAGGTGCTGTCTGTTGTTGTCACTATTTTTATTATTATTATTAGAGAGAGTGGGAGCGCGAGGGAGTGAGGACAGCCAACATTGTGCTAAGCTCCCTTATCAGAGTGTTGAGGGGTAAATTTTTGGTTTCCAGGAACAGCATGATGTGTCTCAGTGACAAGCTGGGAGAGGAGAGAGGGGAGAGGGGTGAGAAGGGGGGCTGGGCCTGACTGACAGCTACACCTGCACCATAGACACTCCACACAATAACAGCAACATCCACAACTTCAATCAGGTCAAACTGGAGAAGAAACTAAGAACGAAACTGAAAGGCAGCCGTCAAACGAACTAGAGAGAGAGTCGAGACGCAGACCAGCGTTTCTGCTAATGCCTTCATCAGTGTAATGTGTGTGTGTGTGTGTGTGTGTGTGTGTGAGAGAGAGAATAGTCTGTTTTTCTTCTCCTGTGGGTTTGTTCAGTGTAATATGTGTGTGTGTGTGTGTGTGTGTTTGTGTGTGTGTGTGTGTGTGTGTGCGTATGTGTGCGCGTGCGTGTGCGTGTGTGTGTGTGTGAGAGAGAGAGAGATACTGGAAGGGTCTGTTTCTTCTCTTGTGGGTTTTGTTGAGTGGATTTTGCTATGCAATGCCAAGGGAGGGGGGGGTCACTGTTTTGTGATAAAATAATCCCAATCGCCCTGTGTGTGTCACATAGTGATACACACACACACTGACACACATAGTGACACACACACACACACACATAGTGACACACACACACACACACAGACACACACACACACATAGTGACACACACACACACTGACACACACACTGACACACACACACACACACACACACACACACACAGTGACACACACACACACACACACAGTGACACACACACACACACTGACACACACTGACACACACAGTGACACACACACACACACGCACATAGTGACACACACACTGACACACACACACAGTGACACACACACACACACACACATAGTGACACACACACACACTGACACACACAGTGACACACACACACATAGTGACACACACACACACTGACACCAACTGACACACAAACACACACTAAAAACACACACACAGAACACACATTCACGCACACAAACACACTCCACAAACTCAGGACACACACGACACTGACACACACGTGGTCACGTGCCCCCACACACAGGCACACACACACACTGTGTTAGGATCGTTCACACTGAAACATGTGTAAGAACATTGCAATATTGTTATATTTTTTCGCTTCCTCATTAACGGGGCGGACGTGGCACACAACGGAAACACTTTTAATTTATGCACAAACCAATGAAGAATACACATTCACTGCACTTGCTCAACACAAACACACCTGAAACTCAGGACCTCTGTAGCTAGCTCTACACCCATAGATGTGGTAGGACATCTACTATTAATGAGACTGCGCATAGAAGATCGCCTCATGACATATCTCCGCTCCTCCTGCTCAGCCAGCTAATGGACTCATTTTGACCTCAGCTTCATCAAGGGACGGTAACCAAGTCCTCAGGTCTGAGCGCTATCCTTGCACCTTTGAATCATTAAATCAGATACAACTTGCTGTGAGAGAAAAACTGCAAAACTGCATCCTGAGTTCATATTGTATTCTCATTCAGTATTATTTGTTTAGCCCTTGCTGTAAACTCACGAATGTCAGTGTTTACCAAAAAAAAAATATGAAGTTTTTGTTGGATCAGCTGTTTGTACATTTTTTTTTGTTTTGAAACCTGTGTAGTTGTACAATGTCACCTGGGACAAGTCCCTCAGGCCCTGACAAAATTAGGTACCATTAGTTATGCGTCAGTCAAAGAGTAATTACATTAGTTTTGTGAAATTAAATAAAATGGTTTGCTTTGCTTTGAACAAAAATGAAATGAATAATAATAAGTACGAATGAAATTATATATAGTTGGTTATGGGCTCTGGATTGAAATTGACCGTTAAAAGGGTCCTTTGTGGGTTCATGTTTTTAAAGGAAGGGGGGACACTGCTTTTAACTATTTTGAGCAAAGGTACTTTATTGGAGATTGTTAAAAAAAAAAAAAAAATTTTTGTATAAATGGGGAATGTATGTAAAAATAAGGTGATATCTTGTGAACAATTAAAAGTCGTCTTGGATCCCGAAAAGGGCGCCACTGTTGCCAGGGTTTATTATTTAAAAATAAGTTTAATCAAATAATAATAATAATAACATAAATAATAATAATAATAACCGTTATAATAAATTATAATAAACACGTTTTTCAGTCAGCGAAAAATTCTAAAACCCTCGCACTGTTTTAAATGGCAAAAAAACAACGCTGAGTTTGCCCCAACAAAAAAGCTCGGTCCAACGCCAGAGACATACAGAAACTTCGAACCTGGGTGGGTGTGTATTTTTCTGAATGTTACGAATCGGTCACAAGAGTGTGACGAACAAACTTCAAACGTAGGTCCGACGGCACGCTTTCTGTTGAAAAAGACTGCCTGTAAGTGACATTCGTCATTGAATTGAAGACACTGAGAAAGAACTGTTAGTGGAAATATTTGCCATTGAATTAACACTGAAGACATAAAATGGAGAAAGACTTCGGGTGGAAACGTTTTTTTTTTTTTTTGAATTAACACTGAAGACGCTGAGAAAGACTTCTAGTGAAATCGTTTGCCATTGAATTAACACTGAAGACCTGAGAAACGTTCTACCCTGGAAACGTTTGCCATTGAATTAACACTGAAGACTTGCTGAGAAAGACTTCTAGTTGGAAACGTTTTAGCCATTTTGTATTTCTAACTCCACTGTGTTTAAGAGTTTTGGATGCCCTGTGAAAAATGTTAAAAAGCAATCGCAGACAGTAAGACACACATAACTACAAAAGTAAGTATTTTTAAATATTTATTAGTGGTCAGGGCTTATTATTATTATTATTATTATTATTATTATTATTAAGGTATTAGATTGCTCCAGTAAAAAATTTGAAACGTTTAAAGCTGGATATACGCAATCATAAGTCGCTCATAAGGGCGTTGTTAATGAAGACCTCGCATTGCTATCTACATAATAAATTATAATAAAAGAATGAACTCCCTCAGCACTGTTTTAGAGTAACAATGTGCTGCGTGCTGAATAATGTTCCCTTGTTAACATTTTTTGAATTCCACCCCACCTATATAGAATGAACTCCCTCGGCGTTTTCAATTGAAAAGTCCAATGAAAAGCTGCTGAATAATGTTTGCCATTGTTAACATGAAGATGAGAAAGACTTCTAGTGGAAACCCATTATAACATGAAGAATGAACTCCCTCAGCTTAAGAAGTCCAATGAAAGCTGCTGAATAATGTTCCCTTGTTAACATGATTGAATTGAGAAAGACCTCTATATAGAATGAACTCCCTCAGCTTCATAGAGTCCAATGAAAGCTGCTGAATGGAAATGTTCCATTGAATTTTGAAACATATTGAAATTGCACACCCTCTATATAGAATGAACCTCAGCTTCAAAATAGTAGTTAAAATTTATTAAGCTTATGAATAATATTCCTTGTTAACATATTGAAAATTGTTTACACCCTCTCATTGTTATATGAAGAATGAACTCCCTCAGCTTCATAGAGTCCAATGAAAGCTGCTGAATAATGTTCCCTTGTTAACATATTGAATTGCACCCTCTATATAGAATGAACTCCCTCAGCTTCAGAGTCCAATGAAAGCTGCTGAATAATGTTCTCTTGTTAACATATTGAATTGCACACCTCTATATAGAATGAACCCCTCAGCTTCATAGAGTCCAATGAAAGCTGCTGAATAATGTTCCTTGTTAACATATTGAATTGCACACCCTCTATATAGAATGAACTCCCTCAGCTTCATAGAGTCCAATGAAAGCTGCTGAATAATGTTCCCTTGTTAACATATTGAATTCCACCCTCTATATAGAATGAACTCCCTCAGCTCATAGAGTCCAATGAAAGCTGCTGAATAATGTCCCCTTGTTAACATATTGAATTGCACACCCTCTATATAGAATGAACTCCCTCAGCTTCATAGAGTCCAATGAAAGCTGCTGAATAATGTCCCCTTGTTAACATATTGAATTCCACACCCTCTATATAGAATGAACTCCCTCAGCTTCATAGAGTCCAATGAAAGCTGCTGAATAATGTCCCCTTGTTAACATATTGAATTCCACCCCTCTATATAGAATGAACTCCCTCAGCTTCATAGAGTCCAATGAAAGCTGCTGAATAATGTTCCCTTGTTTGATTTCCATTACACGAGAGTAGATGTTAAAACTTCATGCTGATTTGAACTCGGCTCTCGCCAAGATAAGCACCAACTAAGACGTAGCTTTACAGTAAACTAATGTGATCCATATGTGTCTCCATCCATTTACGTTTCCTTCCATATGATGATGTAGATATCCTTCTGTCTGGTGTTAATAGCTGAAGTGTAAGTATATATATATTAAATGATGTCAAAGTCCTGGAAGTCTAGGTGATGTAGTTTCGATGCCTCATTAAAACCCTGTGATCTAATAAATGAAAAACGATGTCAATTCTGAAAATGAACGCCAAAGCTAAATATGTTCCTGTGAATACAAAACATCAGGTCTATTTTTTTTTTCCATAGGAAATAGAAACTGGTGACTTTACACCTACACCTTGAGTCACCGGCGTAGATTTAGCTAGGGTCAAGGGACCGTTGAATTGTCCCTACCAATAATTTTGATAAATCTGAAACGTCTTTTGTCAAGTCATTTTATCTGCTCCACAAAGGGTTAACTCTCTCAAGCCCCCCCCCCCCCCTCGTTACTCCGCCCTCCTCCAAAAAAACAAACAAAAAAAACCCGCTAATTTGATTGGCTTAGGCCCTTCCATAATGCATCACTGTAACACGGACTCAGTGCGTGGCTGAGGTCAGGGACCAGCAGAGTGTGTTGTTTTCATTGAAGTGCGAAAGTGCACAAGGACTCGGGAGTGAAAGGTATATCTCCGGGTTTAAAATAAAAAAAAAATCTAGTCATTCTTAAACGGTGTATATTGTGCCACAATTTTCACATTTATTTTAAAAAATAAGAATAAATATAATCAGTTTAATTCGATGTTTGTGTTTGTTGGTTAATGCGTTGTCACATTATTTCAATCCTCCTCCTTCCTCCCTTTGTAACTAACTTACTCCTTGCTTGATATTTTTGTATCGTGTGTGTAAAAAGCGAACACGAACATATGTATTTGATTGAATGGACAGTGTGACTATCCAGGCGGCTAAATAAATGCACTATATTATATAGGCAGTCATAAAATATATATATTAAAAAGTCAAATTAAACGGGGGCGGGGGACGACGACAGATATACAAATAAATTTCAGTGGGGCGTGAATAAAAAAAGGTTGAGACCCGCTGGCTTAGGCTGGACTCTGCAAAGACGCTCATCTGAAGCTGCCGCTTGCCGGTCAGGCTGATATGAGTTTGACCCACTGACTGAATGAAAGCCAGGTGCCGGGGCTGAAGGTATTGTCAGCTCGTCAGCAACATAGTTTGACAGAATAAACCTACCGACCTACCTACCTATTACGTTAGCGACCCATTGCTAGCTGCTAACCCCACGTCCTTGGTGGCTAGCTAGCTTGTTTCACAGCTAAATCATTATGTGTGTGTGTGTGTGAGAGAGAGAGAGTGTGTGAGTGTGAGTGTGCGTGAGCATGTTTTGATATCGTCATCCAACTAACGTTAGCTAATCACTTCAATTTGGCTTTAGGTGACTAAAGCATAATAGCAACCAAAAAAAGAAAGATGGACATAAGGAAGTATTTTTTTACAAAAGGTCAAAGTGTAAGTAGGAAGATGTTGTTAAAGTAATAAACACAATTGATAATGATTCTCATAGCAAATGTAAAAATAATTTACTAATGAAGTTAGCAGAGTCATACTTTCTCTAAACAGCATGCATCAATTTATCATTTTATCAGGCGAGTGAAGCAGTGCAACCTGGTAAAAGCAGTACAGAGGCAGGTGGAGCAACAGGGAATGCAGGTGAGGTCTGTAATGGCTTAGTGATTATAACAGTGAATGTGTTAGACTCAGTTTTGAGATATATTATTGTTTGAGGCACATTGTGATATAATAGTAGGCTAATGCTGTATAGTAATACTCAGCAAATAAAGTTAGCATAGCCATATATTTTCTCTCTATATGGCATGCATCACTTTATTATTTTATCAGGTGAATGAAGCAATGCACCCAGGTACGAGCAGCAGCACAGACACAGGAGAGGCAGGCAGAGCACGTGGCGTGCATGTGCTCATGCTTGTAGCGCCAGGGGTATTGGTAGCTTACAGTAAGGCTGGGATAGGTTATAATTCAGGTTATTAGTAATTCTATAGCAGGGATGTCAAACCAGCTTCCAGGAGGGACACTTTATCATAGTGTTTTAAGTGTATACCAGCCAACTTCATGTCAATCAAATTGTCCTCGATTCATGTCCAGCATTCATTTCAAGCCACCAGAAGTTACCATTTAACAGCTGTCTCCTAAAAAATTTCTTCCCGGGGGGGCATGCCCCCGAACCCCACTAGCGACCGTGACTCCGCCCCCCTACAAAATTGTGTCCCCACAAATGTTCAAACCAAACCTACGCCCTTGCCTTGAGTATACAAATAAATATGTAAAATATGTACTAAAAAAATGTCTGATTTCTATAGAAAATGAAAGTGACAGTTCGAACATCCATTTACACAAAAATAATTACATTTATTAAATGTAGATTTACAGCCTTAATTATTATTATTATTATTATTATTATTATTACAGGTATAGGAATCAGACTCCTATTCCACAGCAGTGTGATCCATTCCAGGTTTTACTACCAGCTTGATCAGCCCCCAGTGTGTCTAGCTAACAAGCTCAGGTGTGTCTGATTATTAAACTCCTAGTGAAACCAGGAATGGATCACACTGCTGTGCAACGGGAGTCTGATTCCCAGCCCTGTGATGATAACCAGCTTTATTATTGCAGGGCTGGGAATCAGACTCCCGCTGCACAGCAGTGTGATCCAGTCCTGGTTTCGCTAGGAGTTTAATAATAAGACACACCTGAGCTTGTTAGCTAGACACACTGGGGGCTGATCAAGCTGGTAGTAAAACCTGGAATGGATCACACTGCTGTGGAATAGGAGTCTGATTCCCCTCCTTGCTGTTATCATTAGCAGTAAAACCACACAGCGTTTTTTTCAGGAGTCCTTGTTTTGTGGGTATGTCTTTAAACCCTCAGCTTTTTTGAAACTACACAATAAAACCAGACTCCATCCTGCGGCGAAGCCTCCCATTCGAATCCAGATTTGCATTTACAGAACTGTGCTAGGCTCGGCTCAGCGTTGTACAAGGCAGCGGTGTCGAACTCCAGTCCTCGAGGGAGTGGGGAGGGTTTTCATTTCCAACTCAAGCTCTCAAATTAACTTCAAGTTATTTGTTCGACCCCCCAGGGCTCGGAGTTTGACCCCCCCCAGTAAAAACCCATTTACAAATCAGTACCTCTCTCAATTCTGCCCAGGCTTTGAAGACCTATAGAAAGTCACATCCCCCATTTTAATGCATGCAAAAGTTTAATTTTCAATAAAATCTATGGTATTTGCAGGGCGGGGCCAGGGGGCGGGGCTTAGGAGGCGTGGCCGGGGGGGTTGGGGTTGGGGTTGGGGGGTCGGGGGCTAGGAGGCTGGGGTCACCAGTTCAGATCACCGGATCAAGATGAAAATCTATGATAAATCAGAAATAAAAGTCTTAACACAAAAAACTGGGATAAGGTGTAAGTTTTACCCCCCAACCCCTGTTCTGAAAAGCTTTTCATATCTTTCACTGGCCACGCCCACACATCGGAGGCAGTGGGAGTGTCTTAACCTCACGGTCACTCTTCCTGTGCGTGTGAAGTTCATGAGTGGGGTTGAAGAACGCTCTTCGCGGTTCTGACGCTCGGGAGAGAAGCGAGGAGGAGGAGGAGGAAGAAGCTCTCATGAAAATTCAATTAAAATACATTTAAAGTGTTATTCCTAAGCTTTTTTTTTTTTTCTTTCTTCTAGGTCCGAAAAATAAATATGTATGTCTTTTTTTGTTTGTTTTCTTGAGCAGCATCTCTTCTGGTAAGAGAAGGAGGTACTGTAAGAGAAAAATGGAAGAGGGGAGAGAGAGAGAGAGAGAGAGAGAGAGAGAGAGAGGGGGAGAGGGGAGAGAGAGAGGGGAGAGAGAGGGGAGAGGGGAGAGGGGAGAGGAGGGGAGGGAGGGAGGGAGGGAGAGGGGAGGGAGAGAGAGAGAGAGAGAGGGAGAGAGAGAGGGAGGAGAGGGGGAGAGAGGAGAGGAGAGAGGGAGAGAGGAGAGGAGGGAGGGGGAGAGAGAGGGGAGAGAGGAGAGAGGAGAGAAAGGGAGGAGAGGAGAGGAGGAGGAGGGAGAGAGAGAGAGGGGGGAGAGAGGGAGAAAGGAGGAAGGAGGGGGGAGAGAGAGAGGGGTAAGAGAGAGGAGAGAGAGGAGGGGGGGGAGAGGGAGAGGGAGAGAGAGAGAGAGGGGGAGAGGAGAGAGAGAGAGGAGGAGGGAGGAGGAGAGGAGAGGGAGAGGAGAGGGGGAGAGAGAGAGAGAGAAAGGGAGAGAGAGGGTGAGAGAGATAGAGACAGAGGGGAGAGAGGGAGGGAGGGGGAGAGGGGAGGGAGAAAGGGAGAGAGAGGGAGAGGAGGGAGGGGGGAGAGATGGGAGGGGGAGGGGGGAGAGAGAGGGAGGGGGAGAGAGGAGGGGGAGAGGGGGGAGGGGGGAGAGGGGAGAGGAAAGAGAGAGAGGTTTGGGGAGGGGAGAAAGGAGAGGGGGAGAGGGGGGAGAGAGGAGGGAGGAGAGAGAAAGAGGGGAGAGAGAGAAAGGAGAGGGGAGAGAGATGGGGGCAAGAGAGCGAGAGGCCCCAGAGAGAGAACAGGGGAGAGAGGGAGAGAGAGAGAGGGAGGAGAGAGGAGAGGGAGGGAGAGGGGGGAGGGGGAGAGAGGAGGGGGGAGAGAGGAGGGGAGAGGAGAGAGAGAGGGAGGAGGGGAGAGGGGGAGAGGGGAGAGAGGGGGAGGGGAGAGGGGCAAGAGGGGAGAGGGAGAGAGGGGGGAGAGAGGGGGAGAGGGGAAAGGAGAAGGGGAGAGGGGAAGAGTGGGGAGGGGGGCAGGGTTGGGGGTGCACAGCAGGGGCACGTGGTCCCTCCTGCCCCTCCCCCTCAGCAGGGGGGGAGAGGGCAGGGGGGGCAGGGGCTTCTCTGAGGGGGCAGCATGATGGAGAGAACGAGCAGAGCATGGGGAGAGAGAGCACGGAGGAAGGGGGAGGGAGGGGGAGCTCCATGATGGGGAGAGGAGGGGAAGACCCGCCCCAGAGGGGGGAGAGAGGAGGGAGGGAGGAGAGGGGGGGAGGGGGAGGGGGAGGGGGAGAGGGGAGAGAGGGGAGTGGAGGGGAGAGGGGAGGGGAGGGAGAGGGGAAGGGAGGGAGGAGAGGGGGAGGAAGGGGAGAGAGGGGAGGGGGAGAGGGAGGAGAGAGGGGGAGAAGGGGAGAGGGGAGAGAGGAGGGACAGAGAGAGGGGGGAGGGGAGAGGGGGGAGAGAAGGGGAGAGGGGGGGGAGGGGAGAGAGGGGGGGATGGAGAGAGGGGGGAGAGAGGGGGGAGGGGGGAGGGGAGAGGAAGGGAGGGGAGGGGGGAGAGGAGGGGGGGAGAGTGGGGGGGGGAGAGAGGAGAGGAGGGGGAATGGGAGAGGTGGAGAGAGAGGAGGAGGGGAGGGGAGGGGAGGGAGAGGAGAGGGGAGGGGGAGGGAGGGGAGAGGGGAGAGGAGGTGGGGAGGAGGGGAGAGAGGAGAGGGAGGGGGACGGAAAGGGGGGGGGAGGGGAGAGGGGGAAACAGTCAAGACCAGGGGAGGGGGAGGGAAGGTAGAGGGGGGGACAGAGAGGGTCTCTCTGATTTTACTGGAGGGGAGAGAGGGGAGAGAGGGGGGAGAGGGGGAGGGGAGGGGAGAGGGAGGGGATGGAGAGAGGGGGAGGAGGGGGGGGGAAGGGGAGAGAGGGAGGGGATGGAGAGAGGGGGGATGTGGAGGGGGAGGGGAGAGAAGGGGAGAGGGGAGGAAGGGGGGAGAGGAGACAAGGGGAGGAAGGGAGAGGAGGGGAAGAGAGTGGGGGGAGAGAGGAGAGGAGGGGAGGAACGGGAGAGTTGAAGAGAGAGGAGAAGGAGGGGAGGGGGAGAGGAGAAGGGGGAGGAGGGTCAAAAAGAGAGGGAATAATGGAGGGATATTGAAGAGAGAGAAAGAATGATTCCTTAAATTCCCCAACATCTGGTGAAACAGTCAAGACCATCTGAATAATGTTCTTGTTAACATATTGTAATTATTCATATAGAATGAACCCTCTCTCATAGATTTTACTGATTGAACCGATTCCCTTGTTAACATATTGAATTGCACACCCTCCTATAGAATGAACTCCTCTCCTCTAGAGTCCAATGAAAGCTGCTGAATAATGTCCCTTGTTAACATATTGAATTGCACCCCTCTATAGAATGAACTCCCTCAGCTTCTTGTACTCACCTGATGACAGTGGGAATAATGTTCAGTTAACATATTGAATTAACCCTCTATATAGAATGAACTCCCTCAGCTTCCAGAGAGGAGAACAAACTGAAGAACCTTGTTAACATATTGGATTCCACCCCTCTATTGAGACTGAACAGGAAACAGGAATCCAATAAGCTGCTGAATAATGTTCCTTGTTAACATATTGAATTGCACACCCTCTATATAGAATGAACTCCCTCAGCTTCATAGAGTCCAATGAAAGCTGCTGAATAATGTTCCCTTGTTAACATATTGAATTCCACCCCTCTATATAGAATGAACTCCCTCAGCTTCATAGAGTCCAATGAAAGCTGCTGAATAATGTTCCCTTGTTAACATATTGAATTGCACACCTCTATATAGAATGAACTCATTCAGCTTCATAGAGTCCAATGAAAGCTGCTGAATAATGTTCTCTTGTTAACATATTGAATTGCACACCCTCTATATAGAATGAACTCCCTCAGCTTCATAGTCCAATGAAAGCTGCTAAAACTGACTGGAAAAATGTGACATTTCTGAAATCTAACATGAAATAGTACTGGACTGCAGTTGTTGATGATGCAGAGTTCACCCCCCTGGTCTCTAAAAGTCGCTCTGGATAAAAGCGTCTGCAAAATGACTCATTCATAATAATATTATTATTATTTGTTTATTTAGCAGACGCCTTTATCCAAGGCGACTTACAGAGACTAGGGTGTGTGAACTATGCATCAGCTGCAGAGTCACTTACAATTACATCTCACCCGAAAAGACGGAGCACAAGGAGGTTAAGTGACTTGCTCAGGGTCACACAGTGAGTCAGTGGCTGAGGTGGGATTTGAACCGGGGACCTCCTGGTTACAAGCCCTTTTCTTTAAACACTGGACCACACAGTCTCCTCTGCAAGTCGCTTTGGATAAAAGCATCTGCTGAATGACTCATTCATAATAATAATAATAATAATAATAATAATAATAATAATGACTCATTATTAACGAAGCCCTGTGACTCACACTCGATTAAGCCCAACAGTACCAGCGAGGCGATGCCAGTCAGGGTCATGGTGAGGAGTAAGATGCCCCTCCTCCCGAATCTGTCCCCCGTGAGGCACAGGAAGAGGCACGCGGCGCCCCCCGTCCCGGCCGAGAGCAGAGCCGAGGGGTACAGCCCCGTCTCGCCGCCCGAACGCCCCGCCCGAATGTCCCGTGTAGCAGTGATGGATCCCGTGAGAGATGAAGCTGAGAGAGGGGGAGGGGAGGGGAGGGGAGGGAGGGGAGGGGAGGGGAGGGAGAGGGGGAGGGGGGGAGGGGAGGAGGGGACGGGAGGAGAGAGGGGAGGGGAGAGAGGGGAGGGGAGGAGGAGAGAGAGGGAGGAAGGGGAGGAGAGAGGGGAGGAGGAGGAGAGGGGGGAGAGGAGGAGGAGAGAGAGGGAGGGGGAGGAGAGGGGAGGGAGGGCGAGGAGGAGAGAGGGAGGGACAGAGGGGGCGGGAGGGGAGAGAGGGAGGGAGGGGAGGGAGGAGAGAGGGGAGGAGAGAGAGGAGGGGAGAAGAGAGGGAGGGAGGAGAGAGGGAGAGGAGGGGAGGGGAGAGGAGAGGGGGGAGGAGGAGAGGGGGGGGAGAGGGAGGGGGGAGAGGAGGGGGGAGAGGAGGGGGGGAGGGAGAGGGAGGGGGGGACAGAGAGGGGGAGAGAGGGGAGAGGAGGGGAGGAGGAGAGAGAGGAGGGAGGGGAGAGGGAGGAGTGGGGGTGAGAGAGGAGGAGAGGGGGGGGGGAGATTCCATTTATCGTGGAAAATCAGTAGCCCTGATATTAGATTGATATTGATAGCGAAGGATCTCTCTCTCTCTCTAGGTGAAACCCAGGATGCAAATAATAATAATAATAATAATAATAATAATAATAATAATAATAATAATATTATATTGCTATTGACAATGACACTGATACTGATAATACTATTGATATTATATTGAAATTGATGATAATGACATTGATATTGATAACGCTTTTGATAATGAAGGATCTCTCTCTCTCTTACGAGGTGAAGCCCAGGATGCAGATGTTCTTCCAGATGTTTCGACAGCGCAGCAGCTGGAGGAACGACACGTCCCAGGATGCAGCGGGAGAGGATTCACACAGAGTCACCGAGTCCAGCTCTGAGAGAGAGGGGGAGAGAGAAAGAACGAAAGAAAGAAAGACTGTGACTTTAGTTTAACAAAGTGTTGTGTTTACACTTTTGGCCCTCCTCCCCTCTCTTTTCTGTCTGTCTGTCTGTCTCGTCCTCGCCTCTCTCTCTGTCTCTCTGCCCCTTTCTCTGTCTGTCTGTCTCTCTCCCTCGCTCTCTCTCTCTCCCCCTCTCTCTGTCTGTCTGTCTGTCTGTCTCTCTCCCCTCGCTCTCTCTCTCTCTCTACCTCTCTCTCTCTGTGTCTGTCTGTCTCTCTGTCTCTGTCTCTCCCCCCTCTCTCTCTCTGTCTGTCTGTCTGTCTGTCCCCTCTCCTCTCTCCCCCTCCTCCCCTCTCTCCCCCTCTCTGTCTGTCTGTCTCTCTCTCCCCCTCTCTCTCTCTCTGTCTGTGCCCTCTCTCTCTGTGTATGTCTGTCTCTCTCATGGTCTCTGTCTCTCTCCCCTGTCTGTCTGTGTCTCACCAATGTCCCCTCTCCTCTCTCTCTCTCCCCCCCTCTCCCTCTCTGTCTGTCTGTCTGTCTCCTGTCTCTCTCTCTGTCTCTCCCCCCTCTCTCTCTGTCTGTCTGTCTCCCCTCTGTCTCTCCCCTCTCTCCTCTCTCTCTGTGTCTCTCCCCTGTCTCTCTCTGTCTGTCTCTCTGTCTCCCCCTCTCCCCCCCCCTCTCTCTCTCTCTCTCACCTGTCACCTCCTCATCCCCTCTCTCCCCTCCTCTGGGTGTCTGTCGCAGCACATCCTTTGCTCGCTGCGCTCCGCCCGATGAGATGAACCAGCGAGGAGAATCGGGAAAAACACCTGGGAGACTGAGAGGGGGAGGGGGAGAGAGAGGGGAGGACAGACAGAGAGGGGAGGAGAGATCCCCCTCTCTCCCAGAGAGGGAGGGACAGGGGAGAGAGGGAGGGGAGGATAGAGGGGAGGGGAGGGGAGGGAGAGGAGGGAGGATGAGAGAGGGGGGAGAGGGAGGGGAAAAGGTTGAGGAGACAGGGAGGGAGGGGAGGGGAGGGGAGGGACAGGAGGGGGGAGGAGAGGGGGGGGGGGGGGGGAGGGGGGGGAGAGGGGGGAGGGGGAGAGGGGAGGATAGACAGGGGGAGGGGGGGGGAGGGAGAGAGGGGAGGGGAGGAGGGGGAGGGGGAGGGAGGATAGAGAGGGGAGGGGAGGGAGGGAGAGGGGAGGATAGAGAGGGGAGAGGGGGAGGGAGGAGGGAGAGGGGGAGGGGGAGGGGAGGGAGGGGGGAGGGGAGGGGGGAGGACAGACGGGGGAGGGGAGGGGAGGAAGGGGGGGGAGGGGAGAGGGAGGGAGGGGAGGGAGGGGAGAGAGGGAGAGAGGGGATGAGGGGGAGGGAGTGTGACCCTGAGCAAGTGGGAGGAGGGGAGGAGAGAGGGGAGGACAGTCGAGGGGGGAGGGTGAGACATAGTTGAGAGGACTCTGCAGCTGATGCATAGTTCACACACCCAGTGACTCTGTAAGTCGCCTTGGATAAAGGTGTCTGCGGGTGAAACAAATAATAATGAGACTTGGAAACGTGGAAACGCTTTGCCATTGAATTTACATAAAAAGATAATACTGAGAAAGACTTGGAAGTGTTTTGCCATTGAATTTACACTGAAGACGCTGAGAAAGACTTCTAGTGGAAACGTTTGCATTGAATTTACACTGAAGACGCTGAGAAAGACTTCTAGTGGAAACGATTTGCCATTGAATTTACACTGAAGACGCTGAGAAAGACTTCTAGTGGAAACGCCTGTCAATATCAAACATCTTTCAGTATTTCTAAACGCATGTAAAACAACGCCTCCCTCCCCCTTTGTTTCGAACCCGTGTCCCTCCCTCTCTCCCTGTCTCACCCGTAGCTCAGGAACAGGGCCAGTGGCACAGTGATCGCCCCCTGCAGGCTCCTCCAAGACTGACAGCCCAGAGCCACACCTAGCAACAGGAACTGCCCGGCAACCGTGAACATTCCGGCCGCCATCGCTCCCATGAGCCTCCGGGGCGGGTCACACAGCTCAAGACCTGCAGCCATAAACCAAGGAGGGGAATCAGACTCCTATTCCACAGCAGTGTGATCCATTCCAGGTTTCACTACCAGCTTGATCAGACCCCAGTGTGTCTAGGTAACAAGCTCAGGTGTCTTATCACAGGGCTGGGAATCAGACTCCTATTGCACAGCAGTGTGATCCATTCCTGGTTTCACTAGGAGTTTAATAATCAGACACACCTGAGCTTGTTAGCTAGACACGCTGGGGGGCTGATCAAGCTGGTAGTACAAAATCACACACATACTACACTATCAACCACACACACAAACACACGACACAAACAAATACACAAATACCACACAAACTGACACATGGGGTTGGGGCTGGGGTTAGGGTTGGGGTCGGGTGAGGGTTGGGGTAGAGGTCAGGGTTGGGGTAGAGGTCTGGGTTGGGGCTAGGGTGAGGGTTAGTGGGGTTGGGGTTGGGGTGAGGGTTAGGGTTGGGGGTTAGGGTTGGGGGGGTTGGGGGTTGGGTTGGGGTGTTGGGTTGGGGTGAGGGGTTAGTGGGGTGAGGGAGTGGTTGGGTTTGGGTGAGGGTTAGTGGGGTTGGGGTGAGGGTTAGTGGGGTGAGGGTTGGGGTGAGGGTTAGTGGGGTTAGGGTTGGGGTGAGGGTTAGTGGGGTTAGGGTTGGGGTTGGGGTTAGTGGGGTGGGGGTTGGGGTGAGGGGTTAGTGGGGTTAGGGTTGGGGGGTGAGGTTAGTGGGGTTAGGGTTGGGGTGAGGGTTAGTGGGGTTAGGGTTGGGGTGAGGGTTAGTGGGGTTGGGGTTGGGGTGAGGGTTAGTGGGGTTAGGGTTGGGGTGAGGGTTAGTGGGGTTAGGGTTGGGGTGAGGGTTAGTGGGGTTGGGGTTGGGGTGAGGTTAGTTGAGTGGGGTTAGGGTTAGGGTGAGGTTAGGGTTGGGGTTGGTGAGGGATTGGGGTTAGGGTTTTGGGGTGAGGGTTAGTGGGGTTGGGGTTGGAGGGTGGGGGTTTGGGGTGAGGTTAGTGGGGTTAGGGTTGGGGTTGGGGTGAGGGGTGGGGAGGGTTAGGGTTGGGGTGAGGTTAGTGGGGTTGGGGTTAGGGGTGGGGTTAGTGGGGTTGGGGTTGGGGTGAGGTTAGTGGGGTTGGGGTTGGGGTGAGGTTGGGGTTGGGGTTGGTGTGGGGTGAGTGGGGTTGGGGTGGGGGGAGGGTTAGTGGGGTTGGGGTTGGGGTGAGGGTTAGTGGGGTTGGGGGTTGGGGTGGGGGTTGGGGGGTTTGGGGTGGGGGTGAGGGTTAGTGGGGTTGGGGTTGGGGTGAGGGTTAGTGGGGTTGGGTGAGGGTTTGGGGTTGGGGTTGGGGTGAGGTTAGGGTTGGGGTGAGGGTTAGTGGGGTTGGGGTTGGGTGTTGGGAGGTTGGTGGGGTTGGGTTAGGGTTGGGGTTAGGGTTGGGGTTGGGGTGAGGGTTAGTGGGGTTAGGGTTGGATGGTTGGGGTTTGGGGTTGGGGTGAGGTTAGTGGGGTGGGGTTAGGGTTGGGGTGGGAGGTTGGGGTGAGGGTTAGTGGGGTTGGGGTTGGGGTTGAGGGTGGGTTGGGGTTGGGGTGAGGTTAGTGGGGGTTGGGTTTGGGTGAGGTTTAGTGGGGTTGGGGTTGGGGTGGGTTGGGGTTGGGTTTGGGTGAGGTTAGTGGGGTTAGGGTTGGGGTGAGGGTTAGTGGGGTTAGGGTTGGGGTGAGGGTTAGTGGGGTTGGGGTTGGGGTGATGGTGTTGGGGTGAGGGTTAGTGGGGTTAGGGTTGGGGTTGGGGTGAGGGTTAGTGGGGTTAGGGTTGGGGTGAGGGTTAGTGGGGTTGGGGTTGGGGTGAGGGGTTAGGGTTGGGGTGAGGGTTAGTGGGGTTAGGGTTGGGGTGAGGGTTAGTGGGGTTAGGGTTGGGTTGGGGTTGGGGTTGGGGTGAGGGTTAGTGGGGTTGGGGTTGGGGTGAGGGTTAGTGGGGTTAGGGTTGGGGTGAGGGGTAGGGTTAGGGTTGGGGTGAGGGTTAGTGGGGTTGGGGTTGGTTGGGGTGAGGTTAGTGGGGTTAGGGTCAGGGGTGAGGTTAGTGGGGGGTTAGGGTTGGGGTGAGGGTTCAGTGGGGTTAGGGTTGGGGTGAGGGGGGGGTTAGTGGGGTTGGGGTTGGGGTGAGGGTTAGGTCCGGGGTTAGGGGTTGGGGTGGGGTTGAGGGGTTGGGGTTGGGTAGGTTAGTGGGGAGGGTTGGGGTGGGGCCAGAGGTCAGGGTTGGGGATAGGGTTAGGGTTGGGGTTGGGTAATGAACCCGCACTCACGCATGACGTAGAGGGAGAGGTAGACTCCGGCTACAGAGGCCCCCAGGAAGAAACGCGTGAGGATGAAGAGAGAGGGTGAGGGGGAGACGCACACCAGCACCCCAAAAAACACTGTGAGCACCAGAGAGCAGAGGAAAGACTGCAGCCTGCCAAACCTGAGAGAGAGAGAGAGGGAGGGAGAGGAGAGGGGAGAGGGAGGTTAGAGGAGGGGGAAAGAGAGGGGGAGGAGGGGAGGGAGGAGGAGGGAGAGGAGAGGGGAGAGAGGAGAGGAGAGGAGGGGGAGAGGGATATAGGAGAGGGGAGAGGAGGAGAGAGGGGAGGGGAGGAGGGGGGGAGAGGGGAGAGGAGGGGAGAGAGAGAGGTTAGAGGAGGGGAGAAAGAGGGGAGGGGAGAGAGGAGAGGAGAGGAGAGAGGAGAGAGGAGGAGGAGAGGAGAGGGGAGAGGGGGGAGAGAGAGGTTAGAGGAGGGGGAGAAAGAGGGGAGGAGGGGAGAGAGGAGGAGGAGAGGGGAGATAGAGGGAGGGGGGAGAGGAGAGGGGAGAGAGGTTAGAGGAGGGGGAGAAAGAGAGAGGGGAGGGAGAGGGGAGGAGAGGAGGGAGGAGAGGGGGAGAGGAGGGGAGAGGAGGGGAGAGAGAGGTCAGAGGAGGGGAGAAAGAGAGGGAGGGAGAGGAGGAGTGAGGAGGAGAGGAGGGAGGAGAGAGGAGAGGAGGAGAGAGGAGGGGAGAGGAGGGGGAGAGGAGAGGGGAGGGAGAGGGAGGGGAGGAGGGGGGGGGAGGAGAGGGGAGAGAGGTTAGAGGGGGGGGAGAAGGAGAGGGGAGGGAGGGGAGGGAGGGGGGGAGAGAGGAGGAGGAGAGAGGAGAGAGGAGGAGGAGAGGAGGAGAGAGGAGGGGGGGAGAGAGAGGGGGGAGAGGAGGGGAGAAAGAGAGGAGGGGAGAAAGAGGGGAGGGAGGGGAGAGGGAGGGGAGGATAGAGGGAGGAGGAGGAGAGGGAGAGAGAGGTTAGAGAGGGAGGGGAGGAGAGGGGAGGAGAGGGGGAGAGGAGGGAGAGAGAGAGAGGATAGAGGAGGGGGAGAAAGAGAGAGGGGAGGGAGAGGGGAGAGGTGAGGGGAGAGGAGAGGGGAGGATAGAGGAGAGGGGAGAGAGGAGGGAGAGGAGAGGGAGGGGAGAAAGAACGGAGGGGGAGGGGGGAGAGAGAGCGGGGAGGGGGACAGAGAGAGAGAAGAGGAAGGGGAGAGAGGAATGGGAGAAAGACAGGAAGGGGAGAGAGACAGAAGAAGGGGAGAGAGAGGGCAGGGAGAGAGGAGGGGGAAGAGAGAGGGGGAGAGGGGGAGGAGGAGAGGTAATAATTATATCAACTAGGTGAGAGACAGCATCGCAGTGAATTCAATGACAATGACACCATATAAAAGCTAATTCAACACGTTTATTTACCTGTCCGCTGTGTATCCCAGCACCAGGTACCCAGTGAGAATGCCCACGATGAAACAAACCTCTTCCACAGGGACCTTCCAGTAACTATCACACACGAGATCCCACTGCAGAGACAGGGGAGGGGAGGGGAGAGGTGAGGAGAGAGGGGGAGGAGAAAGGAGAGGGAGGGAGAGGGGAGAGGAGAGAGGGGAAAGGAGGGAGAGAGGGAGGAAGGGAGAGGAGAGAGAGGAGAGGAGAGAGAGAGAGAGAGAGTAGGAGGAGAGAGAGGAGAGGAGAGGGGGGAGGAGAAAGGAGAGGGGAGGGTAGGGGAGAGGGGGGAGAGGGAGAGAGAGAGAGGAGAGGAGAGGGGAGAGAAGAGAGGGAGAGGGGAGGGAGGAGAGAGGGAGAGTGGAGGAGGGAGAGGGGAGAGAGGAGGGAGAGGAGAGGGGAGGGAGGAGAGGGGAGAGAGGAGAGAAGGGAGAGAGAGAGAGGGAGAGAAGAGGGAAGACGGGGCAGGAGAGAGAGGAGAGAGGAGAGAAGAGGAGAGGAGAGGAGAGAGGAGAGAGAGGGAGATTGTCCAGTAAAACCCAACTGTATAAATGGGTAATTGTATGTAAAATAATGTGATATCTTGTAACAATTGTAAGTCGCCTGGATAAGGGTGTTCGCTAAGAAATAAATAATAATAATAATAATAATAATAATAATAATAATAATAATAATAATCAGCCACCCGCCACCATGTTTTCGCCAGCCCTCTGTTTTGGTATACACCCAGCCTTGCTGACAGGGCAGCGGGCCTTCTGCTTCCATTCTCAAACACAAACTGCTGGCACTGGGACGGCCTCCAGCCTCTCCCTCCCCACCCCCTGCCCCCGGGAGCCAAGGGGTGGCTCAGAGGGAGGGAGGCGTTGAGCACCTGGGCCAGGCTGGCATTGCGCAGGGCGGGGGGCAGTGACGCCCGGTCGATGGAGCAGTGGTGGTTGGGCAAAGCAGTCATGAGGCTGTCAGAGTAGCACAGGAACGCCACGAAGATATTGGGCAAGCAGGACAGTCCCACCAGGAGCCGGTGCCTCGCCTCGGCTTTTTTTCCTCGGACCCCAGGGAGAGGGGAGACCCCGCGTCGCCCAGGGGAAGGGGCACAGGGGAGTCCTGGTCTGCCCCTGCAGGGGCGATGCTGTCAGGAGAGGAATCGGCTGCAGAGACAGATGAGGGAGGACGGGACGACGAGTCTGGGTCTATCAGGACGTCCATGCTGGGGCGCAGGGGGTCTGTCTGGTGGGTCTCTCTAGATTTGAATGTCTTTGTTCATCTGTCTGTCTGTCTGTCTGATGTGTGTGTGAGATTCTCTCTCTCTGTCTGTCTGCCTGTCTGTTCTGTGTCTGTCTCTCTGTCTGTCTGTCTGTCTATTCTGTCTGTCTCTCTCTCTGTCTGTGTCTGTCTGTCTATTCTGTCTGTCTCTCTCTCTCTGTGTGTCTGTCTCTTCTGTGTCTCTCTCTCTGTCTGTGTGTGTCTGTCTATTCTGTCTGTCTCTCTCTCTGTCTGTGTGTCTGTCTCTTCTGTGTCTCTCTCTCTGTCTGTGTGTCTGTCTGTCTATTCTGTCTGTCTCTCTGTCTGTGTGTCTGTCTCTTCTGTGTCTCTCTCTGTCTGTGTGTCTGTCTGTCTATCCTGTGTCTGTCTCTCTCTGTCTGTGTGTCTGTCTGATCGTGTGCGTGTGTGTGTGACAGGGAGAGTGGTAGTCTGTCTGTCTGTCTAGCCTGTGTGTCTGTCTGTCTCTTTTCTCCGATTCCCGGAGTCAATCAGGACCACCCAAGCCTGCCCCTTCCTTCTCGCATCCCTCTCCCTTCTCTCACTTTCTCATGTCATCACTCTTTCCTTTCCTTTGTTTTGTCTTTCTCTTCTCCTCGTCTGGTCGCGTCAGTCTTTCTCTCCCCCCACCCCTCTCTCCTCGTTTTCCAGGTGTTGCTGTAGAAATAATTCAAATATAGAATTGAATTTATTTTTGTAAATCTCTCGTATAATTGATTCTACAGTAAACACAGCAACTAAACGAGAGCACGGTGTTTGGGCATTGCTTAATTAAAACAAAATTGCGTATTTCCATTTGCACTGTACTTTAAATCACACTTACAGCATAAAACGCGCTATAAATCTATCATTATTGTTATTATTAAATCGTTATAATGCGCGGAGGAAGTTTGTTGACATTTCGCTCGCTTAGTAACGCCTAGCAACGGAACTGCGACCGATGCATCGAACCATTTTTAGTAACAGCTCACAATAAAACAACATAACAACGTCAGATCTAAAATAAATAAAAAATAAAACACATGCATTTTTTTTATTAGGTTTTTTTTTTTTTAAATTGTATTTATTTTACTTACCGCGCAAAATTAGAACGCCGACAAATCGTTTTTTTTTGTTTTTTTTTTTTTTACAAGATATTGCGCTATCAGCCAAACGGGGAAAAATAATATTTAAACTAAAGGGAAAAAAAAAAACCGCAGCCCGAACTCGATTTTTTTTTTTTTAAAAGCGGCCTATATTACTAAATTCGTCGCTTTATCATATTTATTTATGTTCAGTTTTTTTTCTCAGTGTTCTCTTCTTTTCTCTCTCTCTCTCTTTCTTTCTCTCTATCTCTCTATCCCGTTCTCCGTGTCACTACAGTAAACAATACTGTTTCTTTCCCCGCAATAATTCGGCCTCCGTAGAGAAACCTTTCAACAGAGGACGGTATTTTTGTCGCCGACAGAAATAAAACACAGTAAGGCTATTGAGAGGGGTATCGCTGCAGACCGCAGACTCTCACAGCGGCGCTCTCACAGGGTATCGCTGCAGACCGCAGACTCTCACAGAGGCACTCTCAC
Source organism: Huso huso (assembly GCA_036884735.1). Lineage (NCBI taxonomy): Eukaryota > Metazoa > Chordata > Actinopteri > Acipenseriformes > Acipenseridae > Huso > Huso huso. The sequence goes on along the minus strand of CM072708.1, from coordinate 7,599,584 downwards.
AGGGTATCGCTGCAGACCGCAGACTCTCACAGCGGCGCTCTCACAGGGTATCGCTGCAGACCGCAGACTCTCACAGCGGCGCTCTCACAGGGTATTGTTGTAGACCGCAGACTCTCACAGCGGCGCTCTCACAGGGTATCGCTGCAGACCGCAGACTCTCACAGAGGCACTCTCTCAGGGTATCGCTGCAGACCGCAGACTCTCACAGCGGCGCTCTCACAGGGTATCGCTGCAGACCGCAGACTCTCACAGAGGCACTCTCAGGGTATCGCTGCAGAACGCAATTGTTGTTACTGAGTTAAGTTCTTAGCATGACATGTTTACATAACCCATCTAACGTTAATAATTCTAATAATTAAAAAAATAAAAAACTATGAATGGATTAATACACAATTAGGACATCTCATTGCAAGATTATGTGCTCAAACTGAACGCAGTAGGGATTCAAGGAAATGCATGCACATGGATTAGGGAGTGGTTAACATGTAGAAAACAGAAAGTACTGATTAGAGGAGAAACCTCAAAATGGAGTGAGGTAACCAGTGGTGTACCACAGGATCAGTATTGGGTCCTCTGCTATTCCTAATCTACATTAATGATTTAGATTCTGATATAGTAAGCAAACTTGTTAAATTTGCAGACGACACAAAAAAAATAGGAGGAGTGGCAAACACTGTTGCAGCAGCAAAGGTCATTCAAAATGATCTAGACAGCATTCAGAACTGGGCAGACACATGGCAAATGACATTTAATAGAGAAAAGTGTAAAGTATTGCATGCGGGCAAAAAAAATGTGCATTATAAATATCATATGGGAGATAGTGAAATTGAAGAAGGGAACTATGAAAAGACCTAGGAGTTTATGTTGACAAAGAAATGTCTTCATCTAGACAATGTGGGAAGCTATAAAAAGGCCAACAAGATGCTCGGATATATTGTGAGAAGTGTTGAATTTAAATCAAGGGAAGTAATGTTAAAACTTTACAATGCATTAGTAAGACCTCATCTAGAATATTGTGTTCACTTCTGGTCACCTGTTATAAAAAAGGATATTGCTGCTCTAGAAAGAGTGCAAAGAAGAGCGACCTGAATTATCCCGGTTTAAAAGACATGTCGATGCAGACAGGCTAAAAGAATTGAATCTGTTCAGTCTTGAACAAAGAAGACTACGCTGTGATCTGATTCAAGCATTCAAAATCCTAAAAGGTATAGACAATGTCGACCCAGGGGACCTGAAAAAAGAAACAAGGACCAGGGGTTCACAAATGGAGATTAGATAAAGGGGCATTCAGAACAGAAAATAGGAGGCACTTTTTTACACAGAGAATTGTGAGGGTCTGGAACCAACCCCAGTAATGTTGTTGAAGCCGACACCCTGGGATCCTTCAAGAAGCTGCTTGATGAGATTCTGGGATCATTGTTACTAACAACCAAACGAGCAAGATGGGCTGAATGGGGCCTCCTCTCGTTTGTAAACTTTCTTATGTTCTTATGTACATATTAAAGCACAGCTCACAGAAGACACATGCTGTATAAATTATAGAAGCAGATCTCCCAACACAGGCTGCTGTGCCAACTTAAAAAGCTGCGTTTTAACGTGACTTTTAAAAATATCAACATTTTTTTGAAGCCTTCGTTGTCTGTAAAAGGACATTAAATACGTTCCTATCTCCCATAGGCCGGAGCTTAGATTTTGGGACTCTTTAAGAACCCAGCTTCAGCCCCTAAAATATTTTACTGGTAAAATAATCATACTTGTAGTTTATAACTAAAAATTCATGAGTACCTTTGATCTCGTGTGGTAAAGAATTTAAATGAAAATTGAACTGATAATTTGTTTAATTAGACCACTTTTTTTTTTTTTTTTTTTTTTTACTGGACGGGGGCCTGTTGTGTCTGAGAGGATGCAGTTCACCTTTCTTACCGCCAGATGGCAGTAGATCGCCAAGGCTGGAGATTCTCGACAACACTGCGTGCAAGGACAAAATACATTGACTGGTAAAGCTAGTCAGCGTTTGGGATTGCTGACTATAGCAGCTAGACTAGAGCACAGTGTTTGATTGACTATAGCAGCTAGACTAGAGCACAGTGTTTGATTGCTGACTATAGCAGCTAGACTAGAGCACAGTGTTTGATTGACTATAGCAGCTAGACTAGAGCACAGTGTTTGATTGCTGACTATAGCAGCTAGACACAGTGTTTGATTGACTATAGCAGCACTAGAGCACAGTGTTTGATTGACTATAGCAGCTAGACTAGAGCACAGTGTTTGATTGACTATAGCAGCTAGACTAGAGCACAGTGTTTGATTGACTATAGCAGCTAGACTAGAACACAGTGTTTGATTGACTATAGCAGCTAGACTAGAACACAGTGTTTGATTTGACTATAGCAGCTAGACTAGAGCACAGTGTTTGACAGTAGACTAGAGCACAGTGTTTGATTGCTGACTATAGCAGCTAGACTAGAGCAGTGTTTGCTGACTATAGCAGCTAGACAAGAGCACAGTGTTTGATTGACTATAGCAGCTAGACTAGAGCACAGTGTTTGATTGACTATAGCAGCTAGACTAGAGCACAGTGTTTGATTGACTATAGCAGCTAGACTAGAGCACAGTGTTTGATTGACTATAGCAGCTAGACTAGAGCACAGTGTTTGATTGACTATAGCAGCTAGACTAGAGCACAGTGTTTGATTGACTATAGCAGCTAGACTAGAGCACAGTGTTTGATTGACTATAGCAGCTAGACGAGAGCACAGTGTTTGATTGCTGACTATAGCAGCTAGACTAGAGCAGTGTTTGCTGACTATAGCAGCTAGACTAGAGCACAGTGTTCGATTGACTATAGCAGCTAGACTAGAGCACAGTGTTTGATTGACTATAGCAGCTAGTCTAGAGCACAGTGTTTGATTGACTATAGCAGCTAGACTAGAGCACAGTGTTTGATTGACTATAGCAGCTAGACTAGAGCACAGTGTTTGATTGCTGGCTATAGCAGCTAGACTAGAGCACAGTGTTTGATTGACTATAGCAGCTAGACTAGAGCACAGTGTTTGATTGACTATAGCAGCTAGACTGCACAGTGTTTGATTGACTATAGCAGCTAGACTAGAGCACAGTGTTTGATTGACTATAGCAGCTAGACTAGAGCACAGTGTTTGATTGACTATAGCAGCTAGACTAGAGCACAGTGTTTGATTGACTATGCAGGTAGACTAGAGCACAGTGTTTGATTGACTATAGCAGCTAGACTAGAGCACAGTGTTTGATTGATTGACTAGATAGCAGACTATAGCAGCTAGACTAGAGCACAGTGTTTGATTGACTATAGCAGCTAGACTAGAGCACAGTGTTTGATTGACTATAGCAGCTAGACTAGATTTGTCTGTATTGTCAAATAGAAATGAATTACTTCATAGTTTCTTTTCTAGTTATGTTATTATTCTTCAAAAGACCACATTTACTTATTAATGAATACTATTAATATGTGTTTGAGAAGGGTATAGTTAAAATGCTGTGTGGTCCCATTCTAGCAGCTGCCCTATACTTGTGCTACCATCGCCCCTCAGTGTAATACAGAACCATTATTGCCATTGCAGTGCCACTGTCTGTCTGCACTGCCATTGAAGATCATGGGGTATAGTCAGGTATAGTCAGCACATTGTGGCCCCATACTTGTGCTACCAGCCTCACCCCATTGCCATTGCAGTGCCACTGTCTGTCTGCACTGCCATACTTAGGGTATAGTCACACACTGTGGTCCCATTCTACCAGCCTCACCCCATTGCAGATACTTGTGCTACCATCGCCCCTCAGTGTAATACAGAACCATTATTGCCATTGCAGTGCCACTGTTTGTCTCTCTCTCTCTCTCTCTGTCTCTCTCTCTCTCTCTCTCTCTCTCTCTCTCTGTCTCTCTCTCTCTCTCTCTCTCTCTCTCTCTCTCTCTCTCTCACAGTCTCGTCCCACTGTCTTGGGTAACAGAGATCACAGAGATGTGGTTTTGTGAAATATATTGTTTCTCAATTTTGGGGCTCGATTACGTGTGCAAGACCTTCACCAAAGCATTGCAATGATGAGACGCACACCAGCCCTTACTGTAGTTAACCACACTATTGTTGCACAGTATCTTTACAGTTTTATCATCCATTTACCAGAGTTATATCCTGGTTTGCCATGTGCTTTATTAGCTCCAGCTGTGCTTTTACTGTGAGGAAACTTTTAGAAGGGTTAGTTTACCATGGTTTGTTTTTTAAGATGTTTTACCAGACCTCTCAGGCCAGCAGTGTGGAGTAGTGGTTAGGGCTCTGGACTCTTGACCGGAGGGTCGTGGGTTCAATCCCAGGTGGGGGGGACACTGCTGCTGTACCCTTGAGCAAGGTACTTTACCTAGATTGTCCAGTAAAAACCAACTGTATAAAAATTGTATGCTTTACAATGGGTAGATTCTGTGTTTTTACAATGCTTCCCTATGCTTTTACCAGGCCTCTCTGTGCTTTTACAATGCTTCCTATGCTTTACCAGACCTCTCTGTGCTTTTACAATGCTTCCCTATGCTTTACCAGATGCTTTTACAATGCTTCCCTATGCTTTACCAGACCCTCTGTGCTTTTACAATGCTTCCCTATGCTTTTTACCAGACCTCTCTGTTTTTTACAATGCTTCCCTATGTTTTACCAGACCTCTGTGCTTTACAATGCTTTACCAGACCCCTATGCTTTTACAATTTACCACACTTTTTACCACTAGACCTCTGTGCTTTTTTACAATGCTTCCCCTTTACCACACCTCTCTGTGCTTTACAAGCTTCCTCTCTTGTGCTTTACAATGCTTCCCTATGCTTTACCAGACCTCTCTGTGCTTTTATAATGCTTCCTATGCTTTACCACACCTCTGTGCTTTTACAATGCTTCCTATGCTTTACCAGACCTCTCTGTGTGCTTTACAATGCTTCCCTATGCTTTACCAGACCCTCTGTGCTTTTACAATGCTTCCTATACTTTACCACACCTCTGTGCTTTACAATGCTTCCCTATAAGTTTTTACCAGACCTCTCTGTGTTTTACAATGCTTCCCTATGCTTTACCAGACCTCTCTGTGCTTTACAATGCTTCCCTATGCTTTACCAGACCTCTCTGTGTTTTAGGACACTTTGCTGTACTTTTGCTGTGGGACAGTTATTTTTTTAACTGTCTAATTTCGAGTTCCCCTTTCTGTGTGAAGATGGGACACTAGATTGATCACAGGGCAGTGACACAGCAATGGAGGGGGGTGAGAGAGGGTGTCAATGCTAAACTGCTTTTTAACATGATGTTTTTGACCCCTGTTATATATGTATATATACGAAACAGAGAAGATAATGAACCAGCCCCCTTCTCAGAGTTTACTGCTTTACCGTCCCTCCCTCCCCTGGTAAAAGCACAGCACAGTGTCCCTAAAGTTTGTGCTACATGTTGAAGGTGTTCCTAATATTCTGTCCCTGTTCCACGCACATTGTGCCTTCTCTTTTCTTCAAAAAGGAGAAGCTGCTGGGTTCTTGAGAAAGCTGTCCCTATCTCTGGGGAAGTTCGTGTTTCTTGCTATTGTTGTAACGAAATTGTTAACAGAATTTAATTTTTTTTTTTTTTTTTTTGGCAGCTGTACAAATCCGTGAGGTTTCTGCGTGTGTGTGTGTGTGTGTGTGTCTTAGTGTGTATCTCAGTGTGTGTGTCTCAGTGTGTGTGTCTCAGTGTGTGTGTGTGCCTGTGTATATCTCAGTGTGTGTGTGTCTCAGTGTGTGTGTCTCAGTGTGTGTGTCTCAGTGCCTGTGTGTATCTCAGTGTGTGTATCTCAGTGTGTGTGTGTGCCTGTGTATCTCAGTGTGTGTGTGTCTCAGTGTGTGTGTGTGCCTGTGTATATCTCAGTGTGTGTGTGTCTCAGTGCCTGTGTGTGTGTGCCTGTGTATATCTCAGTGTGTGTGTCTCAGTGCCTGTGTGTATCTCAATGTTTGTGTGTCTCTCAGTGAGTGTGTGTCTCTGTGTCTCAGTGTGTGTGTGTGTGTCTCATTGTGTGTGTGTCTCAGTCGGTTCAGCTCAGTCCCAGTTCAGCTCAGTCGGTTCAGCTCAGTCCCAGTTCAGCTCAGTCCCAGTTCAGCTCAGTCCCAGTTCAGCTCAGTCCCTAGTTCAGCTCAGTCCCAGTTCAGCTCAGTCCCAGTTGACAGCAGTGCCAGGTTCCTAAGCTGATTAGAGTCCTGCATCCCTATAGAACACTATTACACAGTACAGCCTCTCAGACTCACACACACTGCCCTTATTACAGTACTAAAAGCATAGGGAAGCATTGTAAAGAACAGAGAGGTCTGGTAAAGCATAGGGAAGCATTGTAAAGCACAGAGAGGTCTGGTAAAGCATAGGGAAGCATTGTAAAGCACAGAGAGGTCTGGTAAAGCATAGGGAAGCATTGTAAAGCACAGAGAGGTCTAGTAAAGCAC
>CM072708.1:7578115-7585615 GCA_036884735.1 Huso huso | reverse complement strand
ACAAACACACACAGACAGAGAGGCACCCACACACACACACACAGACAAAAGTCCCAACACACAGACAGGAGGAGGCACACACACACACACACACACAGACAAACACACACAGACAGAGAGGCACCACACACACACACACACAGACAAACACACACAGACAGAGAGGCACCTATTGATAGTGCTATGGCAGGTGAACACACACACACAGACAACACAACACAGACAGGTGACAGAATCAGTCCCATGCTGTGCTATTGACACCCACACACACACACAGATGGCAAACACACACAGAGAGACCCACACAGAGACCCACACTATGGCAGGTGAACACACAGAGACAGATAGACTGTGCTATTGACAGTTTTTTAAACAGCTGAAGAAGGGCTTTTGCCCAAATCAGTCCCCTGAAAATAAAATATATGTTTTTAATCTATTAAAAACATTTTTTTGTGTACATTTAAAAAAAAACAACTTTTCTTTCATATGCCTATATATATATATATATATATATGCTATGGCAGGTGAATCAGTCCCATGCTGTGCTATTGACAGTGCTATGGCAGGTGAATCAGTCCCATGCTGTGCTATTGACAGTGCTATAGCAGAGAATCAGCCCCATGCTGTGCTATTGACAGTGCTATGGCAGGTGAATCAGTCCCATGCTGTGCTGTGCTAGGTGAATGCTGTGCTATTGACAGTGCTATGGCAGGTGAATCAGTCCCATGCTGTGCTATTGACAGTGCCATGGCAGGTGAATCAGTCCCATGCTGTGCTATTGACAGTGCTATGGCAGGTGAATCCCATGCTGTGTCCCATGCTGTGCTATTGACAGTGCTATGGCAGGTGAATCAGTCCCATGCTGTGCTATTGCTGTGCTATGGCAGGTATTGATAGTGCTATGGTAGGTGAATCAGTCCCATGCTGTGCTATTGACAGTGCTATGGCAGGTGAATCAGTCCCATGCTGTGCTATTGACAGTGCTATGGCAGGTGAATCAGTCCCATGCTGTGCTATTGATCAGTGCTATGGTAGGTGAGGTGAATCAGTCCCATGCTGTGCTATTGACAGTGCTATGGCAGGTGAATCAGTCCCATGCTGTGCTATTGACAGTGCTATGGCAGGTGAATCAGTCCCATGCTGTGCTATTGACACAAGTATGGCAGGTGAATCAGTCCCATGCTGTGCTATTGACAGTGCTATGGCAGGTGAATCAGTCCCATGCTGTGCTATTGACAGTGCTATGGCAGGTGGTCCCAGGTGAATGGCAGGTGAATCGTCCCATGCTGTGCTATTGACAGTGCTATGGCAGGTGAATCAGTCCCATGCTGTGCTATTGACAGTGCTATGGCAGGTGAATCAGTCCCATGCTGTGCTATTGACAGTGCTATGGCAGGTGAATCAGTCCCATGCTGTGCTATTGACAGTGCTATGGCAGGTGAATCAGTCCCATGCTGTGCTATTGACAGTGCTATGGCAGGTGAATCAGTCCCATGCTGTGCTATTGACAGTGCTATGGCAGGTGAATCAGTCCCATGCTGTGCTATTGACAGTGCTATGGCAGGTGAATCAGCCCCATGCTGTGCTATTGACAGTGCCATGGCAGGTGAATCAGTCCCATGCTGTGCTATTGACAGTGCCATGGCAGGTGAATCAGTCCCATGCTGTGCTATTGACAGTGCCATGGCAGGTGAATCAGTCCCATGCTGTGCTATTGACAGTGCTATGGCAGGTGAATCAGTCCAGTGCCATGCTGTGCTATTGACAGTGCTATGGCAGGTGAATCAGTCCCATGCTGTGCTATTGACAGTGCTATGGCAGGTGAATCAGTCCCATGCTGTGCTATTGACAGTGCTATGGCAGGTGAATCAGCAAAGATGAAAAAAAAAGAAGTTATTTTTATTTAAAACTTTATTATTTTTGGTTTCATACATTTTTATATATATATATAAACAAAATCCGTCACCTTCCCTTTATAGCAATAATTAACAACATTTTCCAATCGTGATTTTATTTTACAGCATATTAAAAAAAACAACCTTGCACATAGCTTGAAAAAAAAAATAGAATTTAAATAAAATATTACCTAAATTCACACGTGCCAAAAAAAAAACAAACCCACACACAGTATATTATAGTTTCAGAGAGTTATAGTATTTTAGCCCTAGAAATATTTTAAAAAAAATAAAATTAAATAAAAAATAAAAACAGGAGAAACTGCACCCCCTGCTGCGGAGAGAGAGAACTGCAGGACGGAGGAATCAGATTTATTCAGCATTGAAATGTGTGAAGTTATTTCAGTTATATTTCTCAGTGTAGAAATTCACTGATAAACGTTTCTGCTAGGAGGCTTTCTCAGTGTAGAAATTCACTGATAAACGTTTCTGCTAGGAGGCTTTCTCAGTGTAGAAATTCACTGACAAAAGAGACCCTCCAGGTGACCCAGGAAGTCTACGAGCGCGGCGTGTGCAAACTGAGACATTTTCTTAACCCAGCGTAATGCCAAATACTTTTGGCCAGAGTTGTAGAATTGAATGGAACACAATGGAATGGAATGGAATGGAATGGAACACAACGGAATGGACAGACTTGCTGTAGTCCTACAGAAGGTTAGAAGAGAAATTATGTCTTCAAGATCTGTGTTTAAAAAAAAAAACTCAGGAGGAAAAGTAATGCAGGATTATTTATTTATTTGAAATAAATAAATAAATCTTTCTTGACATGGCCCGGTTGGGATTGATATATTCCTGTCTCTGTCTATCCAGACATTTACATTGATATAACCCAGTGCCCCACCCCCCCATCTCCCTAATCCATCTTGAGGTTCTGATAGATGTATGTCCCTCCCTCCCTCCCTCTCCTCCTCCTCCTCCTCCTCCCTCCCTCTCTAATCCATCTCGAGGTTCTGATAGATGTATGTCCCTCCCTCCCTCCCTCTCTCTCTAATCCATCTCGAGGTTCTGATAGATGTATGTCCCTCCCTCCCTCTCCTCCCCTCCCTCTCTAATCCATCTCGAGCTTCTGATAGATGTATGTCCCTCTCCCCTCCTCCCTCTCTAATCCATCTTGAGGTTCTGATAGATGTATGTCCCTCCCTCCCTCTCCTCCTCAAGGTTCTGATAGATGTATGTCCCTCTCCTCCCTCTCCTCCTCCTCCCTCCCTAATCCATCTCGAGGTTCTGATAGATGTATGTCCCTCTCCCCTCCTCCCTCTCTAATCCATCTTGAGGTTCTTGTAGATGTATCTCCCTCCCTCTCCTCTCCTCCCCTCCCTCCCTCTCTAATCCATCTCGAGGTTCTGATAGATGTATGTCCCTCCCTCCCTCTCCTCCTCCTCCCTCTCTAATCCATCTCAAGGTTCTGATAGATGTATGTCCCTCCCTCCCTCCTCCTCCCTCTCTAATCCATCTCAAGGTTCTTGCAGATGTATCTCCCTCCCTCCTCTCCTCCCCTCCCTCCCTCTCTAATCCATCTCGAGGTTCTGATAGATGTATGTCCCTCCTCCTCCTCCCTCTCTAATCCATCTCAAGGTTCTGATAGATGTATGTCCCTCTCCCCTCCTCCCTCTCAAATCCATCTCGAGGTTCTTGTAGATGTATCTCCCTCCCTCTCTAATCCATCTCAAGGTTCTGATAGATGTATGTCCCTCTCCCCTCCTCCCTCTCTAATCCATCTCGAGGTTCTTGTAGATGTATCTCCCTCCCTCTCCTCTCCTCCCCTCCCTCCCTCTCTAATCCATCTCAAGGTTCTGATAGATGTATGTCCCTCCCTCCCTCTCCTCCCCTCCTCTCTAATCCATCTCAAGGTTCTGATAGATGTATGTCCTCCCTCCCTCTCCTCCCCCCCCTCTCTAATCCATCTCAAGGTTCTGATAGATGTATGTCCCTCTCCCCTCCTCCCTCTCTAATCCATCTTGAGGTTCTTGTAGATGTATCCCTCCTCTCCTCCTCCCTCCCCCTCCTCTCTAATCCATCTCAAGGTTCTGATAGATGTATGTCCCTCCCTCCCTCTCCTCCTCCCTCTCTAATCCATCTCAAGGTTCTGATAGATGTATGTCCCTCCCTCCCTCTCCTCCTCCTCCCTCTCTAATCCATCTCAAGGTTCTGATAGATGTATGTCCCTCTCCCCTCCTCCCTCTCTAATCCATCTTGAGGTTCTTGTAGTGTCTCCCCCTCCCTCTCCTCCCTCCTCCCTCTCTAATCCATCTCAAGGTTCTGATAGATGTATGTCCCTCCCCTCCCTCCTCCTCCCTCTCTAATCCATCTCAAGGTTCTGATAGATGTGTCCCTCCCCTCCCCTCCTCCTCCTCCCTCTCTAATCCATCTCAAGGTTCTGATAGATATGTCCTTTCCCCTCCTCCCTCTCTAATCCATCTTGAGGTTCTTGTAGATGTATCTCCCTCCCTCTCCCCTCTCTCCTCTCCTCCCCTCCCTCCCTCTCTAATCCATCTTGAGGTTCTTGTAGATGTATCTCCCTCCCTCTCCCCCCCTCCCTCCCTCCATCCCTCTCTCTAATCCATCTTGAGGTTCTTAGATGGGATCTCCCTCCTCTCCCCCTCCCTCCCTCCATCCCTCTCTCTAATCCATCTTGAGGTTCTTGTAGATGTATCTCCCTCCCTCTCCTCTCCTCTCCTCTCCTCTCCTCCCTCCCTCTCTAATCCATCTTGAGGTTCTGTAGATGAGTCTCTCCCTCCCCCCCCTCCCTCCCTCCCTCCCTCCCTCCCTCTAATCCATCTTGAGGTTCTTGTAGATGTATCGAATGAAAGCCAGCGAGGCAGCGAAGGACACCGTCCCGAGCATGAGGGCGAACACGAAGCCAGTGAGCAGCGAGTACCCGAAAAACTCCACGCTCTGCACTGCCCCGGACATGCTGGAGCGCCGGCAGTAGTAGAACACGGAGTACAGGAAGATGAACCCCCCCGTGGATCCCGTGGTCAGGACGGACCGCCACCACCAGGCGTGGTCCTCTCCGGACAGCTGGAAGTAGGTGAGCGCCACGGAGATGCAGGCGCCCACGCTGAGGAGGATGGCAAACACCACCAGCAGGATCCCGTACAGAGTGTACTGCTCCCGACCCCACACCGTGGCGAAAATATAATACAGCTCCACGGAGATAGCACTGAGGAGAGAGGGAGGGGGGAGAGAGGGAGGGAGAGAGGGAGAGAGGGAGGGAGGGAGAGGAGAGGAGAGGGAGAGGGATGGAGGAGGGAGAGAGAGGAGGGGAGAGAGGGAGGGAGGAGAGAGAGGAGGAGAGGGATAGGGAGGAGGGAGAGGGGAGGAGAGGAGGGAGAGAGAGAGGGAGGAGAGGGAGGAGGGGAGAGGAGAGGGAGAGGGATAGGGGAGGGAGAGGGAGGAGAGAGAGGGAGGGAGGAGAGGAGGGGGAGAGGGGAGAGGAGAGGGAGGGAGAGGAGGGAGGGAGAGGAGGAGAGGGAGAGAGGGAGAGGGGGGGAGAGGGAGAGGAGGGAGGAGAGAGAGAGGAGAGGAGAGGGAGGGAGAGGGAGGGAGAGAGGGGAGAGGAGAGGGAGGGAGAGAGAGGGAGGGAGAGAGAGGGAGGGGAGAGAGAGGGGAGAGGAGAGGGAGGGAGAGGGAGGGAGGGAGAGAGAGAGAGGGAGAGCGGGAGGGAGAGACATTGTTACTGCACAGTACTGCAAAGAGTGAGACATTATTATTATTATTATTATTATTATTATTATTTGAGACTGCACTGCATTGCACACACAGCAACAAAGAGACCAACACTGCAGGGCTGGGAATCAGACTCCTATTCCACAGCAGTGTGATCCATTCCAGGTTTTACTACCAGCTTGATCAGCCCCCAGTGTGTCTAGGTAACAAGCTCAGGTGTGTCTGATTATTAAACTCCTAGTGAAACCAGGACTGGATCACACTGCTGTGCAACGGGAGTCCGATTCCTATCCCTGGCGACACACACACACACACACACACACACACACACACACACACACACACACACACACACACACACACACACACACAGAGTGACACACACACAGAGTGACACACACACAGAGCAGGAAGCCCCGACACATGTGCACCACAGAGTGACACACAGTGACACACACACACAGTGACACACACACACAGTGAGGGCCTGAGGAGTCAGCCAGCCAATGAACTGTGTTTTTAAATGAATCTCTGGAGAAAGGGAGAAGGAGGGAGGGAGAGAGAGAGGAGAGAGGGGAGGGAGAGGAGAGAGGAGGGGAGAGAAAGGAAAGAGAGAGGCTAGGGGAAGGGCAGGAAGGGAAAGAGAGGAAGAGAGATGTGCACCACCAGGTGTTTGTACCAGAGAGAGAGAGGGAGGGATCTGAGGGGGGAGGTTTTATTGAAAATATACGCCTATCTTTTTATACAGATTTCTTTCCTTTCCAGACAGGGGCAGCCGAACCCGTTTGCCCCCGCTGGAGAAGAGGGAGGTGTTCTTCCCCCAATCCCCTCCAATCACAGTGAGGGGAAAACCCACCAGCACCCAGACAGCCAGTTGATGGGAGCAGCACGTTGAACGTAGAGACTGGGAGGGCCTGAGAGGGGGAGCCGCCACACAATGAACTGTGTTTACAACACTCCAGGTGAGGAAGAAGAGAGGGGGGGAGAGATAGGAGAGAGAGGGAGAGAGAGAGAGGAGAAAGAGAGAGGAGGAGGGAGAGAGAGAGAGACAGGCAGAGAGAAAGGGAGAGAGAAACAGAGAGGGGAGGGGGATGTGATTGGACAGAGGGAGATCAAACAGAGGAATAGAGAGGAAGAGTGGAGAGATCTGTAAAGGGGGGAGCAGGGAGAGGGGGGCTCTAGGAGAGAGGGGAATCTATTAATGCATTTATAGTCCGCAACAAAACCCCTATCAGACCAGCCAAACAGGGAGGGGAGGGGAGTGCTGAGGAATATAAACAAACAATTCATAGTGAGAGAAAGGGACAAAAATGGGCCATCAAAGAAATCAATTTTATAGGAAGAAACAAAAAAAAAACTAATTCTAAAAAGAAATCAAAGAAAAATGGAGGTAAAACAAACAGAAAAGAGGGAAGAAACACAGAGAGATCGAACTGAGAGGCAAGGCTCTGGAGAGGGAAGAATCCATAGGCAAAATTCTTTTTGGGAACTATGGGAGCAATCAAAAATGGTAAGGGACTTTGATCAAGAATTAGACTAAAACTAATTAAATCCAGACCAAAATTTATTTTAAAAAAAACTAAACAAATTGGAAACCATAATCAAGACAATCAGAACCCAGAGAGAGGAAGGAGAGATGGGGACCAGAGAGAGGGGGACAGAGGGTTAAAAGTGGAGACAAATTCAACCCCCAATAATTAGAGGGGTGAGCAGATCTGGGGAAAGAGTATCATTAATGCCCGGGAAAAATGAGTAAGAGAGATTGGGACCTCTGATGTTTACACCCTACACACCTAATAAAACAAACATGTGCACCAAAAAATAAAGGAAAAAAGTTTGTTTTATAGGGACTCAATTTGGCATCCAGGTTCATTCC
>CM072708.1:7463115-7573115 GCA_036884735.1 Huso huso | reverse complement strand
AGGGGGGGAAGGGATAGGGGAGGGGAGAGAGAGGGGGGGGAGAGAGGTTGAGGGGAGGGGAGAGGAGGAGGAGGGAGAGAGGAGGAGAGAGAGAGGGAGGGGGAGAGAGAGGGGGGGGGAGAGAGAGGGAGGAGGAGGGGAGAGGGGAGAGAGGGAAAGAGAGGAGAGGAGGGAGAGCTTGTTACCTAGACACACTGTGGGTAAATCAAGCTGGTGACACTGCTGTGCAATGGGAGTCTTATTGCCAGCCCTGCCGTCCAGTCGACCCTGTTCCTTATATCAGTTTCTCTCTAGCCCCACCCTGTGGCTGGCTGTGTTAATGACACTGTCTCTCTCTCTCCTGTCTCTAGCCCCACCCCTGTGGCTGGCTGTGTTAATGACAGTCTCTCTCTCTTGTCTCTCTAGCCCCACCCTGGGTGGTTGGCTGTGTTTAATGACCCTGTGGCTGGCTGTGTTAATGACACTGTCTCTCTCAGTTTCTCTAGCCCCACCCTGTGGTTGGCTGTGTTAATGACACTGTCTCTCTCTGTTTCTCTCTAGCCCCACCCTGTGGCTGGCTGTGTTAATGACACTGTCTCTCTCTCTGTCTCTCTAGCCCCACCCTGTGGCTGGCTGTGTGACGGACTGTCTCTCTCTGTTTCTCTCTAGCCCCACCCTGTGGCTGGCTGTGTTAATGACACTGTCTCTCTCTGTTTCTCTAGCCCCACCCTGTGGTTGGCTGTGTTAATGACACTGTCTCTCTCTGTTGTCTCTAGCCCCACCCTGTGGCTGGCTGTGTTAATGACACGGTCTCTCTCTCTGTTTCTCTCTAGCCCCACCCTGTGGCTGGCTGTGTTAATGACACTGTCTCTCTCCCTGTCTCTCTAGCCCCACCCTGTGGCTGGCTGTGTTAATGACACTGTCTCTCTCTCTTCTCTCTAGCCCCACCCTGTGGTTGGCTGTGTTAATGACACTGTCTCTCTCTGTCTCTCTAGCCCCACCCTGTGGCTGGCTGTCTTAATGACACGGTCTCTCTCCCTGTCTCTCTAGCCCCACCCTGTGGCTGGCTGTGTTAATGACACTGTCTCTCTCTGTTTCTCTCTAGCCCCACCCTGTGGCTGGCTGTGTTAATGACACGGTCTCTCTCTCTGTCTCTCTCTAGCCCCACCCTGTGGCTGGCTGTGTTAATGACACGGTCTCTCTGTTTCTCTCTAGCCCCACCCTGTGGCTGGCTGTGTTAATGACACTGTCTCTCTCTGTCTCTCTAGCCCCACCCTGTGGCTGGCTGTGTTAATGACACTGTCTCTCTCTCTGTTTCTCTCTAGCCCCACCTTGTGGCTGTGTGGCAGGAAGCCGCTCTCCTCCATGTAACCCACGAAGCCCCAGATTGGGATCTCATCCAGAACAAACTCAAAATAGTACAGCTCCTCAATGGCCTCCTTCAGAATGTCCACCTGCAGGGGGAGAGAAGGGAGAGGAGAGGCTGAGCACACGCAACCCTGACCCTGCTCTGCACACGCAACCCTGACCCTGCTCTGCACACACACACACTGAGTTACACACACACAGAGTGACAGACACACACACACACAGAGACTGACAGACACACACACACACACAGTGACACACACACACACACACACACACACAGAGTGACAGACACACACACACACAGAGACTGACAGACACACAGAGTGACAGACAGACACACACACAGTGACAGACACACACACACAGAGTGACAGACAGACACACACACAGTGACAGACACACACACACAGAGAGACAGACACACACACACAGACAGACACACACACACACAGAGTGACACACACACAGACAGACCCTGCTCTGCACACACACACACAGAGTGACACACACACACAGTGACACACACACACACAGTGACAGACACACACACACACAGTGACAGACACACACACACAGAGTGACAGACACACACAGTGACACACACACACACACACACACACACACACAGTGACAGACACACACACACACACACAGACACACACACACACACACACACACAGTGACAGACACACACACACAGAGTGACAGACACACACACACAGTGACAGACACACACACAGAGTGACAGACACACAGTGACAGACACACACACAGTGACAGACACACAGTGACAGAGTGACACACACACACACACACACACACACAGTGACACACACACACACAGAGTGACAGACACACACACACAGTGACAGACACACACACACACACACACAGTGACAGACACACACACACACAGACACACACACACACACAGTGACAGACACACACAGAGTGACAGAGACACACACAGTGACAGACACACACACACACAGTGACACACACACAGAGTGACAGACACACACACACAGTGACAGACACAGACAGACACACACACACAGTGACAGACACACACACACAGTGACACACACACACAGAGTGACAGACACACAGAGTGACAGACACACACACACAGAGTGACAGACACACACAGAGTGACAGACACACACACACAGACAGACACACACACACACACACACACACACACACACACTGTGTACAGAGACACACACACACACACACACACACAGTGACACGCACACGTATCTCACAGCACCACGGACCTCCTTCTCGGTGAGTCTGAGCTCGCACAGCACCCTCCTCTCCACGCTCTCTCTGAAGCGGACCTCGTAAAGGCTCTCAGCCATGCGGTCCCCGTCCAGCACCTCCCCCAGGCTCAGGCTCTTGTGTCGCACCTCCCGTGGCCGGCACACTGGCAGGGTGTAGTAGTGGTACGTCTCCTGGGGGTTGTGGTAGGGCCCCACTTTGTTCACGTACAACGTGACGGGGTCCCCCTGCTTGTAGCTGCCCGTGGAGGCAGGGAGGAGGAGGAGGAGGAGGGAGAGGAGGAGCAGAGCAGCCCGGGGAGGGGAGGAGCCAGGGCAGAGGGGGGCGGAGACAGTGGAGGTGGGACAGGGAAAGGCCCCGCCTCTCGGAACGCCCAGCATCGTCATGACAACTGGGCACTTAAAGGGGGGGGAAAAACAGCACAGACCTGGAAGCAGACAAGAGCGAAGACATGAATAGATTGCTATGAATTGTACAGGGTTAGAAACTCACACTAGCCCTGCTGCTGCTGCTGCTGCTGCTGCACCCAGTCCTGGGGTTCAGAGCTCCCCTCAATGAAGTCTAGTATTATTATTATTAATATTGAAATGATCAGGAGCCAGGAGTTTGAGCAGGGTTACAAACTCACACTAGCCCTGCTGCTGCTGCTGCTGCACCCAGTCCTGGGGTTCAGAGCTCCCCTCAATGAAGTCTAGTATTATTAATATTGAAATGATCAGGAGCCAGGAGTTTGAGCAGGGTTACAAACTCACACTACCCCTGCTGCTGCTGCTGCTGCACCCAGTCCTGGGGTTCAGAGCTCCCCTCAATGAAGTCTAGTATTATTATTATAAATATTGAAATGATCAGGAGCCAGGAGTTTGAGCAGGGTTACAAACTCACACTAGCCCTGCTGCTGCTGCTGCTGCTGCACCCAGTCCTGGGGTTCAGAGCTCCCTCAATGAAGTATTATTATTAGTATTATTAATATTGAAATGATCAGGAGCCAGGAGTTTGAGCAGGGTTACGAACTCACACTACCCCTGCTGCTGCTGCACCCAGTCCTGGGGTTCAGAGCTCCCCTCAATGAAGTCTAGTATTATTAATATTGAAATGATCAGGAGCCAGGAGTTTGAGCAGGGTTACAAACTCACACTAGCCTCCTGCTGCTGCTGCTGCACCCAGTCCTGGGGTTCAGAGCTCCCCTCAATGAAGTCTAGTATTATTATTATTAATATTGAAATGATCAGGAGCCAGGAGTTTGAGCAGGGTTACAAACTCACACTAGCCCCTGTTTGCTGCTGCTGCTGCTGCTGCTGCACCCAGTCCTGGGGTTCAGAGCTCCCCTCAATGAAGTCTAGTATTATTATTACACTGTGTAACAATTTTTTTTTTTTTTTTTGTTCCTGGGTAGTAAGTGTTATTTCCTAATTGCTTATGCCTCAAAAGTATAGAAAATGGCTATTATTCCCCACAAACTTTGCTTTTGTGACCAGGACAGTAACCAGGACAGTGATATTTTGAAATTTACCTATTTTCCAGAACATTCCAGATAGATTCAATGCTGAGTAAACTTGGAGTAACTTCTAGAACTTTCTAGAACTTTCCAGTAATATAAATAGTAGTATAAATACAGGGGCCTTAAGCCCACCAGTTCAATTTAGTTCCAGCTGCCTAAGTGGATACATATCTGCATTTTTCTGAGATGGCATCAAGGTCATAGGAGACTTCAAAATGATGGCATTCCTGATGGGTCTCCAAGGCGGTTTTACCAAGTTTCCCTGCTATCTTTGCCTTTGGGACAGCAGGGACACCAAGGCGCACTACCACATATGGGACTGGCCACAGCGGACCGAGTTCTCTTTGGGGAGGAACAACGTCAAGTGGGAGCCACTGGTGGACCCCCCGGAAGGTGCTGATGCCACCACTGCACATCAAATTGGGCCTTATGAAACAATTTGTCAGAGCTCTAGATAAGGAGTCGGCAGCCTTCAAGTACCTTCAAGACTTCTTCCCTAAGCTGTCTGAGGCAAAGGTCAAAGCCGGTGTCTTGGCCGGACCACAGATAAAGAAGATCCTGGAGTGCAATGAATTCCCAAGAAGCTCACTAGTAAGGAGAAAGCGGCTTGGAACAGCTTTGTCGCAGTGGTTCGGGGCTTCCTGGGCAATCACAAGGCCGAAAACTATGTGGAGCTGGTTGAGACTCTGGTGAAGAACTACGGCACAATGGGCTGTAGGATGTCCCTCAAACTCCATATCCTTGATGCTCATCTTGATAAATTCAAGGAGAACATGGGAGCGCATCGAGGAGCAAGGCGAGCGCTTCCACCAGGATATACTGGACTTTGAACGCCGCTACCAAGGACAGTATAACGAGAACATGATGGGAGACTACATTTTGGGGCTGATTCGTGAAAGTGATTTACAGTATAATCGTGAAATCAAAAAAACGACTCACTTCTAAATCTTTTGTAGTCATTTTGTATTACTTTAGTATAAATACATGTTAATTTGGATTCATATGTTGTTTTTTCTGACTTTATGTGAACGAAAAGACACAAATTCGCCTGCTTTTCTCATTGGAAATAGGTAAATTTCAAAATATCACTGTCCTGGTCACAAAAGCAAACTTTGTGGGGAATAATAGCCATTTTCTATACTTTTGAGGCATAAGCAATTAGGAAATAACACTTACTACCCAGGAACAAAAATTGTGTTACATAGTGATTAATATTGAAATGATCAGGAGCCAGGAGTTTGAGCAGGGTTAGAAACTCACACTAGCCCTGCTGCTGCTGCTGCTGCACCCAGTCCTGGGGTTCAGAGCTCCCCTCAATGAAGTCTAGTATTATTATTATTAATATTGAAATGATCAGGAGCCAGGAGTTTGAGCAGGGTTACAAACTCACACTAGCCCTGCTGCTGCTGCTGCTGCACCCAGTCCTGGGGTTCAGAGCTCCCCTCAATGAAGTCTAGTATTATTATTATTATATTGAAATGATCAGGAGCCAGGAGTTTGAGCAGGGTTACAAACTCACACTAGCCCTGCTGCTGCTGCTGCTGCACCCAGTCCTGGGGTTCAGACAGCCCCTCAATGAAGTCTAGTATTATTAATATTGAAATGATCAGGAGCCAGGAGTTTGAGCAGGGTTACAAACTCACACTAGCCCTCCTGTGCCTGCTGCTGCTGCACCCAGTCCTGGGGTTCAGAGCCCCTCAATGAAGTCTAGTATTATTAATATTGAAATGATCAGGAGCCAGGAGTTTGAGCAGGGTTACAAACTCACACTAGCCCTGCTGCTGCTGCTGCTGCACCCAGTCCTGGGGTTCAGAGCTCCCCTCAATGAAGTCTAGTATTATTAATATTGAAATGATCAGGAGCCAGGAGTTTGAGCAGGGTTACAAACTCACTAGCCCTCCTAGCCCTGCTGCTGCTGCTGCTGCACCCAGTCCTGGGGTTCAGAGCTCCCCTCAATGAAGTCTAGTATTATTAATATTGAAATGATCAGGAGCCAGGAGTTTGAGCAGGGTTACAAACTCACACTAGCCCTGCTGCTGCTGCTGCTGCACCCAGTCCTGGGGTTCAGAGCTCCCCTCAATGAAGTCTAGTATTATTAATATTGAAATGATCAGGAGCCAGGAGTTTGAGCAGGGTTACAAACTCACACTAGCCCTGCTGCTGCTGCTGCACCCAGTCCTGGGGTTCAGAGCTCCCCCTCAATGAAGTCTAGTATTATTATTATTAATATTGAAATGATCAGGAGCCAGGAGTTTGAGCAGGGTTACAAACTCACACTAGCCCTGTTGCTGCTGCTGCTGCTGCACCCAGTCCTGGGGTTCAGAGCCCCTCAATGAAGTCTAGTATTATTAATATTGAAATGATCAGGAGCCAGGAGTTTGAGCAGGGTTACAAACTCACACTAGCCCTGCTGCTGCTGCTGCACCCAGTCCTGGGGTTCAGAGCTCCCCTCAATGAAGTCTAGTATTATTAATATTGAAATGATCAGGAGCCAGGAGTTTGAGCAGGGTTACAAACTCACACTAGCCCTGCTGCTGCTGCTGCTGCACCCAGTCCTGGGGTTCAGAGCTCCCCTCAATGAAGTCTAGTATTATTAATATTGAAATGATCAGGAGCCAGGAGTTTGAGCAGGGTTACAAACTCACACTAGCCCTGCTGCTGCTGCTGCTGCACCCAGTCCTGGGGTTCAGAGCTCCCCTCAATGAAGTCTAGTATTATTAATATTGAAATGATCAGGAGCCAGGAGTTTGAGCAGGGTTACAAACTCACACTAGCCCTGCTGCTGCTGCTGCACCCAGTCCTGGGGTTCAGAGCCCTCAATGAAGTCTAGTATTATTAATATTGAAATGATCAGGAGCCAGGAGTTTGAGCAGGGTTACAAACTCACACTAGCCCTGCTGCACCCAGTCCTGGGGTTCAGAGCTCCCTCAATGAAGTCTAGTATTATTAATTATTGAAATGATCAGGAGCCAGGAGTTTGAGCAGGGTTACAACCTGCTGCACTAGCCCTGCTGCTGCTGCTGAAATGCTGCAGCCAGGAGTGGGGTTCAAAGAGCTGCACCCAGTCCTGGGTTGAAGTCCCTCAATGAACATGTCTGTATTTATTGCTGTCTGTTCAGATTAGTGCTTCACTTACCACATAAACAATGCATACCACTTAGAAAACGCACGGGGGGGGGGGAATATTTTAAAACGCGGTTTTAAATTCGGCCTGAAAACCCTTTGATACATATAGAAAAAATATTATTTTTTAAATAATAATAATAATAATAATAATAATAATAATAATAATAATGTTCTTACCTACAAATAAAAACAAGCGTTGCAAACAGGCGTCGTCCTGTCAAACTGCCCGAGGATCGAGCATCGGATTCGGGGCTAAAATAATCAAATAATCACCCCTCCTGATATGACAAGCGTCGACGGGGAGGTGTGATGTATAAAACGGCGTATCACAATCTTCCCCCTTTCATTTCAGTTATTTTAATTTTTATTTGGAGGTATCTGTGCAATTCTAAATACAGCGTTTTGTTTTTTTAGGTTTTTTTTGCGACCAGGCGCTGACAGAGGCAGCTTTTCCACGTCAACCGTACAGCGTCGAAATATAGTTCCTGGATTCGACGTTTAGGACCCGCCTTCTCCGGCTTCGTACCCGGTAATGACGTACTCGAACGCCGTAGTTACCAAAATCAACGCCCCTAGCAACCGAGTTTACTTAGCCCACGGCGCTGTTTTTTTTAAAATTATTTTTTATTTTTTATTTGTTTTGGTTTTTTGTATATAGTTTTTTTTTTTTTTTATTGGTCACGCCTTTGTCAAAGGAAAGTGTGTTTGAAAGAAACAAACGTTTTCGCGTTTTGACCTCAATGGAACCGGTTTGAAGCGACCTTTGACCAAGAACGGACCCGGTCATTAAAAACATTTAAATAATTAATAAATTAAAATAAAATAAACAGATTGGTTATGTATACAGCACTGATTAATGGGCATAGGTTTAATATATAACGGGCAGCAGTGCGGAGTAGTGGTGAGGGGCTCTGGACTCTTGACCGGAGGGTCATGGGTTCAATCCCAGGTGAGGGGACGCTGCTGCTGTACCCTTGAGCAAGGTACTTTACCTAGATTGCTCCAGTAAAAACCCAACTGTATAAATGGGGAATTGTATGTAAAAATAATGTGATATCTTGTAACAATTGTAAGTCGCCCTGGATAAGGGCGTCTGCTAAGAAATAAATAATAATAATCCAAGGCGATTTACAGAGACTAGGGTGTGTGAACTATGCATCAGCTGCAGAGTCACTTACAACAACGTCTCACCCGAAAGACGGAGCACAAGGAGGTTAAGTGACTTGCTCAGGGTCACACAATGAGTCAGTGGCTGAGGTGGGATTTGAACCGGGGACCTCCTGGTTACAAGCCCTTTTCTTTAACCACTGGACCACACAGCCTCCTATGATGCATATGACCCCCTCTCCCCTCTCCCCTCTCCCCTCTCCCCTCTAGACGTCTAGGCAAACGTGCTAGACTGCATCGCTATGTATACGGACTATAGGTAGTTTGTTCCAAGTGCTTGAATTGTATTTCACGCTAGTAATGTGATAAATATGGTTTAATACACGAAAGGCCAATACATACACCTTGAAGAACATATTATAATGTTCCTTTTCACATTAAAATAAATGTTCTGATTATTAAACTGTATTGTATTATCTATACAATCTTCAGTAGTTACAGTATGTATGTATGTATTATTATTATTATTATTATTATAATATCCTAGTTGTTGAGCTGCGTTCAAATGCCCCTCTTAAGATGGCGTCGAATTTGCGTCACTTTACGCCTCCACTCACTTGCCCTTAACCCTTCCAGACATTCCAAATCACAACCAGAGCCATCGCTCCGTTGACTGACTAAAGATCCACCTCTCTGTTTCATTATGTAATGCCTGCTTGGGTTTTCTTTCCTGGGCATTAGTAATCGCTCGAGAGCAATCGCCGCGTAGAGGGGCTGGGGAAAGGTAGGTTAGGGTTGATTAGTAATGCCTGGTCGTCTGTTTCGCGCGAAATTGAGTGTTTTTTGTTGTTGGCGCCGTTTCGCGCGGAAGAGTCACGCAACAAACACGGACAGCGCGCGCGCGGGGAACTACATTTTACAAATACTTAAAATAAAATTTAAAAAAAATACAGAAATATAAATTGTAAATTGCTTTAACACGGCGACAGAATTCGTCCTTCTGTTATTTTTTTTTTGTCAGAGTAGAGAAATATTTGTTACCGCTTGGTACACTAATTTAATATAATTATACTCTGAGTTCGCTATTGAGTCTCTCGCGTTGACTTGAAAAGGCAAATACACTAAAATATATAGCGGAGTTGTTTCGTATAGATCTGTTTTATATAGTAATATAATATAATATAATATAAACGAGTATCGATATTATTATTAAACGCCGCTATGGGAATTCACGGCCTTACGAAATTGATAGCCGACCAGGCGCCGGGAGCCATCAAAGAAAACGACATTAAAAACTACTTTGGTAAGTAAAACAACAAAATAAAATCTGTCTTTATGATTGTACATTTATTATTATTATTAGGATGAAGATGACGATAATTATTGTGTGTTACTGTCTTACTGATAAACGACATAGAGCTACATTGGGAAGTAAAACTAAATAAAATATTATTATTTATTATTATTATTATTATTATTATTATTATTATTATTATTATTATTATTATTATTACCACCGTTTAGCAGACCCGTGGTCAATTATAATTGCAATTCCAGCAGCATTATTACGTGTGTTAGGCCACAGCATAAAGAACTACAGCTCCCAGCATCCCTCACCACTGCCGCAGGTGCCGAGGCATGCTGGGAGCTGTAGTTATAGCCAGGGCTGTACCGATTCACTGTGTATGCAAACTCTATTATAGTTACAATTATACTACAATAATTACCCGTTCTCTAGTCTATGCGTCTGTATTTGTACCTGTCTCTGTGTGTGTTTGTTTATTGTGTCGCTGTGTGTGTGTATTTGTTGCGTCACTGTGTGTCTCTCAATGTGTCAGTGTGTGTATCCCCTCTCTATCTCTCTGCTTGTTGATCCTGTGTGTGTGTGTATCCCCTCTCTATCTCTCTGCTTGTTGATCCTGTGTGTGTGTATCCCCTCTCTATCTCTCTGCTTGTTGATCCTGTGTGTGTTGTTGATCCTGCTTGTGTGTGTGTGTGTTTATCCTCTATCTCTCTGCTTGTTGTGTGTGTGTGTGTGTGTGTCTCTCTGCTTGTGTGTGTGTATCCTCTATCTCTCTGCTTGTTGATCTCTATCTCTGCTTGTTGATGTGTGTGTATCCCCTCTATCTCTCTGCTTGTTGATCCTGTGTGTGTGTGTGTGTGTGTGTGTCTCTCTGCTTGTTGATCCTCTCTCTGCTTGTTGATCCTGTGTGTGTGTGTGTGTGTGTATCCCCTCTCTATCTCTCTGCTTGTTGATCCTGTGTGTGTGTGTGTGTATCCCCTCTCTATCTCTCTGCTTGTTGATCCTGTGTGTGTGTTTATCCCCTCTATCTCTCTGCTTGTTGATCCTGTGTGTGTGTGTGTGTGTGTGTATCCCCTCTCTATCTCTCTGCTTGTTGATCCTGTGTGTGTGTATCCCCTCTATCTCTGCTTGTTGATCCTGTGTGTGTGTGTGTGTGTATCCCCTCTATCTCTCTGCTTGTTGATCCTGTGTGTGTGTGTGTTTGTGTGTGTATCCCCTCTCTATCTCTCTGCTTGTTGATCCTGTGTGTGTGTATCCTCTCTATCTCTCTGCTTGTTGATCCTGTGTGTGTGTGTGTTTGTGTGTTATCCCCTCTCTATCTCTGTGTGTCTCACACTCTGTTGTTTGTTTCTCTGTGTGATGAACAGGTCGTAAGATTGCCATCGACGCCTCTATGAGTATCTATCAGTTCCTGATCGCAGTGAGGCAGGATGGGAACGTTCTGCAAAACGAAGACGGTGAGACAACAAGGTGAGGTCACAGCGCTACACAGAGACACGGCCTGGGAACCAGACTCCCGCTGCACAGCAGTGTGATCCAGTCCTGGTTTCACTGGGAGTTTAATAATCAGACACACCTGAGCTTGTTACCTAGACACACTGGGGGCTGATCAAGCTGGTAGTAAAACCTGGAATGGATCACACTGCTGTGGAATAGGAGTCTGATTCCCATCCCTGGTGTAAAAAACGCTGGTTATCATCACAGGGATCTTCTCTCTCTCCTCTCTCCAGTCACCTGATGGGAATGTTCTACCGGACAATCCGCATGCTGGAAAATGGGATCAAACCGGTGTACGTCTTCGACGGGAAACCCCCGCATCTCAAATCCGGAGAGGTGAGGCAGGGAAAGGGAAATTCAATACTGAACGCACGCACCCACCCACCCACGCACGCACGCACGCACGCACACACACACCCGCACAGCTGAGAGAATTCAATACAGAACGCACGCACCCACCCACCCACCCACGCACGCACGCACACACACCCGGCACAGCTGAGAGAATTCAATACAGAACGCACGCACCCACCCACCCACCCACGCACGCACGCACACACACCCGGCACAGCTGAGAGAATTCAACACAGAACGACGCACCACCCACCCACCCACCCACGCACGCACGCACGCACACACACACACCCGGCACAGCTGAGAGAATTCAATACAGAACGCACACACACACACACAGACCAGCTGAGAGAATTCAATACAGAACACACACAAACACACACACAAACACACACACACACGCACACACCCCCCCGGCACAGCTGAGAGAATTCAATACAGAACACACACACACACACACACACACACACACACACACACACACACACACACTGATCTGTCTGTTTTTTGGGGTGACCTGTGGATCCCTTCCCATTTTTTTTTCCCAGCTGGCTAAGAGGAGCGAGCGCAGAGCCGAGGCAGAGAAGCAGCTGGCAGAAGCACAGGAAGCGGGTGAGGCAGAGAGCGAATAAAACTACAAAACGGTGCATTCTGGGGCTGGGGACTACAAAACTGCTTTATGCAGGGGAGCTTTAAGGAGCGTGAACTACAAAACAATGCATTATTGGGGCTGGGGGCTACAGAATAGTGCATTCTGGGGACTTTAAATACAGTATATTAGTGTATTATGGCGAGGCAGGGAACTACAGAATAGTGCATTCTGGGGACTGCAAATACAGTATAGTAGTGTATTATGGCGAGGCATGGAACTACAGAATAGTGCATTCTGGGGACTGCAAATACAGTATAGTAGTGTATTATGGCGAGGCAGGGAACTACAGAATAGTGCATTCTGGGACTGCAACACAGTATAGTAGTGTATTATGGCGAGGCATGGAACTACAGAATAGTGCATTCTGGGGACTGCAAATACAGTATAGTAGTGTATTATGGAGGAGGCATGGAACTACAGAATAGTGCATTCTGGGGACTGCAAATACAGTATAGTAGTGTATTATGGCGAGGCATGGAACTACAGAATAGTGCATTCTGGGGACTGCAACACAGTATAGTAGTGTATTATGGCGAGGCATGGAACTACAGAATAGTGCATTCTGGGGACTGCAAATACAGTATAGTAGTGTATTATGGCGAGGCAGGGAACTACAGAATAGTGCATTCTGGGGACTGCAAATACAGTATAGTAGTGTATTATGGCGAGGCAGGGAACTGCAGAATAGTGTATTGTTGGGGCTGTGCATTGTGGGACCTGGGAACTGACCCCACCTCCCCCTGTTCTGCTGTTTCCAGGCGACGTGGAGACCGTGGAGAAGTTCAACAAGCGGCTGGTGAAAGTGACCAAACAGCACAACGATGAGTGCAAGAGACTGCTGACACTGATGGGAGTGCCCTACGTGGAGGTGAGAGAGAGGGGAGAGGAGAGGAGAGGGGGGGGGAGAGGAGACTGCTGACACTGATGGGAGTGCCCTACGTGGAGGTGAGAGAGAGGGGAGAGGAGAGGAGAGGGGGAGAGGAGACTGCTGACACTGATGGGAGTGCCCTACGTGGAGGTGAGAGAGAGAGGAGAGAGGAGGGTAGGAGACTGCTGACACTGATGGGAGTGCCCTACGTGGAGGTGAGAGAGGGGGGAGGGGGGGAGAGGAGACTGCTGACACTGATGGGAGTGCCCTACGTGGAGGTGAGAGAGAGAGAGGAGGGTAGGGAGACTGCTGACACTGATGGGAGTGCCCCACGTGGGAGGGGAG
Organism: Huso huso; assembly: GCA_036884735.1. NCBI lineage: Eukaryota > Metazoa > Chordata > Actinopteri > Acipenseriformes > Acipenseridae > Huso > Huso huso. The sequence continues at coordinate 7,559,731 of CM072708.1, read as the reverse complement.
GGTGAGAGAGAGGGAGAGGAGGGGGGGAGAGGAGACTGCTGACACTGATGGGAGTGCCCCACGGAGGTGAGAAAGAGGAGAGAGGAGGGTAGGAGACTGCTGACACTGATGGGAGTGCCCCAGGTGGGAGGTGAGAGAGGGAGAGGAGAGAGAGGGGGGGAGAGGAGACTGCTGACACTGATGGGAGTGCCCTGGGACACGGAGGTGAGAGAGAGGGGAGAGGGGGGGGGGGGAGGAGACTGCTGACACTGATGGGAGTGCCCCAATGGGAGGGGAGGTGAGAGAGAGGAGAGGAGGGGAGAGAGGAGAGGGAAGGAGGAGGAGAGAGAGAGAGGGTAGGGAGACTGCTGACACTGATGGGAGTGCTCATGGGACGTGAGAGGAGGTGAGAGAGAGGAGAGGGAAGGGAAGGGGAGAGAGGAGAGGAAGGAGGAGGAGAGAGAGAGAGGGTAGGGGAGGAGACTGCTGACACTGATGGGAGTGCCCCACGGAGGTGAGAGAGAGGGAGAGGAGGAGGGGGGAGAGGAGACTGCTGACACTGATGGGAGTGCCCCACGTGGAGGAGGGAGAGAGAGAGGAGAGGGAAGGGAGAGAGGAGAGGGAAGGGAGGAGGAGAGAGAGAGAGAGGGTAGGAGACTGCTGACACTGATGGGAGTGCTCTACGTGGAGGTGAGAGAGAGGAGAGGAGAGGGAAGGGAAGGGGAGAGAGGAGAGGGAAGGGAGGAGGAGAGAGAGAGAGAGGGTAGGAGACTGCTGACACTGATGGGAGTGCTCTACGTGGAGGTGAGAGAGAAATTATTAAACTCCTAGTGAAACCAGGAATGGATCAAACTGCTGTGCAAACGGAGTCTGATTCCCATCCCTGTATCTATGTAACGTGACGTCACCTTGTTCTCTCTCCCTCGTTCTCCCTCCCTCTTGTTGTTCTCTTTCTCTCTCTCTCTCTCTCTCCCCCTCTCTGTTCCCCTCCACCCCAGGCTCCCTGCGAGGCAGAGGCTAGTTGTGCCGCTCTAGTGAAGGCTGGGAAAGTCTACGCCACCGCCACTGAAGACATGGACGGACTGACCTTCGGAACCAGCATTCTGATGAGACACCTGACTGCCAGCGAGGCCAAGTGAGTGGGGACACCTGGGGGCTGGGGGGAGGAACTGCAGCTCAACTGCACTGCTCCGTCCTGTAACTACACAGTGAGAGAGTGGAGCCACCTGGGGGCTGGGGGGAGGAACTGCAGCTTTGTACATTATTATTATTATTATTATTATTATTATTATTATTTATTTCTTAGCAGACGCCTTTATCCAGGGCGACTTACAATCGTAAGCAAATACATTTCAACTGTTACAGTACAAGTAATAATACAATAAGAGCAAGATAAATACAATGACTTTGGTTCAAGCAAGTACAAGTGTGAGAAAATACAATTCAATAATACAGCAGATAACAGTGATAGTTACATCAGGATATGATTAACTACAAAATACTACAGATTAAACACTTGGCAGATTACAGTACTCTGAAGTACAGGATTAAATGCAGTAAAATAGGGGGCAGATAGAAACAAGTAAAGCGCATTTAAGGAAGGGTGATAAGTGTCCCAGGGGAAGAACAGAGGCGTTCTACAGGTGCTGTCTGAAGAGGGGAGTCTTGAGGAGGCGCTGGAAGGTGGTCAGAGACTGGGCAGTCCTGACATCTGTAGGAAGGTCATTCCACCACTGCGGAGCAAGGGTGGAGAAGGAGCGGGCTCTGGAGGCAGGGGGCGTGAGGAGGTAGAGCCAGTCTTCTAGTGCAGGAGGAGCGGAGAGGTCGAGTGGGGGTGTAGGGGAGATGAGGGTCTGAGGTAGCTGGGTGCAGTCTGGTCAAGGCATCTGTAGGCTAGTACAAGAGTCTTGAACTGGATGCGAGCAGTGATCGGGAGCCAGTGGAGTGAGCGGAGTAGTGGAGTAGCGTGGGAGAAGCGAGGCAGAGAGAACACCAGGCGGGCAGCGGAGTTCTGGATGAGCTGGAGCGGACGGGTGGCGTAATTTTTTTTGTCCCAACCTGACTAGTTTGTTTATTTCTTTTTTCAGGAAGCTGCCGATTCAGGAGTTCCATTTTCACAAACTGCTTGAAGAAATTGGGCTTTCTCATACCCAGGTCTGTCTGTCTGTCTGGGTGTCTGTGTCTCTCTCTCTGCCTGTCTGTCTCTCTCTTTCTGCCTGTCTGTCTCTCTCTGTCAGTTTGTCTGTCTGTCTCTCTCTCTGTAGATCTCTGATTGATATTAAAATTGTGTTTATTGATTATCAGATATTGTATTGCAGTTTATTGATATGCTCAGATAATTGATGTGTCACTATCTCTCTTTCTCAGTCAGTCAGTCAGTGTGTGTGTGTGTCTCTGTGTGTGTGTGTGTGTCTCTGTGTGTGTGTGTGTGTGTGTGTGTCTGTGTGTGTGTGTCTCTGTGTGTGTGTCTGTGTCTGTCTCTGTGTGTGTGTGTCTCTCTCTCTGTGTCTCTCTCTCTGTGTCTCTCTCTCTGTGTCTCTCTCTCTGTGTCGCTCTCTGTGTCTCTCTCTCTGTGTCTCTGTGTGTCTCTGTGTGTCTCTCTCTCTGTGTCTCTCTCTCTCTCTCTCTCTCTCTCTCTCTCTCTGTCTCTGTTTTTCTAACTCTCTGTGTTCCTCTCAGTTCGTTGATCTGTGCATCCTGCTGGGCTCCGATTACTGCGAGACGATCCGAGGGGTCGGTCCCAAGAGAGCCATCGAACTGATCCGGCAGCACGGGAGCATAGAGGAGATCCTGCAGAACATCGACACAGCGGTGAGACAGCCCGCTCCCCAGGGTTCAGGAGCCAGGAGTTTGAGCAGGGTTGCAAGGAACCGCAGCTAGTATTATTAATATTGAAACAGCTCACAGCCCTGCCTCAAGTCTGGGGGGGTTCACGCAGCTATTATTAATATTGAAATGATCAGGAGCCAGGAGTTTGAGCAGGGTTACAAACTCACACTAGCCCTGCTGCTGCTGCTGCTGCACCCAGTCCTGGGGTTCAGAGCTCCCTTCAATGAAGTCTAGTATTATTATTATTAATATTGAAATGATCAGGAGCCAGGAGTTTGAGCAGGGTTAGAAACTCACACTAGCCCTCCTGCTGCTGCTGCTGCACCCAGTCCTGGGGTTCAGAGCTCCCCTCAATGAAGTCTAGTATTATTATTATTAATATTGAAATGATCAGGAGCCAGGAGTTTGAGCAGGGTTACAAACTCACACTAGCCCTGCTGCTGCTGCTGCACCCAGTCCTGGGGTTCAGAGCTCCCCTCAATTTTTTATTCCTGTCCCTGAACTTGACCAGGCAGTCCGGGTCCTGTTGTGTTGAGTGTGTTGTGGGCCGGTTCTGTTTCAGAAGTACCCGGTCCCGGAGCACTGGCTCTATAAGGAGGCCCGGCAGCTCTTTCTCACCCCGGAAGTGGTCGACACCGACTCCATCGATCTGAAGTGGACCGAACCGGACGAGCCGGGACTGCTGGAGTTCATGAGCACCGAGAAACAGTTCAGGTACCAGAGAGAGGGGCTGCTGGAGTTCATGAACACCGAGAAACAGTTCAGGTACCGGAGAGGGAAAGAGAGAGAGAGAGAGAGAGAGAGAGAGGGGAGGGGAGGGGAGAGGAGAGGGAGAGGACTGCTGGAGTTCATGAGCACCGAGAAACAGTTCAGGTACCGGAGAGAAGGGAGGGAGAGAGGAGAGGGAGAATAATAATAATAATGTAAGCTCTCTGCTCCCTCAGCGAGGATCGTATTCGCAACGGCATCAAAAAGATCCGGAAGAGCCGGCAGGGCAGCACCCAGGGCCGTCTGGACAACTTCTTCAAAGTGACAGGATCCCTGTCCTCCCTCAAGAGGAAGGTAACCCAACCCTAACCCCTAACCCTGTCATCCCTCAAGAGGAAGGTAACCCAACCCTAACCCTGTCCTCCCTCAAGAGGAAGGTAACCCAACCCCAACCCCTAACCCTGTCCTCCCTCAAGAGGAAGGTAACCCAACCCTAACCCTGTCCTCCCTCAAGAGGAAGGTAACCCAACCCCAACCCTGTCCTCCCTCAAGAGGAAGGTAACCCAACCCCAACCCCTAACCCTGTCCTCCCTCAAGAGGAAGGTAACCCAACCCTAACCCCAACCCCAACCCCAACCCCTAACCCTGTCCTCCCTCAAGAGGAAGGTAACCCAACCCTAACCCTGTCCTCCTCAAGAGGAAGGTAACCCAACCCCAACCCCAACCCTGTCCTCCTCAAGAGGAAGGTAACCCAACCCCAACCCCAACCCTAACCCCTGTCCTCCTCAAGAGGAAGGTAACCCAACCCCAACCCCTAACCCTGTCCTCCCTCAAGAGGAAGGTAACCCAACCCCAACCCCAACCCTAACCCCAACCCTGTCCTCCTCAAGAGGAAGGTAACCCAACCCAACCCTGTCCTCCCTCAAGAGGAAGGTAACCCAACCCCAACCCCAACCCTAACCCTGTCCTCCCTCAATAGGAAGGTAACCCAACCCCAACCCCAACCCTGTCCTCCCTCAAGAGGAAGGTAACCCAACCCTAACCTCAACCCCAACCCTAACCCCAACCCTGTCCTCCCTCGAGGAAGGTAACCCAACCCTAACCCTGTCCTCCCTGAAGAGGAAGGTAACCCTGCACAGGAACCCTTCTCAGGGTCTTCAGTGTAAATTCAATGACTCTCCCTCTCTCCCCCTCTTCCCTCTCTCCCTCTTCCCTCCCTCCCTCTCTCCCTCCCTCCCTCTCTCCCTTCCTCTCTCTCCCTCCCTCCCTCTCTCTCCAGGAGCCTGAGCTGAAAGGATCTGCGAAGAAGAAGCAGAAATCTGGGGGTGCCACGCCTGGGAAATTCAAGAAGGAAAATAACCCCCCCTACAGAACCCCACCCCACCCCACCGTCCCCACTGGCTTCAGTGTTACCCCAGTAAGAGAGACAGAGACGCAACAGGCTCCACAGCAGTGTGATCCAGTCCTGGTTTCACTAGGAGTTTAATAATCAGACACACCTGAGCTTGTTACCTAGACACAGCTGTCTGTCTTTTGTCATTTTTAAAAAATGCAGATTTTGTTTTCAACGTGTTTGTTTGTTTGTTTGTTTGTTTGTTTGTTTGTTTGTTCTGTTGTAGTTAGGAAATAAAGATGCAAGTTTTGCAAAAGCATTCTGTGTCTTCTAACTGATCTCAGAGAGAGAGAGAGAGAGAGTTTTTAAAATCTAGTTATGCAGAATTGTTACTTTAAACGTCGCTGAGAAACCAGAGGGGACACAGCGTGGAAAATTAACTGGAGACGGACTTCAGAGACACGTTTTCATCACACACAGAGCACGGCGAGGGGAGGGAACGGGTTGCCAAGGGTTACCGAGCCCTGTTCTGAATGCTGAATCACAGGGATCCTTTAAGACCGGACCGGACGAAAGTTCCGAGATCAATCAGCTGCTCGGAACCGGACCAAATCCGCTGGGCTGAACGGACTAGATTTGTTCGTTTTCGTACTTCTCAAATCTAAAACTTGAGGGTGCAATACGAATGTTCAACCGCAAGGGGGCAGTAGAGATTGAGTTAAAATTACTTGCTGTTACACGCGTGTTATATATACAGTGTGATCCCGCCAGCATTGCCCAGTCTGGCCAATAAATTTGATCTGAGTCAGTCGTATTTATATATACACTGCGGTTTCTATTTTTAAGGATCGCCCTTTCGTAATCAGGAAATAGTTGCCCCCTTTAGAGATGCAGATTCAACGCGGTGGCGTTTCTTTAAAGGGCACGGGGTTTAAAGTGACGGACAGAAATTATCATTGTTATTATTATTATTATTATTATTATTATTAATTTGCCAAATTCACTTTTAAAAAGCGAGCAGGAATTTTGGAACGTGAGATAACAGAATGGAACGGCGTTGCGTCCGTGACGTCACGCGAGATTCCCAAATTGAAAACGCTGTTTTTGTCATTTTATGTTATTTGTTAAACGGTTTAAATAATGGACTATTCCCAACATATCTTTAAACACGATATTCTGTTAATAATAATATAAGGGGGGGGGGGGGGTGTCATTCAGAAATACTAAAATAAACTTCTTAAATTCAGTGGCAAACGAGAGAGAGAGGTTTAAAAAAAAAACATTGACACTGAGGTTAAGGAATGTCGTTATAATGCAAAGTTCAGTGCTAATGTTATCAGGAGGCGATTTTCACTGATCAGCGCTATTGGCCTTTAAAGATAGTGTTACAACACACGCTGCTGATCCGTGCTGACTGAGCGCAAAACTGGAGATCCGTGACGGGGGTCTGTGTGTCAGTCTGTGTGTGTTTGTGTGTGTGGGCTCTGTGTGTCAGTCTCTGTGTGTGTGTCTGTGTGAGTCTCTGTGTGTGTGTGTGTGTGTGCGCTCTGTGTGTCAGTCTGTGTGTGTGTGTGTGTGTGAGGGCTCTGTGTGTCAGTCTCTGTGTGTGTGTGTGTGTGAGGGCTCTGTGTGTGTGTGTGTGGGCTCTGTGTGTCAGTCTCTGTGTGTGTGTGTGAGGGCTCTGTGTGTCAGTCTCTGTGTGTGTGTGTGTGTGTGAGGGCTCTGTGTCAGGGCTCTGTGTGTCAGTCTCTGTGTGTGTGTGTGTGTGTGTGTGTGTGGGGCTGTGTGTCAGTCTCTGTGTGTGTGTGTGTGTGTGTGTGTGTGTGTGTGAGGGCTCTGTGTCAGTCTCTGTGTGTGTGTGTGAGGGCTCTGTGTGTGTGTGTGTGTGTGTGTGTGTGAGGGCTCTGTGTGTCAGTCTCTGTGTGTGTGTGAGGGCTCTGTGTGTCAGTCTGTGTGTGTGTGTGTGTGTGTGTGTGTGTGTGTGTGTGTGAGGGCTCTGTGTGTCAGTGTGTGTGTGTGTGTGTGTGTGTGTGAGGGGCTCTGTGTGTCAGTCTCTGTGTGTGTGTGTGTGAGGGCTCTGTGTGTCAGTCTCTGTGTGTGTGTGTGTGTGTGTGTGTGTGTGAGGGCTCTCTGTGTGTCTCTGTGTGTGTGTGTGTGTGTGTGTGAGGGCTCTGTGTGTCTCTGTGTGTGTGTGTGTGTGTGTGAGGGCTCTGTGTGTCAGTCTCTGTGTGTGTGTGTGTGTCAATTCAATGGCAAACGTTTCCACTAGCAGTCTTTTTCACCGTCTTGAAATAAAACGTGTGCCGCTGAATTTATTAAGTTTATTTTAGGATTTCTGAATGATGCCCCTCCTCCTCCCGTGGTGTTTACTGGATCTTATGCAAGATCGCTTAAGCAATGCTGCCCACTATACTGAACAAATATCTCACACACACACACACACACATTACACTGATGAAGGCATTCACAGAAACTCTTAGCAGATGCCCTTATCCAGGGCGACTTACAATTGTTACAAGATATCACATTATTTTTACATACAATTCCACATTTATACAGTTGGGTTTTTACTGGAGCAATCTAGGTAAAGTACCTTGCTCAAGGGTACAGCAGCAGTGTCCCCCCACCTGGGATTGAACCTGTGACCTGTGTGTGTGTGTGTGTGTGTCAAGAGTCCAGAGTGTCAACCACTACTCCACACTGCAGATTATATATATATTTTATTGTTTATGGGTAAAGGCTGACATTTTGAGGAGGGTTCAGTTCTATATCTTATCAGAGTGCTGTTCTAATCGTGGTTAACAAAACACTGTTTGAGGTTAGTGAAACTCCAGATAAAAAACAATATGGTGACTGGATCTTATGCAAGATTTTCAATCCTTCAAATACAGACAGAGCCCCACAATCCTGTTCAGTTTGAGGCATTCACAATATAATCCCTCTTCTTGGGGTCAATTGTTAAGCAAGATATCACATTATTTTTACATACAATTCTGAAAAGAGTTTAGTTTTCATTAAATCTAGGTAAAGACAGACAGACAACGATCCCCCCACAATCCTGTTCAGTTTGACGCTAACCAATCCACACTGCAGATATATATTTTATTTTTTGGGGTCTGTGACATTTTGAGGAGGGTTAGTTCTACATTCTGAAAAGAGTTTAGTTTTAACAAAAGCTGCAGACAGACAGATAAAAAAAACAGACAGACAGAGCCCTGTCCTTCAATCCTGTTCAGTTCAGACGCTACAATATAATCCCTTCTTCTTGGGGTCTGTGTTAGTTTACTACATTCTGAAAAGAGTTTAGTTTCATTAAAGCTGCAGACAGACAGACAGCGTATCCCACAATCCTGTTCAGTTTGACGCTACAATATAATCCCTTCTTCTTGGGGTCTGTGTTAGTTTACTACATTCTGAAAAGAGTTTAGTTTCATTAAAGCTGCAGACAGACAGACAGACAGACAGAGCCCCACAATCCTGTTCAGCTTGACGCTACAATATAATCCCTTCTTCTTGGGGTCTGTGTTAGCTTACTACATTCTGAAAAGAGTTTAGTTTCATTAAAGCTGCAGACAGACAGACAGAGCCCCACAATCCTGTTCAGTTTGACGCTACAATATAATCCTTTCTATGGTCCCACGCCTCCTATTTTTGTGTCGTCTGCAAATTTAACAAGTTTGCTTACTATACCAGAATCTAAATCATTAATGTAGATTAGGAATAGCAGAGGACCTAATACTGATCCCTGTGGTACACCACTGGTTACCTCACTCCATTTTGAGGTTTCTCCTCTAATCAGTACTTTCTGTTTTCTACATGTTAACCACTCCCTAATCCATGTGCATGCATTTCCTTGAATCCCTACTGCGTTCAGTTTGAGAATTAATCTTTTATGGGACTTTTGTCAAAAGCTTTCTGGAAATCTAAATAATCCATGTTGTATGCTTTGCAATTATCCATTTTCAATGTTGCATCCTCAAAAAAGTCAAGTAGGTTAGTTAGACACGCTCTCCCTTTCCTAAAACCATGCTGACTGTCTCCCAGGATATTGTTACCATATAGGTAATTTTCCATTTTAGATCTTATTATAGTTTCCATAAGTTTACATATAATAGAAGTCAGGCTTATTGGTCTGTAGTTACCTGGGTCGGTTTTGTCTCCCTTTTTGTGGATCGGTATTACGTTTGCAATTTTCCAGTCTGTCGGAACAACCCGTGTCAAGAGACTGTTGCATGATCTTGGTTAGCGGTTTGTAAATAACTTCTTTCATTTCTTTGAGTACTACTGGGAGGATCTCATCCGGCCCAGGGGACTTGTTTATTTTAAGAGCTCCTAGTCTCTTTAAAACCTCTGCCTCTTATGATAAAGTTATTTAAAATTGGATAGGAACAGGTCGACATGTGGGGCATGTTGTCCGTATCCTCCTTTGTAAAAAAAAAAACTTGTGAAAATAAATCATTTAATATATTTGCTATTTTTTTTCGTCTGATTTTGCCATGTGTGTCTCTTAGACATTTAACCTCCTCTTTGGAAGTTCTCGCTGTTATAATATTCTCAGTGATGCTAAACTTCTGACCACAGCTGTGTGGCGTTTCATATCCGTTGCTTATATACAATTAAACAGAATAAAAAAAACACAACACATCAGGTTATATAGATATATATATTTTATTTCACTAATTTCATTTCGTTTTTGGTAAACGCTGGTTCGATTTGAATTTCCTAATACTTTACAGTAATAACACAGATAAATCTTTATGGATTCTTGAAGGTGTTTTTGCAACTTCAAATTTATTACATTTAAAAAACAAAAACAGTAACACATGCATTCTTTCTTCAAAAGAGGCGTCAGAAAATGTAGGAAAACTCAGTATGAGTTTTAGAGAACGGATTTTAAAGATGGTCAGCGCTCCTTTAAAGGGAGGGGCCGGTGATCGTGTTAATAAAGCTAATAAGAGGCGAGAGAATGGATTTTAAAGATGGTCAGCGCTCCTTTAAAGGGGCGATCGTGTTAATAAAGCTAATAAGAGGTGAGAGAATGGATTTTAAAGATGGTGGTTAAAATAAAGCTAATAAAGAGGTGAGAGAATGGATTTTAAAGATGGTCAGCGCTCCTTTAAAGGGAGGGGTCGGTGATCATGTTAATAAAGCTAATAAGAGGTGAGAGAACGGATTTTAAAGATGGTCAGCGCTCCTTTAAAGGGAGGGGGTCAGTGATCATGTTAATAAAGCTAATAAGAGATGAGAGAACGGATTTTAAAGATGGTCAGCGCTCCTTTAAAGGGAGGGGGTCAGTGATCATGTTAATAAATAACCTTTTCCCCTAATCCATAAGACTATGGCTTGTAGTATTCCAAATATAATAATTGTGTTTCTTGATTTGTATATAAACATTGAGTAGCTACTGTAGTTCTGTACAGGGTTTTATGTTAGTGTTATATTTCATGCGGTCCTGCCAGCATTGCTCTGTGTACCGTACGGCACAGCGAGGCTCTGCCCAGCACACAGTGGGCAGTGCCAACCAGCCTAAGACAGAAGACCTTCAAATGTAAATGTAAACAGGATTTCAAAACCACATCCATTGAAAACATAATACTATATATTTTTAAGCCACAATTGTCAAAACAAACGGTTTCTACACAGCTTCTTATTAAAAGGGGGGAGGGGGGCGCAGTCAACCAAATATTTCAAGGAATCAAAACAACTCCCGTTGCATAGCAGTTAGACCCCTCCCCTTCTCTACTCCAGGCCCCTCCCTCCCTTTTCCAGGCCCCTCCTCCCTCTTCCAGGCTCCTCCTCCCTCCCTCCCTACTCCATTCCCCTCACCCTCTCCTCCAGCCCCTTCATCTCTTCCTCAATCTCTGCCGGCAGATCAACGTTGACCTGCTCGGTCAGGTAAGCTCGGATCTCCCTGGCCTCCTTCTCCCAGAATGCCTTGGGCAGGTGGAAAAGCGCCTGGGTGTCGACCGGCTCCGAGAGCCCCCCCAAGTCCAGGGCCCCCTCTCTGGGCAGGTACCCCACGGCGCTGGGCCTCGCGATCCTCTCCGATTCCTCCCCACCAGCGCAGCGGCGGAAGATCCAGTCCAGGACGCGGGCGTTCTCTCCGAACCCGGGCCACAGGAAGCGCCCGCCCGCGGGGTCCTTGCGGAACCAGTTGACGTGGAAGACGCGCGGCAGCTGCAGGCCGGGCCGGCGCTCCATGGAGAGCCAGTGAGAGAGGTAGTGACCGAAGTTATAACCAAAGAAGGGTCGCATGGCAAAAGGGTCGTGCATTATCACCTTGCCTGAGAGAGAGAGAGAGAAGAGGATTTATAAATGAGATTATTACTGTTTAATAGAGAGGGAGGGATACTGTTTAATAGAGAGGGAGGGATTCTGTTTAATAGAGAGGGAGGGATTCTGTGTAATAGAGAGGGAGGGATTCTGTGTAATAGAGAGGGAGGGATTCTGTGTAATATAGAGGGAGGGATTCTGTGTAATATAGAGGGAGGGATTCTGTGTAATATAGAGGGAGGGATTCTGTTTAATATAGAGGGAGGGATTCTGTGTAATATAGAGGGAGGGATTCTGTTTAATATAGAGGGAGGGATTCTGTGTAATATAGAGGGAGGGATTCTGTGTAATATAGAGGGAGGGATTCTGTTTAATATAGAGGGAGGGATTCTGTTTAATATAGAGGGAGGGATTCTGTTTAATATAGAGGGAGGGATTCTGTGTAATATAGAGGGAGGGATTCTGTGTAATATAGAGGGAGGGATTCTGTGTAATATAGAGGGAGGGATTCTGTGTAATATAGAGGGAGGGATTCTGTGTAATATAGAGGGAGGGATTCTGTGTAATATAGAGGAGGATTCTGTGTAATATAGAGGAGGATTCTGTAATATAGAGGGAGGGATTCTGTTTAATATAGAGGAGGGATTCTGTGTAATATAGAGGGAGGGGTTCTCTAATATAGAGGGAGGGGTTATTCAATATAGAGGGAGGGGGGTGCTGTTTATATGTGTTTTCTCTGTCTGTATATTTTACTCGGTTATGTCATGTATGTGCTTTGGCAACACCATTTTTATTGTCATGCCAATAAAGCCAATTTGAATTGAATTGAGAGAGAGAGAGGGAGAGGGTGAGAGACATGTCTCATAAAACTTATTCTCTTTTTTGTAAATACATATTTTCTAATTCAGTTTTGTTCTGTAAATGCTTGGTCATGCCAATAATGCTAATTGATTTTTTTTTTGAGAGAGAGACACACAGAGAGAGGTCTCACCTTTGTGTTCAGCTGCAGCTGTGGATTCTGACCTCATCGCCGCTCCGACAAACACACCGTGACGCCAGTTAAAAGATTCATACACCAGAGGAACACCTAGAGGAGGGGAGGAGAGGAGTGGAGAGGAAGAGGAGAGAGAGGGAGGGAGAGAGAGGAAGAGGAGAGGAGAAAGGAGAGGAGAGAGGAGAGGAGAGGAAGAGAGAGAGGAAGAGGAGAGAGAGGAAGAGGAGAGAGAGGAAGAGGAGAGAGAGGAAGAGGAGAGAGAGGAAGAGGAGAGAGAGGAAGAGGAGAGGAGGAGAGGAGAGGAGAGAGGAGGAGAGAAGAGAAAGAGGAGAGAGGAGGGGAGAGGAGAGAGGAGAGAGGAGAGAGAGAGAGAGGAGAGGAGAGAGGAAGAGGAGAGAGGAGGGGGGGGAGAGGAGAGAGAGGAAGAGGAGAGAGGAAGAGGATAGGAGAAGAGAGTAGAGAGGAGAAAGGAGAGGAGAGAGAAGAGGGGGAGGGGAGAGGAGAGAGAGGAGGAGCGAAGAGGAGAGAGAGGAGAGAGAGAGGAGGAGCGAAGAGGCAAGAGAGGAGGAGAGAGAAGAGAGGAGGAGAGAGGAGAGCAGGAGAGAGGAGGCAAGAGGAGGAGAGAGGAGATCAGGAGAGAGAAGAGAGCAGAAGAGAGGAGGAGAGCAGAGGCAAAAGAGAGAAGAGAGGAGGAGGAGAGGAGAGCAGAGGCAAGAGAGAGAGAGAGAGAGAGAGAGCAGGAGAGGGGAGGAGAGAGCAGGAAAGGAGAGAGGAGGAGAGAGAAGAGGAGAGGAGATACAGAAGAGGCCATATAAGAGAGCAGGAGAGAGGGGAGGAGAGAGAAGAGGCAAAGGAGAGATTAACACACAACTCTATACAGAGAGCAGACAGACAGCCTTCTACCATTAGAGACATGGAAAAGGGGGGGGTCGGCTGGACAGATTCACGTCTTAAGCTCTAAAGCGTATTGGGGTTGCCCACTCACCCTCCGGCCTGCGCCCCCCGAAGATGATGGCGTCGATGGGGACCCCCTCGGGACTCTCCCAGTCCTTGTCCATGCTGGGACACTGAGCCGCTGGCGCGCAGAAGCGAGAGTTGGGGTGAGCACAGGGCTCCTTATCACCTGCCCGGGAGACACAGCAAAAGGCATTTATAAGAAAGAGAGGCAGTGAAACTGCAGCCATTGTGGCTCTACCCTGGAGCCAGCCTCCTGTATTAACCATAGCAAGTCTGGAGCCAAGATGGCCGCCACCGGGCTGCAGTTGCACTGTACCGATCTCCACCAAAGACAGGTGAAAGATATTAAAAACTACAGCAGTAAACACAGATTCAAGCGAGGCTGTGAAACTGCAGCCATTGTGGCTCAACCCTGGAGCCAGCCTCCTGTATTAAACTATGACAGCTAGAGCCAAGATGGCCGCCGCTGGGCCGCAGTTGCACTGCACCTGGCTTCCACGTTTTCCCGAGCCAGGAAGTGACGGAGACTCCCGGGGGCAGCGTCTCGTCGAGCCCCTCCCAGTACACCCCCCCGTCGCTGGTCTCCCCCACGTTGGTGAAGATGGTGTTGCTCTGGACCGTCAGCATGGCGTTGGGGTTCGTCTTCATGGAGGTGCCGGGGGCCACCCCGAAAAAACCGTTCTCGGGGTTTATGGCACGCAGACGACCTGGTGAGAGGAGGAGAGAGGAGGAGGGGGGGAGAGAGGGGGAGGAGGGGGAGAGAGAGGAGGAGAGAGGAGAGGAGGAGAGGGAGGAGGAGGAGAGAGAGAGGAGGAGGAGAGGAGGAGAGAAGAGGAGAGTGGGGGAGAGGAGAGGGGGAGAGGGGAGAGGAGAGGAGGAGAGGAAGAGAGGAGGACGGGGAGGAGGAGAGAGGAAGGGGGAGAGGAGAGAGGAAGGGGGAGAGGAGAGGAGAGGGGGAGAGAGGAGAAAGGAGATGGGGAGAGGAGAGAGGAGGGGAGGAGAGGAAAACAGAGGTTTCAGCAACTTCTGCATTTTCTAAAACGGTCGCATTCAACAACTTGAACCCAAGTCACAGAATGCCACAAAAAACAAAAACGTGGTTACTTTGTGATGCACATCAACAATACTGTGGACAAGACTGCACTCACCCCCTACCCCTCGTCTACGCCTGTCGAATTTCATAGTCTCCCACACACTCCACCTTCCAGCCTGTGACCCCCCTCCCTGGCTCCTCCCCCCTCACCCTGACTGTCGAATTTCATCCAGGCGATGTCATCTCCCACACCCCACCTTCCAGCCTGTGACCCCACCTCCTCCCTCCCCTCCCCCTCACCCTGGCTGTCGATTTCATCCAGGATGGCGTCCTCTCCCACACACCCCCCTTCCAGCCTGTGACCTCCCCTGACCTCCCCCTCCTGGCCCCCCTCACCCTGGCTGTCGAATTTCATCCAGGCGATGTCATCTCCCACACACCCCACCTTCCAGCCTGTGACTCCTCCCCCTCCCCGGCTCCTCCCCTCTCACCCTGGCTGTCGAATTTCATCCAGGCGATGTCATCTCCCACACACCCCACCTTCCAGCCTGTGACCTCCTCCCCCCTCCCTGGCTCCTCCCCCCTCACCCTGGCTGTCGAATTTCATCCAGGCGATGTCATCTCCCACACTCCACCTTCCAGCCTGTGACCTCCCTCCCTGGCTCCTCCTCCCCTCACCCTGACTGTCGATTTCATCCAGGCGGCGTCGCCTCCACACACTCCACCTTCCAGCCTGTGACCTCCCTCCCCTCCCTGGCTCCTCCCTCTCACCCTGGCTGTCGAACCTCATCCAGGCGATGTCATCTCCCACACCCACCTTCCAGCCTGTGACCTCCCCCCTTTCCTCCCCTCACCCTGGCTGTCGACTTCATCCAGCATGGCGTCGCCTCCCCACACACCCACCTTCCAGCCTGTGACCTCCCCTCTGACCTCCCCTCCCTGGCTCCTCCCCTCACCCTGGCTGTCGATTTCATCCAGGCGATGTCATCTCCCACACACCCACCTTCCAGCCTGTGACCTCCCCTCCCTGGCTCCTCCTCCCCTCACCCTGACTGCTCGACCTCATCCAGGCGATGTCGCCTCCCCACACACCCACCTTCCAGCCTGTGACCTCCCCTCCCCTCCCTGGCTCCTCCCTCCTCACCCCTGGCTGTCGACCTTCATCCAGGCGATGTCACATCCCACCCCTTCTGATTCCTCCCCACCTTCCACCCAGGCTCAGACTCATCCAGGCCCTCCACTGACACTCCAGCCAGCTCAGACTTCCCTCCCCCCCTCTCCCCCTCACCCTGGCTGTCAATTTCATCCAGGCGATGTCATCTCCCACACACTCCACCTTCCAGCCTGTGACTCCTCCCCTCCCCGGCTCCTCCCCCCTCACCCTGGCTGTCGAATTTCATCCAGGCGATGTCATCTCCCACACACTCCACCTTCCAGCTCCCTCCTCCCCCTCCCGGCTCCTCCCCTCTCACCCTGGCTGCTCTAATTTCATCCAGGCGTTTCTCCCACACACCCACCTTCCAGCCCAGGACCTCTCCCCTCTGACCTCCCCGGACTAATTTCATCCAGGCGATGTCGCCTCCACACACCCCCCTTCCTTCCAGCAGGCCTCCCTCACCCTGGCTGGCCTCATCCAGGCGATGTCATCTCCCACACACTCCACCTTCCAGCCCGGTAGAGACGGACGCATCATCGCCAGGTTGGTCTTCCCGCAGGCGCTGGGGAAAGCAGCTGCGACATAACGCTTCACACCAGCCGGGCTCGTGAGACCCAGGATCTGAGAGAGAGAGAGAGAGAGAGAGAGAGAGAGAGAGAGAGAGAGAGAGAGAGAGGGAGAGGGAGAGGAGAGAGAGAGGGGGTAGACAGGAGAAGAGAAAAAAGGGGTAGAGAGGCGACAGAGGAGGGGACAGAGAGAAAGGGGTAAGGAGAAGAGAGACAGGAGGAGAAGGGAAGAGAGGAAGGGGATAGACAGGAGAAGAGAGAGTTTCTCCATTATCATTGACGCTATAACATAATCCCTTCTTCTTGGGGTCTGTGTTAGTTTACTACATTCTGAAGAGAGTTTAGTTTCATTAAAGCTACAGACAGACAGACAGACAGAGCCCCACAATCCTGTTCAGTCTGACGCTACAATATAATCCCCCCTTCTTGGGGTCTGTGTTAGTTTACTACATTCTGAAAAGAGTTTAGTTTCATTAAAGCTGCAGACAGACAGACAGACAGAGCACCACAATCCTGTTCTGCTTGACGCTACAATATAATCCCTTCTTCTTGGGGTCTGTGTTAGTTTACTACCTTCTGAAAAGAGTTTAGTTTGAGCTAGACACACACACGCACCAGCATGTGCTCGGCCAGCCAGCCCTCGTCCTTGGCGATGCGCGAGGCGATACGCAGGGCGAAGCATTTCTTCCCAAGGAGGGAGTTGCCCCCGTACCCACTCCCGAAAGAGACGATCTCCCGGCGGTCCGGGACGTGAGCGATCAGGGTCATCTCTGGGTTACAGGGCCAGTTATTAACCAGCGGGGCTGAGCAGGGGAGAGAGGGGGGGTCATGTAGGGTATAGTCAGCACACTGTGGTCCCATTCTACCAGCCTCACCCCATTGTAGCTGCCCTATACTTGTGCTACCATCGCCCCTCAGTATAGTGTATTATATAAAATGTCCCCAGTTGCAGTACCCACCTTTGAGAGGTAGGGGGCGCCCCAGGGAGTGCAGGCACTTGACGAACTCCCCGTCCCCCAGGCTCTCCATGACCTTCGACCCCATGCGGGTCATCACCCCCATGCTGGCCACGACGTAGGGGGAGTCTGTGAGCTGCACTCCGAATTTGGAGATGGGGGAGCCCAGCGGACCCATGCTGTACGGGATAACGTACATCTTCCTGCCTGAGAGAGGAGAGAGGAAGGGGAGAGGGAGAAGAGAGGAGGAGGAGGAGAGGGAGGAGAGAGGAGAGAGGAAGGGGAGAGGGAGAAGAGAGGAGGAGGAGGAGAGAGGAAGGGGAGAGGGAGAAGAGAGGAGGAAGAGGAGAGGGAGGAGGAGGAGGGAGGAGGAGAGAGGGAGGAAGGCAGGAAGGAGGGAGGAGGGAGGAAGGCAGGAGGAGGGAGGAGAGAGAGGAGGGAAGAGGAGGGCAGGAGGAGAGAGGAGGAAGGCAGAGAAGGCAGGGAGGAGAGAGGAGGAAGGCAGGTAGGAGAGAGGAGGAAGGCAGGTAGGAGAGAGGAGAGAGGAGAGAGGAGAGAGGAGGAAGGCAGGGAGGAGAGAGGGAAGGCAGGAGGAGAGAGGAGGAAGGCAGGGAGGAGAGAGGAGGAAGGCAGGGAGGGAGAGGAGGAAGGAGAGGAGGAAGGGAGGGAGGAGGAGGAGAGGAGGAGGCAGGCAGGGAGGAGGGGAGGAGGAGGAGGAAGGCAGGGGAGGAGAGAGGGAGGAAGGCAGGGGAGAGAGGAAGGCAGGGAGGAGAGAGGAGGAAGGCAGGAAGGAGAGAGGAGCAAGGCAGGAAGGAGAGAGGAGCAAGGCAGAGGAGGAGAGGCAGGAGGAGAGAGGAAGGAGGAAGGCAGGGAGGAGGAGGAGGAAGGCAGGGAGGAGAGAGGAGGAAGGCAGGGAGGAGAGATAAAAGCACATCATTACAATTAGAGAAGTGGATCTCCCGCTTCATTTTTTTATTTTTAAAATTTTTTGAAGAAGTGCAAGTCTCCATACACCCCCAGATACCAGATTATACACAGTGCCCCTCTCCTCCTCCCCCTCCTCCTCCTCCCACTCCCCTCCCCTCCCCTCACCTGCCATGCACCCTGGAAATCTCTCTTGCTTGGCTCTCTCGAAGTCCTTCTCGGACATCCAGTTTCCCAGCTGGCTCTTGGCGCCCCCCAGTGGCACGGGGACAGTATCGCGCTGGCGCGTCGTCACGATCACCGTCTTGCTCTCCACGCGAGCCACGTCCTTGGGATCCGTGCGCGCCAGCCAGCTAACGAGGGAAAGAGAGAGAGAGGGGGGAGAGAGAGAGAGAGAGGGGAGAGAGAGAGAGAGAGAAGTTTTGCATCACCTATAATTATAGGAATGAGACAATTTATATAAAAAAAAATAATTTGAAAATCAGACTCCCGCTGCACAGCAGTGTGATCCAGTCCTGGTTTCACTAGGAGTTTAATAAATCAGACACACCTGAGCTTGTTAGCTAGACACACTGGGGGCTGATCAAGCTGGTAGCAAAACCTGGAATGGATCACACTGCTGTGGAACAGGAGTCTGATTCCCATCGCTGTGTTATATGAAAAAGACACAGAAAGACCCAGCCAGCCTCCAGCATGGCTTGGCTGACTGACCAGTTTGTGAGCTTGGGCAGGCGACGGATCATGCCATCCCTTTCCAGTGTTCCCAGTATCTCCGCGGTCTCCTCGGGGCTCCCAGTACAGACGTGCACCCCGGCCGGTTTGCAGAGCTCAACGGAGCGGGAAACGAACTCGCTGACTGAGCGCGGGAGAGAGGAGAGCGAGGAGCTGTGAGCCAACCGACTGGAACCTGGGTGAAAGCAGACCAGCTTCACAGAGTGGGAGAGAGGCCTGGGGAGAGAGGAGAGGAGGGGGGGGGAGGTGAGAGAAAGAGACCATAAGAGAGGGGGTGAGAGAGAGAGAGGAGTGAGAGAGTGAGAGGGGGTGAGGGTGAGAAAGAGGAGAGAGAGAGAGAGAGAGGGGGTGAGAGCAGGAGGAGAGGAGAGGGGGTGAGGGAGGGGGAGAGAGAAAGAGACCATGAGGGGGTGAGAGAGAGAGAGAGAGAGAGAGGAAGGGAAGGGAGGGAGGGAGAGGGTGTGAGAGCAGGAGGAGAGGGGGTGAGGGGGAGAGAATGAGCAGGAGAGAGAGAGAGAGAGAGAGAGAGAGAGAGAGAGAGAGAGAGAGAGAGAGAGAGAGAGAGAGAGAGAGAGATGAAATTAAATCACATAATAAAACTAGAATGATATCTGGCCCTAAAGAAAGAGTTTACCTTGGCAGAATATGTTGTCAGGGTGAAAAATACAAAACAAAAAGGCAGATCCTGATCAAGTACAGACTCAGTGACCACAGCTTGGCCATTGAAACTGGCCGGCACAGTCCTGGATAGCCAAACAAAAGAGGTGACTGTGACCTGTGACCTGGGAGAGGTCGAGACGGAGATTCACTTCCTGTTACACTGCCAAAAATACAAACAAACAAGGGGCACATTCTTCCCCAAATTAGCTCATCAGACCACAGAACTCCCTTTATTATCAGTCCTGTTTGGAGAAGAGCAGCAGACAGCAGAGCTTGCTGCCCAGTATGGAGCCCCCTGCCCAGTACGGAGCCCCCTGCCCAGTACGGAGCCCCCTGCCACAGCCTGAGAGAGGCAGCCTAGACACTCTTCATGGGGACCAGACGTTATCATTCTGGGTCGATACTGTAAAAATGGAGAGGGGTGGGGGTGTATCTGTTTGTATTGGGTCTACAGTGATGTTTATCAGGTTAAATTCTTTGGCAAAACTTTAATTTGTCATGTCAATAAAACCCTTCTTGAATTTGAGAGAGAGAGAGAGAGAGAGACACAGAGAAAAGGGGTGAGGGGGAGAGACAGAGAGAAGGGGTAAGGAAGAGAGAGAGGTGAGAAAAGGGGAGCAAGGGGGGGGAGAGAGAGAAGGGGTGAGGGGGAGAAGGGAGAGAGAGAAGAAAGAGAAGGGGTGAGGGGGAGAGAGAGAGAAGGGGTGAGGGGAGAGAGAGAGAAGGGGTGAGGGGAGAGAGAAGGGGTGAGAGAGAGAAGGGGTGAGGGGGAGAGAGAAAGAAGGGGTGAGGGGGGGAGAGAGAGAGAGAAGGGGTGAGGGGGGAGAGAGAGAGAGAAGGGGTGAGGGGGGGGAGAGAGAGAGAGAGAGAGAGAGAAGGGGTGAGGGGGGAGAGAGAGGTGAGAGAAGGGGTGAGGGGAGGAGAGAGACACAGAGGGGGGGGGGGACTTTTGTAAAGATGGTCAGCACTCCTTTAAAAAGGGAGGGGCCAGTGATCATATCGGTGTGCCTAACAAACAAAAAACAAAAGCCTAATAACATCCCCCCATTTCCTTTTTTAAAACCCATATCCCGGTTCGCTTTTCATCAATCACAACACAACACTGACATCAAAATTGCAATTCCAGTTCCTTCGAGGGAACAGATTTTAAAAAGGAATTGGAAATGACCCCCGGACCCTGTTTGTAGGGGTCAGCTGAGCTTGCAAAAAATGAGAGGGGGGTGTCCCACGGACCAGGCTTCCCATTGGTCCATTCTGGAGAGGCGTATGTAGCCCCGCCCACCTCCAACACACACAGAACTTTGACAACAGGATAGAGGGCAAAGTTTAACCGGAACTTCAAAAATCACAGAGAAGCGCTTGTGTGTGTTTTTAAATAAATATACTTTTTAAAAATTAATGTAGAATTTTACAATTAGTTAAAAAGGATGAATAAACGTCCTGGCTGAATTAAAAACTTGATATTTCTTTAAAAAAAAATAATAAAAACCACGCCACGATTGTCCTCGGTTGAGGACGGCGTTACTTTGTAATTTTGTAAAACATTTTTAACCCTAAAAATGGTCTCTTTAAAACTATATTGTGACGATATCTTACTCTTAATTGTGTTAACCTCTCTAGTCTCAAAGCACCTGATAATTATGCAAATAAAATACCTTCAGATGTTTCTCTGAACCTCGATGTAAAATCACAAACCGCAGCCTAAAAATGAGGCATTTCTTGTGTTTCATTTCGTCCCCACAGCGATGATAAAGCGGATCAATTTTCTATGTGTTTTGAGTTTCATAACCGGTGTGAAATTTCACTTATACGCATCTGAAATGGACTGTCCTCAAAACAGGACGCTGGCGGTTTGGAGCCAAAAAGAAGGATGATAATAATAATAATAATAATAATAATAATAATAATAATAAATAATAATAGAGAAGAAATATTTATTTAGTTAGGAGTGCATCAAAACGACAGATACATCTTGCGTTAGGATTTGTTAAAACAATGCACGTTATTTCACTGTGTTTCTAAGTAAAATTTATATATATATATATATATATATATGTGTGTGTGTGTGTGTGTGTTCAGTCTTCAAAAATAAAATCAGATGGTAAACTCGAAGTAGGGTAAAGTTCACAGAGAGAGAGAGAGAGAGAGAGAGAGAGAGAGAGAGAGAGAGAGAAAGAGAAAAACTTGAAAAAAAATTAAAACACACACAAAAGACGGGATTCACTGCCGTTCCAAAAAAATTAAAAAGTTCCATTTCTTATTTAGTCGCCAAACCGGATCCCTCTCTCTCTCATATATATATAGATATTTTTTTCAAACAAAAAAGTGGGAAGCAGCTGCGCAAGTACAAGTTAGCAACAGCTAGCATTGATTGCATCATCACAAACGTGCCGTCTTAACAAACTCAAATGGAAAAAAAAACCACGAGTCTTAAAGCGACACACACAGAGACAGAGCCCCACAAACCTGTTCAGTCTGATACAATATAATCCCTTCTTCTTGGGGTCTGTGTTAGTTTACTACATTCTGAAAAGAGTTTAGTTTCATTAAAGCTGCAGACAGACAGACAGACAGACAGACAGTTTCATTAAAGCTGCAGACAGACAGACAGACAGACAGACAGAGCCCCACAATCCTGTTCAGTCTGATACAATATAATCCCTTCTTCTTGGGGTCTGTGTTAGTTTACTACATTCTGAAAAGAGTTTAGTTTCATTAAACTGCAGAAACAGACAGACAGAAGACAGAGCCCCACAATCCTGTTCAGTCTGATACAATTTCTGCTAAAATAAACTAAGAAAATGCCTTCATCTAATGCCTTCATCAGTGTAATATGTGTGTGTGTGTGTGTGAGAGAGAGAGATATTGGGAGAGTCTGTTTCTTGTCCTGTGGGTTTGTTCTGTATAGTGGGATCGTGTGTTGTTGACGTGTAAAAAAAGTTAGCAAACTAATTAAAATAATAGAAGTCACGTAACCTCAAAAATACGCAGAAGGACAAATAAAAAACATTTTTTTTATTCTTCCCTTTTGCGCGTTTGTTTGTTTGTCGAGGAGAACCTCGCGATAAAATAATTTTGAAGTACAGAAAGTTCAAAACTCTGAAAACACAACCTACAGTGTTTAAAATCTCGTTTTAACTAAAATCAATAACAAGCACAAACAAAACAACCAGGACCCGATCTCTCTTTCTCTCTTTCTCTCTCTCTATCTTTCTCTCCCTCTTTCTCTCTCTTTCTCTCTCTCGTCATGGTTATTATTAGATTGTTCTGAATTATGAACCAACAAAAAAGAAATGACGCTATAAAATAATTAATAATAATAATAATAATAATAATAATAATAATAATAATAAACTTACCCCATCACTCGAGCGTAAAATAAAGTCATGTCGAAAATTCTGTATTTTATAAAAAATATTTCGCTAGCTATTAAATAAACGGCAAGAAGCACATGGGGGGAAAAACCAAAAAAAAAAAAAACACAACTTAACCGACCGCCTGAGCTAAACTGATTTCTACAAAGCAGCGAAATCAATGGACAAACTCACTGACTGCACATATCTATATATCATTATTATTATTATTATTATTAATTTTAGCTAGTCTAAAAATTCAGAGGGAGGGAGCACACGCATACTCCGTCCTTCTCTTCCCCCTCTGTGGAAAAGAGAAAAACAACCACATTTTCATTATATATGTATATATTGGCCGACCGATCACAAATTCAATAACCTTTGACTTTTGAAACGTAAAAATAGTCCGTCCTACCTCCACCCTCCCCGCAAACCCCGTGTCAATACAATTTGGATTTCAGTCCCACGCACGCCTTTCAAAGCGTACGCTAATTATTAATAGCTATCTAAATAGCTACGCAACGTTATTTATTTTTAAATTTCGTGTAATTCGTTAAGATCTTATTTATTTATTTTTTAACGAACTGGCGGAAGAATATCACCGGCCCGGAAGGGAAAGAGGGGTGGTTCTTCAGGGGGGGCGGATCACCCAGCGCGGATGTCTCATTTGAATAGCGGGCGCGAATTTAATTTGATTTAATTTAAGTCGCGTTAAAAAATACAATTGCAGAGGACGTCACAAAACGTCGTTTATAAGATGAATGATTCCCAGTGTGTGTGTGTGTTTTCCTTCTAAGTTAGGTTAGGCAAAGTGCTAGAACTATTCACTGATAAGAATTACATACTGGATAGCTACATTGCTGAGAGAGGGGGGGAGGGAGAGAGGGAGCGAGGGGAGGGGGGGGAGAGGGAGAGAGGGAGCGAGGGGAGGGGGGGAGGGAGAGGGAGCGAGAGGTGAGGTGGGGTGGGTTAACACAGACAGACAGTGGCACTGCAATGGCAATAATGGTTCTGTATTACACTGAGGGGCGATGGTAGCACAAGTATAGGGCAGCTGCAATGGGATGAGGCTGGTAGAATGGGACCACAGTGTGCTGACTATACCCTGCATGATCTTCAATGGCAATGCAGACAGACAGTGGCACTGCAATGGCAATAATGGTTCTGTATTACACTGAGGGCGATGGTAGCACAAGTATAGGGCAGCTGCAATGGGGTGAGGCTGGTAGAATGGGACCACAGTGTGCTGATGGCAATGCAGACAGACATGATCTTCAATGGCAATGCAGACAGTGGCACTGCAATGGAGGCTGGTAGAAATAATGGTTCATGATCTTATTGCAGACAGACTGGGGCAATAATGGTATTACACAAGTATAGGGCAGCTGCAATGGGGTGAGGCTGGTAGAATGGGACCACAGTGTGCTAACTATACCCTACATGATCTTCAATGGCAATGCAGACAGACAGTGGCACTGCAATGGCAATAATGGTTCTGTATTACACTGAGGGGCGATGGTAGCACAAGTATAGGGCAGCTGCAATGGGGTGAGGCTGGTAGAATGGGACCACAGTGTGCTGACTATACCCTACATGATCTTCAATCTCTGTTAATGGATTATCTTATTAACCAAAGTCAGGAGTTGCTCAACAAAACAGGGTTAACCTTTGACACCTATCTGTTACCGACAAATTAATAACAACCAAGGTTTGATCATTTTATTTTATTATTACTATTATTATTATTATTTATTTCTTAGCAGACGCCCTTATCCAGGGCGACTTACAATTGTTACAAGATATCACATTATTTTTACATACAATCCCCCATTTATACAGTTGGGTTTTTACTGGAGCAATCTAGGTAAAGTACCTTGCTCAAGGGTACAGCAGCAGTGTCCCCCACCTGGGATTGAACCCACGACCCTCCGGGGGTTATTTAGCCAAATGCATATATAATTGATAAATTGGGAAGGAATTATGTGAAGATATTAGATAATATTACTAACTTAATGTATATTTAATGCATGCAATATCAGAAGAACAAAAGAACATAAGAAAGTTTCCAAACGAGAGGAGGTCCCATTCAGCCCATCTTGCTCGTTTGGTTGTTAGTAGCTTATTGATCCCAGAATCTCATCAAGCAGCTTCTTGAAGGATCCCAGGGTGTCAGCTTCAACAACATTACTGGGGAGTTGGTTCCAGACCCTCACGATTCTCTGTGTAAAAAAGTGCCTCCTATTTTCTGTTCTGAATGCCCCTTTATCTAATTTGTGACCCCTGGTCCTTGTTTCTTTTTTCAGGTCCCCTGGGTCGACATTGTCAATACCTTTTAGGATTTTGAATGCTTGAATCAGATCCCTGCGTAGACTTCTTTGTTCAAGACTGAATAGATTCAATTCTTTTAGCCTGTCTGCATACGACATGCCTTTTAAACCCGGGATAATTCAGGTTGCTCTTCTTTGCACTCTTTCTAGAGCAGCAATATCCTTTTTGTAACGAGGTGACCAGAACTGAACACAATATTCTAGATGAGGTCTTACTAATGCAGTAAGAGCATATATCATGTAAATTTAAAATATAATGCATACAATGGGACGCTACACACTGCACAGTGCAGCTCTGGCCAAAAGATTTACATCACCTAGAATTTTGGGATTGAGACGTCATTTATATGAACATATAATTTAGATCTTTTATTTAACATCAAGTGACATGGAGAAAATTGTGCAATGATTTTTCACTGGCGCTTTACTGACATCTAGTGGGCACATGTGAGAACAACACCGAGACGCGCATTACTTTGTAGGATGTTGGACGAAAATGCTTGTATTTAAATATTGACTTCCTGATTAAAAATGAAAGAAAGCAAGCTGCGACTGGGTCAGACAGACAGACAGACAGACAGACAGACAAACAGACTGACAGACAGACAGAGACAGACACACAGACAGACAGACAGACAGACTGACAGACACAGACAGACACACAGACAGACACAGAGACAGACAGAACAGACAGACAGACAGACAGACAGACAGACAGATAGGCCTGCCAGACCGTGATCGGAAGCTGATAGGAGAGGTGCTTGGTTGGCAGGTGCTTCCTTAGGCTCACTGCGCAGTACAGTGAGTCTAGAGACCAGGACTGTGCAGTACAGTGAGCATAGAGACCAGGGCTGTGCAGTACAGTGAACATAGAGACCAGGGCTGTGCAGTACAGTGAATATAGAGACCAGGGTTGTGCAATACAGTGAGCATAGAGACCAGGGCTGTGCAGTACAGTGAACATAGAGACCAGGGCTGTGCAGTACAGTAGAGACCATGCAGAGACATAGAGACCAGGGCTGTGCAGTACAGTGAGCATAGAGACCAGGGCTGTGCAGTACAGTGTGTATAGAGACCAGGGCTGTGCAGTACAGTGAGCATAGAGAGACCAGTGCAGTACAGTGAATAGAGACCAGGGGCTGTGCAGTACAGTGAATATAGAGACCAGGGTTGTGCATACAGAGACCAGGGCTGTGCAGTACAGTGAATATAGAGACCAGGGTTGTGCAGTACAGTGAGCATAGAGACCAGGGCTGTGCAGTACAGTGTGTATAGAGACCAGGGTTGTGCAGTACAGTGAGCATAGAGACCAGTAGCATGCAGTACAGTGAGCATAGATTTTTACCAGGGCTGTGCAGTACAGTGAGCATAGAGACCAGGGCTGTGCAGTACAGTGAGCATAGAGACCAGGGCTGTGCAGTACAGTGAGTATAGAGACCAGGGCTGTGCAGTACAGTGAGTATAGAGACCAGGGCTGTGCAGTACAGTGAGTATAGAGACCAGGGCTGTGCACCACAGTGAGTATAGAGACAGGGCTGTGCAGCAGTGAGTATAGAGACCAGGGCTGTGCAGCACAGTGAGTAGAGACCAGGGCTGTGCAGTACAGAGTATAGAGACCAGGGCTGTGCAGTACAGTGAGCATAGAGACCAGGGCTGTGCAGTACCATAGAGACCAGGGCTGTGCAGTACAGTGTATAGAGAGACCATTAAACTCAGACAGACAGGGTGCAGATTTTTTAAATCTCAGGTGAGCAATTTGACTGACAGACAGGGGCTCTGTGAGCATGGGGTGCTTTCAGATTGCCAGACTTTGGGGGCTGGATGCAGTAGTCGTGCTGGCTGTGTCATAGAGACCATTGGGCTCACCAGTTATTTATAGTACAGTACTATATATTATTATCAGTCCCAGACAAACTATGGCAGGTGAATCAGTCCCATGCTGTACTATTGACCTATGGCAGGTGAATCAGGCTGTGCTAGTACAGGTGTGTGCTATAGAGACATGCATTGGGCTATGGCAGGTGAATCAGTCCCATGCTGTGCTATTGACAGTGCTATGGCAGGTGAAGAGTCCCATGCTGTGCATTGGGCTATGGCAGGTGAATCAGTCCCATGCTGTGCTATTGTGTATGGCAGGAGAGTCCCATGCTGTGCTATTGACAGTGCTACAGTGGGTGAATCAGTCCCATGGTGTGCTATTGAGTGCTATGGCAGGTGAGTCCATGCTGTGCTATTGAGGGCAGGTGCAGTCCCATGCTGTGTAGAGACAGGTGAATCAGGCTGTGCTATTGACAGTGCTATAGGTGAGACCAGGGCTGTGCAGAATCAGTCCCATGCTGTGCTATTGACAGACTATGGCAGGTGAATCAGTCCCATGCTGGGCTGCAGTACAGTGAGCATAGAGACCAGGGCTGTGCTATTGACAGTGCTGGCAGGTAGAATCAGTCCCATGCTGTGCTATTGACAGTAGAGATCAGCTGTGCATTGACAGTGTGCAGTGGGCAGGTGAATCAGTCCCATGCTGTGCTATTGACAGTGCTATAGCAGGTGAATCAGTCCCATGCTGTGCTATTGACAGTGCTATGGCAGGTGAATCAGTCCCATGCTGTGCTATTGACAGGCTATGGCGGGTGAATCAGTCCCATGCTGCGCTATTGACAGTGCTATGGCAGGTGAATCAGCCCCATGCTGTGCTATTGACAGTGCTATAGCAGGTGAATCAGTCCCATGCTGTGCTATTGACGGTGCTATGGGTGAATCAGTCCCATGCTGTGCTATTGACAGTGCTATAGCAGGTGAATCAGTCCCATGCTGTGCTATTGACAGTCCTATAGCAGGTGAATCAGTCCCATGCTGGCTATTGACAGTGCTATAGCAGGTGAATCAGTCCCATGCTGTGGGGGTGACAGTGCTATGGCAGGTGAATCAGTCCCATGCTGTGCTATTGACAAAATGGGTGAATCAGTCCCATGCTGTATATTGACAGTGCTATAGCAGGTGAATCAGTCCCATGCTGTGCTATTGACAGTGCTATGGCAGGTGAATCAGTCCCATGCTGTGCTATTGACATGCTATGGCAGGTGAATCAGTCCCATGCTGTGCTATTGACAGTGCTAATCAGTCCCATGCTGTGCTATTGACAGTGCTATGGCAGGTGAATCAGTCCCATGCTGTGCTATTGACAGTGCTATGGGGGTGAATCAGTCCCATGCTGTGCTATTGACAGTCCTATGGCAGGTGAATCAGTCCCATGCTGTGCTATTGACGGTGCTATACAGGTGAATCAGTCCCATGCTGTGCCATTGGTGAATCAGTCCCATGCTGTGCTATTAGTTGAATCAGTCCCATGCTGTGCTATTGAGGTGCAGGTGAATCAGTCCCATGCTGTGCTATTGACAGTGCTATGGCAGGTGAATCAGTCCCATGCTGTGCTATTGACAGTGCTATGGCAGGTGAATCAGTCCCATGCTGTGCTATTGACAGTGCTATGGCAGGTGAATCAGTCCCATGCTGTGCTATTGACAGTGCTATGGCAGGTGAATCAGTCCCATGCTGTGCTATTGACAGTGCTATGGCAGGTGAATCAGTCCCATGCTGTGCTATTGAGCCCCAGTGCTATGGCAGGTGAATCAGTCCCATGCTGACAGTGCTATTGAGCCCCATGCTGTGCTATTGGCAGGTGAATCAGTCCCATGCTGTGCTATTGACAGTGCTATGGCAGGTGAATCAGTCCCATGCTGTGCTATTGACAGTGCTATGGCAGGTGAATCAGTCCCATGCTGTGCTATTGACAGTGCTATGGCAGGTGAATCAGTCCCCTGTGCTATTGACAGTGCTATGGCAGGTGAATCAGTCCCATATTGATAGTGCTATAGCAGGTGAATCAGTCCCATGCTGTGCTATTGACAGTGCTATGGCAGGTGAATCAGTCCCATGCTGTGCTATTGACAGTGCTATGGCAGGTGAATCAGTCCCATGCTGTGCTATTGACAGTGCTATGGCAGGTGAATCAGTCCCATGGTGTCCCTACACCCAATCGACAGACAGCCAGCCAGACACGAGTTCCTAATGTTTCGTTCAACCTTATACACAAAATTGCAAGTCAATTTGTTACGGAAATTAATTCGAGATTAATCTGAAAAAAAAGCCTCTAATGTGCATGGGAATTGTAGTCTTTTGTTCAGGCTTTTTAAATCAACTCGAACCAGAACGCACGACTTAAAGAACTACAACTACCAGAATGCTTTGCGCGTAATACTAAAGCGTTTGAACGGCAAGATGGTCGGAGTTGGGAAAGTCCCGAGTTTTGCCCGTTTTTAATTCCACTTTCGTTTTCGGCTGCTGAGTAATTGTCGAGTTTGCGAGGCATTGTTTAGGTCTATGTTATAAATATACGGTTTAAAACTCACCCCAAACGCTATAACCCTAATAATACAGCATTCACATACAAAAATGACAACTTTGGAAATTCGCCCAGAAGCGAAAAAGCAGGTAACTGTCTACTGTTTTACTATCAATTTATTTTGTTTTTAAAAACATATATATAACGTTTTGGGGTTCTTGGCCTATTTTGTGCAACATTATATTGCCGTTATTTTGTAAAACCGCGATTTAACCAAATTTTGGACCCGCAGCATCTACCTGTAATTTAAAATATCTCTTTAAATATTGTGACGATATCTTACTCTTAATTGTGTTAACCTCTCCAGTCTCAACGCACCTGATAATTCAGCAAATAAAATACCTTCAGACGCTTCTCTGAACCTCGATTTAAAATCACAAACCGCAGCCTAAAAATTTCTTGTGTTTTTTTCGTCCCCCGCAGCGATGATAAAGTGGATCCATTTTCTTTGTGTTTTGAGTTTCATAGCCGGTGTGAAATTTCACTGCTCAGATTTACAGGAACGCATCTGAACTGGACTGTCCTCAAAATATAAATATTAATATATGCTGTAATTAGGGCTTTGGACTCTTGACCGGAGGGTCGTGGGTTCAATCCCAGGTGGGGGACACTGCTGCTGTACCCTTGAGCAAGGTACTTTACCTAGATTGCTCCAGTAAAAACCCAACTGTATAAATGGGGAATTGTATGTAAAAATAATGTGATATCTTGTAACAATTGTAAGTTGCCCTGGATAAGGGCGTCTGCTAAGAAATAATAATAATAATAATAATAATAATAATAATAATAATAAATGTCTGTCGCAAAGATGGAAAACTTCTGGTATAAAATGGATCACATGTATTTGTTACTTAATGGAGAAAATAAGTTTTTTTTAATGGCTTATTAGAGATTGTATTTATTTAGACAGCGGGCCCCACGCGATAGACACGGGTCTCATGGGCACAGGTTTATTAGCCCGCCCCCGGAAGTGGGGTTCTGAGATCTAATAAATACGGATAGGAGCGAAGGACGTTACTTATATTATTATTATTATTATTATTATTATTATTATTATTATTGCAATTTTTTTTACCTGTCTGTGAAAAGTATACCAGCTTATTTACTTTAGAAACATCGTGAAAACAGACACACAGAGAGAAAGAGAGAGAGAAACACACACAGACACAGACTGACGGACAGAGAGAGACACACACACAGAGGCTGACGGACAGAGAGACAGACAGACAGACAGACGCATACAGAGAGAGAGAGACAGAAACACACACACACACACAGGCTGACGGACAGAGAGACAGACTGAGGGACAGAGAGACACACACACACACAGGCTGACGGACAGAGAGACAGACAGAGACAGACAGACGCATACAGAGAGAGAGAGACAGAAACACACACAGACTGACGGACAGAGAGACACAGGCAGACACACACAGACTGACGGACAGAGAGACACACACACACAGGCTGGACTGGACAGACAGACAGACACAGACACAGAGACACAGACTGAGGGACAGAGAGAGAAACACACACACACAGGCTGACGGACAGAGAGACAGACACAGGACAGAGAAACACACACAGACTGACGGACAGAGAGACACAGGCAGACACACAGAGAGAGAGAGAGAGAGACACACACACACAGACTGAGGGACAGAGACACACGCACAGACTGACGGACAGAGAGACAGACAGGCAGAGAGAGAGACACAGACTGAGGGAGAGAGAGCACAGAAACACACAGAGAGAGAGAGAGACAGAAACACAGACTGAGGGACCCACACGCACAGACTGACGGACAAACACAGACTGGGGACAGAGAGAGACTGACTGACGGACACAGAGAGAGAGAGAGAACACACACACACAGACTGAGGGACAGAGAGAGACACCCACACGCACAGACTGACACAGAGAGAGAGAGAGACAGAAACACACACACAGACTGAGGGACAGAGAGAGACACACACACGCACAGACTGACGGACACAGAGAGAGAGAGAGACACACACACACACACACAGACTGAGGGACAGAGACACACACTTGTTTGCCACACAGAGAGAATGACACACACAGTTTGGTTAATTGGGTCTTTTGTTTGCACGCTTTGAATGATTGGTTATTTCTTTTTGTTTCACGCCTCTCTGTGACGCCGACTCTCTCTCTCGTTCAGTTTTTATTCCTGATATGTTGATGTTGTGCTTGTAGAGTTTTGCTCAGCTGCCCAGAACTGCTATACGATCCCAAAAGACTCGGAGCTCAAGTCTGGAAATGTCAAAACAGACCTCAGTGTGCGAGACAGCTGGTGTATTAAATACCAGGGAGACACACGGACCAGGGTGTATTTAATGTAGTGTGGAGACACACGGACCAGTGGAGTGTGTGGTGTGTTGTGTGTGTGTGTGTGTGTGTGGTTGGTTGGGGGCGGGCAGCGCCTGTTGTGTGTTTGCTGTGTGTGTGGTGTTTGTGTGTGTGTGTGTGTGTGTGTGTGGTTGAAGGGGGCGGGGCAGCGCTGTGTTTGTGTGTGTGTGTGTGTGTGGTTGAAGGGGGCGGGGCAGCGCTGTGTTTGTGTGTGTGTGTGTGGTTGAAGGGGGCGGGGCAGCGCTGTGTTTGTGTGTGTGTGTGTGTGTGTGGTTGAGGGGGGCGGGGCAGCGCTGTGTTTGTGTGTGTGTGTGTGTGGTTGAAGGGGGGGCAGCGCTGTGTGTGTGTGTGTTTGTGTGTGTGGTTGAAGGGGCGGGCAGCGTGTGTGTGTTTGTGTGTGTGGTTGTTGGGGGGGCAGGGCTGTGTTTGTGTGTGTGTGTGTGTGGTTGGAGGGGGCGGGCAGCGCTGTTTGTGTGTGTGTGTGTGTGTGTGTGGTTGAAGGGGGCGGGCAGCTGTGTTTGTGTGTGTGTGTGTGTGGTTGAAGGGGGCGGGGCAGCGCTGTGTGTGTGTGTGTGTGTGTGTGGTTGAAGGGGGGGCAGCGCTGTGTTTGTGTGTGTGTGTGTGTGTGGTTGAAGGGGGGGGCAGCACTGTGTGTTGTGTTTGTGTGTGTGTGTGTGGTTGAAGGGGGCGGGGCAGCGCTGTGTTTGTGTGTGTGTGTGGTTGAAGGGGAGGCAGTTTTGTTTGTGTGTGTGTGTGGTTGAAGGGGGGGGGCAAGCCTGTGTTTTGTGTGTGTGTGTGGTTGAAGGGGCGGGCAGCGCTGTGTTTGTGTGTGTGTGTGTGTGTGGTTGAAGGGGGCGGGGCAGCGCTGTGTTTGTGTTTGTGTGTGTGTGGTTGGGCGGGCAGCGCTTGTGTTTGTGTGTGTGTGTGGTTGAAGGGGGCGGGGCAGCTGTGTTTATGTGTGTGTGTGGTTGTGCTTGTGTGTGTGTGTGGTTGAAGGGGCAGGCAGCGCTGCTGTAATGTTTGTGTGTGTGTGGTTGAAGGGGGTGGGGCAGCTAATGCTTGTGTGTGTGTGTGTGGTTGAAGTTGGGGGGCAGCTGTGTTTGTGTGTGTGTGGTTGAAGGTGGGCAGCGCTTGTGTGTTGTGTGTGTGTGGTTGAAGGGGGCGGCAGCTGTGTGTGTGTGTGTGTGGTTGGGGCGGGCAGCGCTGTGTTTGTGTGTGTGGTGTGTGTGTGTGGTTGAAGGAGCGGGCTGTGTGTGTGTGTGTGTGGTTGAAGGGGGCGGGGCAGCTGTTTGTGTGTGTGTGTGTGTGGTTGAAGGGGGCGGGGCAGCGCTGTGTGTGTGTGTGTGTGTGTGGTTGAAGGGGGGAGCAAGGTTTGTTTGTGTGTGTGGTTGAAGGGGCGGGCAGCGCTGTGTTTGTGTTTTGTGTGTGTGTGTGGTTGAAGGGGCGGGCTTTAATGCTGTGTTTGTGTGTTTGTTTGTGTGAAGAAGGGGCGGGCAGGTGTGTGTGTGTGTGTGTGTGGTTAGAGCGGGTTTGTGTGTGTTTGTGTTTGTGTGTGTGTGTTGTTGTGTGTGGTTGGGCAGGCAGTTTGTGTTTGTGTGTGTGTGTGTGGTTGAAGGGGGCGGGGCAGCGCTGTGTTTGTGTGTGTGTGTGTGGTTGAAGGGGGCGGGGCAGCGCTGTGTGTTTGTGTGTGTGTGTGTGTGTGTGGTTGAAGGGGGCAGCGCTGTGTTTGTGTGTGTGTGTGTGTGGTTGAAGGGGGCGGGGCAGCGCTGTGTTTGTGTGTGTGTGGTTGAAGGGGGCGGGGCAGCGCTGTGTTTGTGTGTGTGTGTGGTTGAAGGGGGCGGGGCAGCGCTGTGTTTGTGTGTGTGTGTGTGGTTGAAGGGGGCGGGGCAGCGCTGTGTGTTTGTGTGTGTGTGTGTGTGTGTGTGGTGGTTGAAGGGGGGGCAGGGCTGTGTTTGTGTTTGTGTGTGTGTGTGGTTGAAGGGGCGGGGCAGCGCTGTGTTTGTGTGTGTGTGTGTGTGGTTGAAGGGGGCGGGGCAGCGCTGTGTTTGTGTGTTTGTGTGTGTGTGGTTGAAGGGGGCGGGGCAGCGCTGTGTTTGATTGTTTCCATGCTGGAGACGGTGATTTTAAAGAGGAGTCCTTTTCTCTTGCAGGTCGATGATTTCTGTGAGAAACGCAACAAAGAGGTGAGGAAAAAAACCTCCTGCAGGCTCACTCCTTTTTATCTGTTATTATTATCTGTTTATTCCTTCTTTCTCTCGTTCCTTCAATCTTTTTTTATTCATACTTTGTTTCTTCATTCTTTCACTCCTTCCTTTTCTTTCTTTCTTACTGTGATTCATTCTTTAATTCTTTTATCCATTCTTTCATTTTTATTTCTTTTATTTCATTGTCTTTTTCTTTTCTCTCCCTCCTCCCTCTCTTTCCTAATCTCTCATCTGCCCCTTTCTCCCATCTGCCCTCCCTCCCTCCTCCCCCTCCCTTTCTCCTCTCTCCCTCCACCTCCTCCCTTCTCCTTCCTCTCCTAAAATATTCCTCTCCTTCCTCTCCCTCCTCCTCTCTCCTCCCTATTCTCCTCTCTTTCTCTCGTAAAATAAAATGGCCATTAATTCTCCCTCCTCCCCTCTCTCCCCTCCTCTCTCTCTCTAAATCTTCACCCCTCCTCTCTCTCAAATCTAGTCCTCTCAAATCTCCCCTCCCCTCTCTCAAAATGTAATAAAAAAATCCTCCTCTCCTCTCTCCCTCTCTCCCTCTCTCTCTCTTTCTCTCTCCTCTCTCTCTCCCCTCTCTCCTTCTCCTCTCTCCCTCTCCTCTCTCCCTCTCCTCTCTCTCTCTCTCTCTCTCTCTCTCCCCCCCCTCTCTCTCTCTCTCTCTCTCTCTCCCTCATGATCCCGAGGCTCCTGTTTTTTTTTTCTTCATCAGGCTGAGTCCCTGCTGGCTCTCACCTTCCCCAGGAAGATTGCCGAGTTGGACAGCTTCTTAAAGGTACAGTGACCTAGAACCCTCTGTCTGTCTGTCTGTCTGTGTGTGTCTTTGTATCATTATGTGTGTGTGTGTTTCTGTCTCTCAGTATCTTCTTTCTGTGTGGCTGTGTTGTTCTGTGTGTGTCTGTCTGTCTCAGTATCTTTCTGTCTGTCTGTGTGTGTGTGTGTGTGTGTGTGTGTGTCTCTATCGTTCTGTGTGTCTGGCTATCTGTATACATCTCTGTGTCTCTCTCCTGTATCATTAACATGGTCCCTGTTGCAATGTGTCCTCCTCTCCAGGAGGGGGCGCTGAATGTGCAGGACCTGAGCTCCCTCAGGGCAGAGCTGGACATTCCCATCCCTGACCCGGCCAAAGAGGAACTGAAGAAGAAGAAGAAGCAGGAGGAGGAAGAGGCGAGTGGCGCTCATGGACCAATCGGCTGAGAGGGGCCGGGAGGCACCGCCCCCTCTCGCTCTGGGAATTGGGGAGGGACGGGGACGGGGACGGGGAGGGGAAGGGAGAGGAGAGGGGAAGAGGGGGAGGAAGAGGGGCAGGAAGGGAGGAAGGGGGGGAAGGGGGGGGAGGGGAGGAGGGGAGGAGGAAGGGAAGGGGGATGGAGAGGGGAGGGGGCAGGGAGGGGGTGTAGGGGGATGGAGAGGAGGGAAGGGGAAGGGGTGAGAGGAGGGTGAGGGGTGAGAGGAGGGGGGAGAGGGAGGGTGATGGGAGAGGGGAGGCAGGTGTTGTGGTTCTAAACCCGCATTACCCTGATAAATGTTACCCTGGTGGTGGTGTTTGTTTTTTTTTTTGGAAGGTGTTTTCTGTGTGTTTTAATTTTATTTTTTTTCTATAGAAAGAGAAGAAGGATGGAAAGAAGGAGGATAAAGATGATGAAGATAAAGGTGACTTTTAATTCTTTTTTATTTTCATTTTGTATGATTCTTTCTCTCACACACTGTACCCCCTCTCTCTCTCTTCTCTCTCTCGCCTCTCTCACACACTGTACCCCTCTCTCTCTCTCGCCTCTCTCACTCTCTCGCCTCTCTCACTCACTGTACCCCTCTCTCTCTCTCTTTCTCTCTCACACACTGTACCCCCTCTCTCTATATATCCTCACCTCGGGCTACCCCTCTCTCTCTGTCGCCTCCTCTCTCTCTCTCTCGCCTCACACACTGTACCCAGGCTCTCTCGCTCGCCCTTGTGCCTCTATCTTATCACACTGGCCTCCTCTCGCTCATGTACCCCTCGCCTCTCACCACTTCTCTCTCACACTGTACCCCCCTCTCTCGCCTCACCACTGTACCCCTTTTCTCTCTCACACACTGTACCCCCTCTCTCTCTGTCTCTCTCACTCACACCTCTCTCTCACTCACTCTCTCCCCCTCTCCACTGTACCCCCTTCCAGGCCCCTGTGGTCCTGTCTCCCCGTGACATCCAGTCTCTGCTCCTCAGACTCAAGCCGCACATCCAGTCTGTGAAGGAGGCCGTCAACTCCGTCAGCCTGTGGGTTCAGCTCCAGATCCCCAGAATTGAGGACGGGAACAACTTTGGGGTGGCAGTGAGAGGGGAGGGAGAGAGGGAGAGGAGGGAGGGAGAGGGGAGGGGAGGGGAGAGGGGAGGGAGAGGAGGGGAGGGAGAGGGGAGGAGAGGGGAGGGAGGAGGAGAGGGGGGGAGGGAGAGGAGAGGGGAGGAGGGAGGGAGGGAGGGGGGAGGGAGGAGGTTAATCAAGACAGACAGTGACACTGCAATGGCAATAATGGTTCTGTATTACACTGAGGGGCGATGGTAGCACAAGTATAGGGCAGCTGCAATGGGGTGAGGCTGGTAGAATGGGACCACAGTGTGCTGACTATACCCTACATGATCTTCAATGGCAATGCAGACAGACAGTGGCACTGCAATGGCAATAATGGTTCTGTATTACACTGAGGGGCGATGGTAGCACAAGTATAGGGCAGCTGTAATGGGGGTGAGGCTGGTAGAATGGGACCACAGTGTGCTGACTATACCCTACATGATCTTCAATGGCAATGCAGACAGACAGTGGCACTGCAATGGCAATAATGGTTTTGTATTACACTGAGGGGCGATGGTAGCACAAGTATAGGGCAGCTGCAATGGGGTGAGGCTGGTAGAATGGGACCACAGTGTGCTGACTATACCCTACATGATCTTCAATGGCAATGCAGACAGACAGTGGCACTGCAATGGTAATAATGGTTCTGTGTGTTACACTGAGGGGCGATGGTAGCACAAGTATAGGGCAGCTGCAATGGGGTGAGGCTGGTAGAATGGGACCACAGTGTGCTGACTATACCCTACATGATCTTCAATGGCAATGCAGACAGACAGTGGCACTGCAATGGCAATAATGGTTCTGTATTACACTGAGGGTCGATGGGACCATTTTGTTTTTTGCTTTTGTAGGAGAAAGTGTTTGAACTGATGACTGGGACTCGAACCAAGATCGAAGGATTTCAGACTCAGATCGCAAAGTAAGAGAGAGAAAATACGAATTTGTTAAATCAGAGGGACGGGAATCAGACTCCCGCTCCACAGCAGTGTGATCCAGTCCTGGTTTCGCTAGGAGTTTAATAATCAGACACACCTGAGCTTGTTAGCTAGACACACTGGGGGCTGATCAAGCTGGTAGTAAAACCTGGACTGGATCACACTGCTGTGGAACAGGAGTCTGATTTAGCCCAGTTATTAGATCTTCATTCACGTAGAGCAACGTGGCGATGCATGTCATTTGATTTTGATTTTGTGATTTCTCTGATTTCGTGTGATGCTGTGATTTTGGTCTGATTGTGTGATTTTTCTCTGATTTTGTGATTTCAGGTATTTCTTAGAGAGAGGGGACGCAGTGGCGAAGGCTTCCAAGCAGCCCCACGTGGTAAGAGAATGATATATACAAAAAACTACAAAATGATATCGCAAAAAAAATCTGGAAGCCACAATAGCAGTCCAGTAGTATTTCATGTTAGATTTCAGAAATGTCACATTTTTCCAGTCAGTTTTTTCAATGTTAAGTATCTGGAAAACTACAAAGCGCTGGGTGTGCAATTCAATATGTTAACAAGGGAACATTATTCAGCAGCTTTCATTGGACTCTGTGAAGCTGAGGGAGTTCATTCTATATAGAGGGTGTGGAATTCAATATGTTAACAAGGGAACATTATTCAGCAGCTTTCATTGGACTCTATGAAGCTGAGGGAGTTCATTCTATATAGAGGGTGTGCAATTCAATATGTTAACAAGGGAACATTATTCAGCAGCTTTCATTGGACTCTATGAAGCTGAGGGAGTTCATTCTATATAGAGGGGTGCAATTCAATATGTTAACAAGGGAACATTATTCAGCAGCTTTCATTGGACTCTATGAAGCTGAGGGAGTTCATTCTATATAGAGGGTGTGAAATTCAATATTAACAAGGGAACATTATTCAGCAGCTTTCATTGGACTCTATGAAGCTGAGGGAGTTCATTCTATATAGAGGGGTGCAATTCAATATGTTAACAAGGGAACATTATTCAGCAGCTTTCATTGGACTCTGTGAAGCTGAGGGAGTTCATTCTATATAGAGGGGGTGCAATTCAATATGTTAACAAGGAACATTATTCAGCAGCTTTCATTGGACTCTATGAAGCTGAGGGAGTTCATTCTATATAGAGGGTGTGCAATTCAATATGTTAACAAGGGATTTTTAATCAGATTTGTAGTTGTAATATTGATAAGTAACTGAGCAAGTCAAGGGTTTATTTCACTTGGAGAAGTGTGGGTTACCTGGGGTGATGTTGGGGTTACCTGGGGTGATGTTGGGGTACAGGGGGTGATGTTGGGGTACAGGGCATCACGTTGTAGGTATTACATGTTGTTCTTGTTGTTTTCAGGGAGACTACAGGCAGCTGGTTCATGAACTGGATCAGAACCAGTACAGTGAGATCCGGATCATGGTTCTGGAGATCCGGAACATCTACGTACGTCAGTGTGTGTGTGTGTGTGTGTCTCTCTCTCTGTGTCTCTCTGTGTGTGTCTCTGTGTGTGTG
Organism: Huso huso; assembly: GCA_036884735.1. Lineage (NCBI taxonomy): Eukaryota > Metazoa > Chordata > Actinopteri > Acipenseriformes > Acipenseridae > Huso > Huso huso. The sequence goes on along the minus strand of CM072708.1, from coordinate 7,521,171 downwards.
TGTGTGTGTGTGTGTGTCTGTCTCTCTCTCTGTGTGTGTGTGTGTGTCTCTTTGTGTGTGTGTGTGTCTCTGTGTGTGTGTCTCTGTGTGTCTCGCTCTGTGTGTGTGTCTCTGTGTGTGTGTCTCTGTGTGTGTGTCTCTCTCGCTCTGTGTGTTTGTGTCTGTGTGTGTGTGTGTCTCTCGCTCTGTCTGTGTGTCTCCCTCTGTGTGTGTGTCTCTCTCCCCTCTGTGTGTGTGTGTCTCTCTCGCTCTGTGTGTGTGTCTGTCTCTCTGTGCGTCTGTCTTTCTGCGTGTCTCTCTCTCTCTGTGTCTGTCTGTGTGTGCATGTTTGTCTCTCTCTCTCTCTGTGTATGTGTCTCTGTGTGTGTGTGTCTATCTCTCTCTATGTGTGTGTCTCTGTCTCTCTGTGTGTCTGTCTGTCTGTCTGTATTCTCAGAACTTGCTGTCCTCTCCTCTCTCTCTCTCATCTTTTTCTTTATTTCCCTTTTTTTTAACTATCGCTCTCGTTCACATGATTTTTCATTCTTTTTATTTAATTGGTTTATTCATACTTTCTGTGTCATTCATTCTTTTTATTGGGCAAAGGTGTCGTTTAGCAGGCCAGGAAAATCCGGCTTTTCAACCCAACAAGTTCCTAACTGAGAATTCTGACCCGCTCCGCCCCTTTCTGAGGGATAAAATCGGATTTCAAACTTGATTTTCCATCCGTCTGTTGCCAGTGAAGCAGATCCATGTATCCGTGGATATTTATTTAGCCCCAGAAATCTTAATCATGATCATAGTAAAGCATTTTTAGAAATGTTTGGACAGCGCTGAAGAGAGCCTTTGGGTGTATTTTGCTGCTTCTCTCTGTCTTTGTCTCTGCCCGTCCCTTCGTCCCCCTCATCATTTCTTCCATTGTTTTATTAAATGTCTTTCCTCCCTGCCCGAGGACGGGAGCCACCGTTCTGACAGCTCCTCTCCACCGCGTTACTTGCTTGCCCCTTCTAAACCACAGCTCTGCCCCTTTTTTATTTATTTTTTCATAGATCTTTCGTTCTTTTAAATTCTTTCTTTTTCCTGTTTTGTTTTCTAGGCTGTCCTGTACGACGTAATTTACAAGAATTTCGACAAGATCAAAAAGCCCAAAGGGGACTCAAAGGCTTTGATCTACTGAGAGGGAGAGACAGACACACACACACACAGAGACAGACAGACAGACACACACACACACACAGAGACAGACAGACACACACACACACACAGAGACAGACCGACCGGGTCTTTTCTCTGTTGTGAATATCTCTCTCACACATTTACATTGATCACATTTACTGTATTGAATGCTGTCTCAACACAATAAAAATAAAAGCAACTATTGCATTTGAAAATCTGTGACCTTGTGTTCTTATTTATAAAGCAATAATTAGCACAGAAAGGTGTGGTAAAGCATAGGGAAGCATTGTAAAGCACAGAGAGGTCTGGTAAAGCATAGGGAAGCATTGTAAAGCACAGAGAGGTCTGGTAAAGCATAGGGAAGCATTGTAAAGCACAGAGAGGTCTGGTAAAGCATAGGGAAGCATTGTAAAAGCACAGAGAGGTCTGGTAAAAGCACAAGGGAAGCATTGTAAAAGCACAGAGAGGTCTGGTAAAGCCATAGGAAGCATTGTAAAAACACAGAGAGGCCTAATTAAAACATAGGGAAAAGCATTGTAAAGCACAGAGAGGTCTGGTAAACCACAGGGAAGCATTGTAAAGCACAGAGAGGTCTGGTAAAGCATAGGGAAGCATTGTAAAAGCACAGAGAGGTCTGGTAAAACATAGGGAAAGCATTGTAAAACACAGAGAGGTCTGGTAAAACATAGGGAAGCATTGTAAAGCACAGAGAGGTCTGGTAAAGCACAGGGAAGCATTGTAAAGCACTACAGAGGTCTGTAAAAACATAAAGCATAGAACAAAACATAGGAAGCATTGTAAAAAGAGAGAGGCCTGGTAAAACATGGGGAAGGTCAGAGAGGTCTAGTAAAGCACAGGAAGCATTGTAAAAGCACAGAGAGGTCTGGTAAAGCATAGGGAAGCATTATAAAAGCACAGAGGTCTGGTAAAGCATAGGGAAGCATTGTAAAGCACAGAGAGGTCTGGTAAAGCATAGGAAGAAGCACAGAGGTCTGGTAAAGCAAGGGCTTGATATAAACCTAGAGAGGTCTGGTAAAGCATAGGAAGCATTGTAAAGCACAGAGAGGGATGGTATAGGAAGCATTGTAAACACAGAGAGGTGTGGTAAAGCATAGGGAAGCATTTAAAGCACAGAGAGGTGTGGTTGCTAGGAAGCATTGTAAAGCACAGAGGTCTAATAAAGCATAGGGAAGCATTATAAAACACAGAGAGGTAAAAAGCATAGGGAAGCATTGTAAAACACAGAGAGGTGGTAAAACATAAGGGAATTTCATGAGACAAATCCTGGTAAATAGGAAACATTGTAAAAGATTAAAGCATAATTTATTGTTTCTGAGGTCTGGTAAAAACATTGTTCTAAACACACAGACACACACACACACATTGCACAAACAGAGAGGTCACACTGGGGAATTTCATGTGACAAATTTGACAACGCACACAAAAGATTAAAATTAATTTATTGTTTTCTGATAATGTATTGTTCTAAACATTGCCATTTACATTTGAAAACCACATTACAAAAAAACCAAAACACCGATCTTACAATACGATTAAACAAACCTGTAAAAACAAACACAACACATAATGGGTATTATAATTTAGGGCTTGTGATTTTCAGAGTCTCATCCTCACTTATCCCCTTTTTAAGAATTCAATTGAGTTGTTGAGCCGTCCGGGTTCATCGCACACTGAGACACGGTCAGAGTCAGATTGATTTCACTGATGGGTTTCTTCTGTGAAACAGCTACACAGGCTTTTTAAAATCGGCCTTTTACAAGCGGGACGACCAGCGAGATCGCGACATGTTAATAAGAGAGACTAAGTTACCATGAAATATAAAATGATTTTCTGCTGGAGGCACTTTATTCCAAATTGTTCTGCAGAGCGACTGTATTTACACTGATAAAGAGAAGAGTCGCTTGCTTTTGAAAATGAAAAAGTCAAGACTTTAGATTTTAAAAGTGGCTGTGTCTTAGTACCGGAGGGTTAATAAATCTGGCTCAAACATCCCTGCTTCTAAATGAAAAGAAGGCTGGGCCGACTTTAAAAAAGCCTGTGTAGCTGTTTCACAGAAGAAACCCTGTCAATGAAATCAATTTGAATGTCCAGTGTGCAATAGGCTAAACTCTCAATTGAATTTAAGAGACCACTTGACAAAGTTTTGAGATCAGACAGCTGCTCAAACCGACAGATCTAAAATAGAGAAGGGAGGGTCTGGAAAGAGAAGAGAGGAGTGAGAGGATAGGTGGGAAGAATAGAGAAGGGAGAGGAGAGGGGCAGTGAAATAGAGAAGGAGAGGCCAGAATAGAGGAGAGGAGAGGAATGAAAGAGAAGAAGGGAGAGGAGTCGATATGAAATAGAGAAGGAGTGAGAGGAGCAGGGAAATAGAGAAAAGGAGAGGAGTGGAAATAGAGAAGAGAGAGTGAGAGGGCAGAAATAGAGAAGGGAGAGGAGAGAACAGTGATAATGAAAAGGAGAGGACCGATGTAAAATAGAGAAAGGAGAGGAGAGAGGGCCAGGAAACAGAGAAGGAGAGGAGAGGAGGAAACAGGAGAAATAGAGAAAAGGAGAAGGGAGAGGAGCCGTGGTGAAATAGAGGAGGAGAGGAGCACAGAAATAGAGAAGGGAGAGGAGAGGAGTGTGTAGAGAAGGAGAGGAGAGGAGCGTGGAAAAGAGAAGGGAGAGGAGAGGGGGAGAGTGACAGAGAAATAGAGAAGGAGAGAGGGGCAGTGTGAAATAGAGAAGGAGAGTGAGAGGAGCCATGTGAACAGAGAAGGAGAGGAGGGTGGAAATAGAGAAGGGAGATAGCAAATAGAGAAGGGAGATTAGTGTGAAATAGAGAAAAGGAGAGTGAGAGGAGCAGGAACAGAGAAGGGGAGGAGAGGAGTGTGAAATAGAGAAGGATGGGGAGATGAGCCAGAAATAGAGAAGGGAGAGGAGAGTCGTGAAATAGAGAAGGGAGAGGAGAGGAGCAGTGTGAAATAGAGGGAGTTATCTCTTGTGGTCCACAAACAGAGAGAGGGGAGGAGATGGGAGGACAGAGAGGGGAGGAGAGGTTACAGAGAGAGGGAGGAGGGGAGAGGTTATAGAGAGAGGGTTATAGAGAGGGAGGAGGGAGGAGAGGGGACAAATAGAGAGGAGAGGGAGAGGTTACAGAGGAAGGAGGGAGAGGTGAGAGGGGAGGGGAAGGAGAGAGAGGAGACAGTTATAGAGCGAGGAGAGGGTTATAGAGAGGGACAGGAGAGGAGGAGAGGAGGAGAGATTAGGGAGAGGAGGAGAAGAGGAGGAGAGGGGAGAAGGGGGGAGAGGAGGAGGGAGTGACTGTCTCTCTAGTTGTCTCTGGTCCGCCTGTCAAACAACCCCACGCCGGCCCCGGGAGTACCAGCAGGGGCCCGCTCTTGTACCAGCCGTGACAGCAGCCTCCAGCACAGCGTGTGGCGAGGAGGCCCAGCAGCTGGGGTGTAGCTGGGGAAGTAGACCAGGACAGCAGCAGGAGGTTCCCACAGAGCAGGAGGCGGAGCAAAGCAGAAAGACGAGGCATAGGGTACCCGGCCGGGTGACCCCGAGACAGGTAGGGCCGGAACACGGCCGTCTCCTCCGCCACCAGCAGGACGGCGAAAGTGAGCAGGAAGGTATCCTCAGAGATATCATACCCTGGAGAGAGGAGGAGAGAGAAGAGGGATGAGAGAGAGGAAGGGATGGGAGAGGGATAAGAGAGAGGGATGAGAGAAAGGAGAGAGAAAGGGATAAAAGGAGAGGGATAAGAGAAGAGATAGGAGGGGATGAGAGGGATAAGAGGAGATAGGAGAGGGGATGGGAGAGAAAGGGATAAGAGAGAGGAGAGAGGGGAGAGGAGAGGAGAGAATGAGATGAGAAGAGAAGGATGAGAGAAAGGGGATAGGAGAAAAGGATAAAAGAGGAGAGAGGACAAGGAGATAGGAGAGGGGATGAGAAAGGGATGAGAGGAGAGGGAGAGGATGAGACAGGGATGAGAGGGATAAAAAGAGAAAGGGGATGGGAGAGAGAGAAAAGGATGGGGAGAAAGGGATAAGAGAAAGGAGAGAGAGGGATAAAGAGATGATTAATATATTGCTCTCTTTCTCCTCCTCCCTCGCTCCCACGCCTCCCCTCTCTATCAAATTCAAATTCAGACATGCTTATTGGGGCAAGACTACAGCAGAAGTATTGTCAAGCAATTACAAAATAAATAATAACAAAAACAATAATAAGAACATCAAACCACATGATTACAGACTATACATCTCTATAATTTTTTTTTTTTTTTTAAAAGATATAAAAAAAATTTCAATGAAACAGACACCTCTCCACTGGAACCCCTCAGCCAGACAGGACGCCTTGTTCTCCAGGTCTCTCAGGAGCAGAGGGGGAGGGAGCTGGCGCTGGCGCTGACCCCCGCCCCGCGGGTGGGTTTGAGTGTGTCTGTGGGTGGCTGCCGTGGCCTCAGGGGATCTCGCTCCCTGATTGGCTGGCCAGCTGCCTGCGGGCGTTCTGAAACCAAGCTCCACAGCCCCCTTCCACAGCAGAAAGCAGCCGGGTCAGGTGACCAGGAGGCGCTTTTACACTGTTCATAGGAAGAGGCCAGCCTGATTAGTCCTTTGGTAAAATAGGAAGATGTAAAGACAGGGTGTTAATAAGCCATTGTACTGAATTTAAAGTCCACCATGAAATAAAATACATTTTTCTGCGGAAGCACTGCGCCACTTTTATTCCAAATGTGTTCTGCAGGGAAATTGCGACTGTCCTGGCACACTGATAAAGCCACAGAGAGGTCCGGCAGCACAGGGTGAAATAGAAAAAGGTCCCAGGGACTGCAGAGAGGTTTAAAGGGGCTGTGTCAGAGGTCCGGCACTCAGGGGAAGCCATCAGTAGCCACAGAGAGGTCCGGCAGCCACGGGCTAATCATGCAGCCATTGAGAGGTCTGGTGCAGCTATTAGGAAGCATTGTAAAAGCACAGAGAGGTGGTAAAGCATAGGAAGCATTGTAAAAGCACAGAGAGGTCTGGTAAAGCATAGGGAAGCATTGTAAAAGCACAGAGAGGTCTGTAACATACAGAAGCATTGTAGCCACAGAGAGGTATGAAAAAGCATAGGGAAGCATTGTAAAGCACAGAGAGGTATGGTAAAGCATAGGAAGCATTGTAAAGAGAGGCCGGTAAAGCAGGGAAGCATTGTAAAGCAGAGAGTCCTGGTAAAGCATAGGAAGCATTGTAAAGCACAGAGAGGTCTGGTAAAGCTATAGGGAAGCATTGTAAAGCACAGAGGTGGTGGTAGGAGGCATTAAAGTGGAGAGGACAAATAAAGCACAGAGAAAGATTGTAATTAAAAGGGAATTGTTCTGTTATAATTTATTGACAAAACAACGCAAGAAAGATTAAAATTAATTTATCACACCGTTATAATGTATTGTTCTAAACACACACGCCACGCTAGCTGCCATTTTACATTTGAAAACACATTACAAAAAAAAACCAAAAACACGTCTTACAATACGATTAAACAAACCTGTAAAAAACAAACACAACACATACGGTATTATAATTTAGGGCTTGTGATTTTCAGAGTCTCATCCTCACTTATCCCTTTTTAAGAATTCAATTGAGAGCCGTTGAGCCGTCCCGGGTCTCAATCGCACACTGAGACACGCGTTCAGAGTCAGATTGATTTCACTGATGGAGTTTCTTCTGTGAAACAGCTACACAGGCTTTTTAAAATCGGCCTTTTACAAGCGGGACGTACCAGCGAGATCGCGACATGTTAATAAGAGACTATTAAAGCTACCATGAAATATAAAATGATTTTTCTGCTGGAGGCACTTTATTCCAAATTGTTCTGCAGAGCGACTGTATTTACACTGATAAAGAGAAGAGTCGCTTCTGCTTTTGAAATGAAAAAGTCAGACTTGCGATTTTAAAAGTGGCTGTGTCTTAGTACTCGGAGGGTTAATAAAATCTGGCTCAAACGTCGTCCTGCTTCTAAATGAAAACGAAGGCACAATGACTTTAAAAGCCTGTGTAGCTGTTTCACAGAAGAAACCCTGTCAATGAAATCAATTTGACTTTGAACGCATGTCTCAGTGTGCAATTGAGAGACACGGGACGGCTAAACGGCTCTCAATTGAATTCTTAAAGGACCCGACTTGACAAAGTTTTGAGATCAGACAGCTGCTCAGAACCGGACGAGTCTAAAATAGAGAAGGGAGGGTGAGAGGAGCAGTGTGAAATAGAGAAGAGAGAGTGAGAGGAGCAGTGTGAAATAGAGAAGGGAGAGTGAGAGGGGCAGTGTGAAATAGAGAAGGGAGAGTGAGAGGAGCCGTGTGAAATAGAGGAGAGTGAGAGGAGCAGTGTGAAATAGAGAAGGGAGAGAGAGGAGCCGTGTGAAATAGAGAAGGGAAAGTGAGAGGAGCAGTGTGAAATAGAGAAGGGAGAGTGAGAGGGGCAATGTGAAATAGAGAAGAGAGAGTGAGAGGGGCAGTGTGAAATAGAGAAGGGAGAGTGAGAGGAGCAGTGTGAAATAGAGAAGGGAGAGTGAGAGGGGCAGTGTGAAATAGAGAAGGGAGAGTGAGAGGAGCCGTGTGAAATAGAGGAGAGTGAGAGGAGCAGTGTGAAATAGAGAAGGGAGAGTGAGAGGAGCAGTGTGAAATAGAGAAGGGAGAGTGAGGAGCCGTGTGAAATAGAGGAGAGTGAGAGGAGCAGTGTGAAATAGAGAAGGGAGAGTGAGAGGAGCAGTGTGAAATAGAGAAGGGAGAGTGAGAGGGGCAGTGTGAAATAGAGAAGGGAGAGTGAGAGGAGCAGTGTGAAATAGAGAAGGGAGAGTGAGAGGAGCCGTGTGAAATAGAGAAGGGGAGAGAGGAGAGGAAACAGAGAAGGGAGAGAGGAGAGGAGAAATAGAGAAGGGAGAGTGAGAGGAGCAGTGTGAAATAGAGAAGGGAGTGAGAGGAGCAGTGAAATAGAGAAAGGAGAGAGGAGAGGAGGAGCCGGTGAAATAGAGAAGGAGAGTGAGAGGAGCCGTGTGAAATAGAGAAGGGAGGGGGAGATGAGCCGTGTGAAATAGAGAAGGGAGAGTGAGAGGAGCCGTGTGAAATAGAGAAGGGAGAGTGAGAGGAGCAGTGTGAAATAGAGGGAGTTATCTCTTTGTGGTCCAGCTTGTCAAACAGAGAGAGGGAGAGGAGATGGGAGGGATACAGAGAGAGGGGAGGGAGATGGTTATAGAGAGAGGGAGGAGGGGAGAGGGTTATAGAGAGAGGGTTATAGAGAGGGAGGAGGGAGTGGGAGAGGGTTACAAATAGAGAGGAGAGGGAGAGAGGGTTATAGAGATAGGAGGGAGAGGTGAGAGGGGAGAGGGGAAGGAGAGGAGAGGGAGACGGTTATAGAGCGAGGGGAGAGGGTTATAGAGAGAGGGACAGGAGAGGAGAGGGAGGGAGGGAGAGGGTTATAGAGAGAGGAGAAGGGGAGAAGAGGGGAGAGGGAGGAGGGAGGAGGGAGTGACTGTCTCTCTAGTTGTCTCTCTGGTCCGGCCTGTCAAACAACCCCACGCCGGGCCGTCCCGGGGAGTACCAGCAGGGCCCGCTCTTGTACCAGCCGTGATACAGCAGCCTCCAGCACAGCGTGGCGAGGGCGCCCCCTAGCAGCTTGTGGGTGTAGCGCTGGAAGTAGACCAGGACACACAGCAGCAGGAAGTTCCACAGGAGCAGGAGGGCGGAGCAAAGCAGAAAGACGAGGCGCAGGGGTACCCCGGCCGGGTGACCCCGAGACAGGTAGGGCCGGAACACGGCCGTCTCCTCCGCCACCAGCAGGACGGCGAAAGTGAGCAGGAAGGTATCCTCAGAGATATCATACCCTGGAGAGAGAGGAGATGAGAGAGAGAAGAGGGGATGAGAGAGAGGAAGGGATGGGAGAGGGATAAGAGAGAGGGATGAGAGAAAGGAGAGAGAAAGGGATAAAAGGAGAGGGATAAGAGAAGAGATAGGAGGGGATGAGAGGGATAAGAGGAGATAGGAGAGGGGATGGGAGAGAAAGGGATAAGAGAGAGGAGAGAGGGGAGAGGAGAGGAGAGAATGAGATGAGAAGAGAAGGGATGAGAGAAGAGGGGATAGGAGAAAAGGATAAAAGAGGAGAGAGGGATAAGGAGATAGGAGAGGGGATGAGAAAGGGATGAGAGTGAGAGGAGAGAGGATGAGACAGGGATGAGAGGGATAAAAGAGAGAAGAGGGGATGGGAGAGAGAGAAAAGGATGGAGGGAGAAAGGGATAAGAGAGAAGGAGAGGAGAGGGATAAGAGAGATGATTAATATATTGCTCTCTTTCTCCCTCCCTCCCTCGTTCCCACGCTCTCCCCCCTCTCTATCAAATTCAAATTCAGACATGCTTTATTGGGGCAAGACTACAGCAGAAGTATTGCCGAAGCAATTACAAAATAAATAATAACAAAAACAATAATAAGAACATCAAACCACATGATTACAGACTATACATCTCTATAACATTTTTTTTTTTTTTTAAAAAGATATAAAAAATAATTTCAATGAAACAGACACCTCTCCACTGGAACCCCTCAGCCAGACAGGACGCCTTGTTCTCCGTCTCTCGGAGCAGGAGCAGGGGAGGAGCTGGCGCTGGCGCTGGCCCCGCCCCCCTGCGGGTAGTTTGAGTGTCTGTGGGTGGCGGCCGTGGCCTCAGGGATCTCGCTCCTGATTGGCTGGAAGCAGCTGCCCGTGGCGTTCTCGACCTGCGCGAAGCTCCACAGCGCCCCCTTCCACAGCAGAGAGGCGACGAGCAGCCGGGTCAGGTGACGCAGGCAGGAGGCGGGGCTCCGCGTGGACGAATAGGAGACGAGCAGCACGAACCCGCCCGTCAACAAGCAGGTCCACCCCCAACCGGAGCGCAGGAAGTACCTGGGAGAGAGAGGGAGGACACACAGGAAGTGACTCGCACTGGTACAGGAAGCGACACACAGCCAGCCAGAAGAAGTGAGCAGGTATAGGAAGTGACACACACAGGCACAGGAAGTGACACACACAGGTACAGGAAGTGACACACAGACCGGAAGTGCCACACACAGGCACAGGAAGTGGTACTCACAGGTACAGGAAGTGACACTCAGGAAGACGTACTCACACACAGGAAGTGACACACACTCAGGAAGTGGTACTCACAGGTACAGGAAGGGACACCCAGGAAAAGGTACTGACACACAGGAAGTGACACACACTCAGGAAGTGATACCCACACAGGAAGTGGTACTCACAGGTACAGGAAGTTCCTGCGGTTGGCGAACACGGTGCTGTGGCTCACGTGGAAGGTCAGGCCTGGCCCGAGCAGGATCAGCAGCGCCACCCACAGGTGAAAGTGCCGGCGGAAATGAGCGTTACCGAGGCAACGGGCCGCCAGCTCGCTGAGCAGAACCACCAGCCGCTCCAGAACCATCTCAGCACCTCACACCAGTCAGGGAGGGAATGGTGGGAATGGCAAACTGGTCTCTCAGCAAACCAGTGAGGAGACTGGTTTCCAGAACCAGCACAGGAGGGGGTTGCGTGGTCTTGCGTTCCTGTTCTTGTCTTGTCCTGAACTTACTGGTTTTGTATTCCTAGAATATGAGCTGCTGTTGTCTCTCTCTCTCTCTCGTAATCTGACCCTGGTTAGAAGTTAAAAGGACACTTGTCAGAATCTCAGAACATGGCTACTAAGCCCTCCCAGCTGTTTACGAGTGTGTGCGTGCGTGTCAGCGTGAATCTGAGCACGTGCGAATCACAGCGTAACTGAGTCAGTGAGTGTGAATCCGGGTGAAGCTGGTTCACTCGGATTGTGTGATTGTCAGTGTGTGGGAACCTGAGTGTGTCAGTGTTTCAGTGTGTGTCTGTGTCAGTGTTTCAGTGTGTGATTGAGTTTCTGTGTGTCAGTGTGTGTTTCTGTGTGTTTCAGTGATTGTGTTTGTGTGTCAGTGTGATGTGTTTCGTGTTTCAGTGATTGTGTTTGTGTGTGTCAGTGTGATTGTGTTTCTGAGTGTCAGTGTGATTGTGTTTGTGTCAGTGATTGTGTGTTTCTGTGTGTCAGTGTGTGATTGTGTTTCTGTGTCAGTGTTTCAGTGTGATTGCGTTTCAGTGATTGTGTCAGTGTGTTTCAGTGTGATTGTGTCAGTGTTTGTCTGTGTCAGTGTTTCAGTGTGATTGTGTTTGTGTGATTGTGTCAGTGTTTCAGTGTGTGATTGTGTTTCAGTGTGATTGTGTCAGTGTTTGTCTGTTTCAGTGTGTGATTGTGTCAGTGTGTTTGTCTGTGTCAGTGATTGTGTTTGTGTCAGTGTTTCAGTGTGTGATTGTGTGTGTCAGTGCTTCAGTGTATGTGTGTGTGTGTCAGCGTGTGCAAGGTTTTTTTTCTGAATCTGCGAAATCCTCTCGAAGCTGGAAGCTTGTTAGGAATTCTGTAGGATTCCTGTAGGAAATGTTCACGGCTATTCTTGCATGAATCTCGAAGAATTATTACTGTAGAAATCTTGCAAGATTCTGTTGGACCAGTAATAGGAATTTTGTAGGATTGTCGTTGAAAAATCGTGTCCGGACCTTGTGGGAATCTCGTAGAAATCCTCTGGGATAGTTGTGTAGAAATCCTGTAGGAATTTAACAGGGATCTTAAGAAATATTTTAGGATCCCTGTCTGGACCAAGGCCAGGTTGTAATCCGTCACAATCCAGTCTCAATCAAAGACCATCTCTCTCCCAGTCTCTTTCCCTTCTTCTCCCACTTTGAATCTTTCCCTTCCAGTAACAAGTCTCGTTCCTCCTCCTTAGTTAAACTCGACTAAGTTTTCAAGGACACCTCTCTGAAAATCTCTACCTCCTCTCCCTCCCTCTGTGACAGCTGAAGCGATGGCATTCCAGCAACGCAGAGGGCAGATTAAAATAGAGAGGGGATTCAAACTGGAGGTTAAAATAGAGAGGGGAGAGATTAAAATAGGAGGGAGAGGAGGGGGAGGGAGAGAAAGGGGGAGGCAGCCATTTCAAATGGAAAAGAGAAAGGAGGTGACGGGAGTGCGGGTTGAGAGAGAGAGGGGGAGAGGGGGTAAGAGAGAGGTAAGGGCCACTTATTTAAAAAAAGTATTTCAGATATTTGAGATTTGACAGCTGTAGAATATCCTTTCATCAAAATCAACAAAAGCGAATCCTTTTTTCGTAATCTGTTAATTATTCATTTATTTAATCAAACAAGTCTTATTTCTGAACGAGTCTGGATACAGTTTTAGCACCCGCTTCCCCACCTCACACAATAGTAATTACAATCTTCAAGGACTGTTATAGTACATTACAATACAGAGAGACGAAGTCAAATTCCCAATTCACTTCTCTCAACACAGCCACCACAATCACCCCATCAGAGAGCACATAGCCGGGCTTCCGAAAAAACAGAGCGGGACGCGTCCCCACGCGCTGCTACAACCGTTTCAAACAACGGACCTGTCGGTTCTCTTTTCATAGTTAACACCCTGACAGCTTTTAAAAGTCTGTTTCAAAGCTCTGTTCACAATGTCTGTTCTAGTGCACTGACAGTGTCAGGATTATCGGCTGCATTGTCAAACACGCAACACGGCGATAACGATCTGTGACGTGGCGCGGAACTGAAAAGACAGAGCACTGATTTAGAGGACAGATCTCAACCCCCCAGTGCACCAGAGCGGACATTTTGAACAGAGCTTTGAAACAGAGTTTAAAAGCTGCAAGTGTAAAAAGCTGTCAGGGTGTTAATGATGGAAAACGACCGGTCTGTTGTTTGAAACGGTTGTAGCAACGCGTGGGGACGCTGTAATTTTCAGAACCCAGCTACTTACTCTGTGATCTTACCCGTCCCACAGTGTCTCAGATGCGCAGTTTTGAAAAGACAGCGAACAGGGATTTTCAGTTTAAAATGTGTCTGGGTTAAAGCTCAGTTTTCATGCCCTGTTCTTGGTCACGTCAGCAGTGGGTCATTTTTTTTAACTGGCTGAAAGCTTGGTCAGTCAATAGGGGGAGCAGTTGATTGGTTGAGATGGAAGGGGGGGAGGGGACAATTTCACGCTACAGGTCACAAAGGAAATGCGGCACGATATAAAAGCAGGGCTTGTTTAAAGAATTATTATTTTTTTAGCTAGTGTCGCGACAGATTATATGTATATTTATTTAAAATCTTCTGAAGCTGGGCATTTGAGATTCTGTGCGCCGTTTAAAAACTTATTCTCGTCAGCCACGATTACTTTATTTAAACAAAGTTCCGGGCTCAAAAAAAAAAAAAAATTAATTAATAAAAACAAATAAAAGGCTGCTCCTTTTAATTCCTCTACATAATCCGGATTCATTTCTTAACAGTTTATCCTTTATATAAAAATCATAGGCTTGCACGGTAATTTTGAAGCCCCTACCGCCACCCAAATATGTTTTTACTATGCATTTACCATAGTTTACCACACCTCTCTGTGCTTTACCACACTTTCACTGTGCTTTTACTGGGGAGACACTTTAACCCTTTGCCGGTCCTATGTCGGACCTGGTCCGACATTGCAATTATTCCTATCAGGTCCATTGTCAGACCCTGTCCGACATCATTATAGAAACATAAAAAAATGGGTTTTAGTCGTTTTTTTCTCCGAAAAATCGAAAACCATTCAATGGCCGAGTGGGAGCGACAGGAGCGAGACAAGTCGAAAAATAAAAAAAAAAAGGGCCTATCTCATGATTAGTCATACATGGCCCCTGGTATTACATAGGGGCAGTCATAAGAAAACAAGCTGGCTGATAGTGAGTGCCCGCTCAGAGAATATCACAGACATTTGCAGAGCTTTTTTTGAGATGTTATAGTAATAAAATAATGACTTGGATCGCATTATTGAGGAGTTTGGTGATAAAACGAGTGATCAGATGATAGATCGGTATGTACGATTATTATTATTATTATTATTTATTTTTTACATAGGTGAAAGCGATAGCGAACTTAAAGGGTGGGGGGGCTGAGATGCCTAGTGAGTGCTTTGTTGATATGCAGGGCCATTTAAACCCGCTTGACTGTGGAAAAAATACTTTTAAACAGCTGGCGTCTAAAATTAACTGCGGCGTGTGAAAATAAATTAGACCTGGCGTGCCTGACGCGCATTTAATAAATGGACTGCAAAGGGTTAAATCAGTCTTAACTAGTCTAGCTTCTGAAAAAATCATAAAGTCCTGATTGTGATGAAGTGAGAGGGATGGGGGACGCATGTCAGTGTTGCACAGGCCTGGCCAATAGGCTTCAGTGCGACGCTAATTGCCTTCCCCACCTTGCTTCCTGTAGGCGTGTGTATTCTTGCTATAGAAGTCAGGGCATGTGTTTTTGTAGGTCTCACTGTGTGGGTGTGTGTCACCGTGTGTGTCTGTGTCTCATTGTGTGTGTCTACAGCTGTGGCCAAAAGTTTAGCATCACCACCCTCTATATAGAATGAACTCCCTCAGCTTCATAGAGTCCAATGAAAGCTGCTGAATAATGTTCCCTTGTTAACATATTGAATTGCACACCCTCTATATAGAATGAACTCACTCAGCTTCATAGAGTCCAATGAAAGCTGCTGAATAACGTTCCCTTGTTAACATATTGAATTGCACAAAATACTTAACGAAAAAAAGTGACAAACTGAAAAATTTTCAAATCTAACATGAAACACTGTACTATTATTATTTCGACAACCCCCCCCCGCGGCACACACACACACGCACTCTCTCTCTCTCTCTCTCGCTCTTTCTCTCTCTGTCTCTCACTCCCCATCCTCCTCCTGCTCTTCCCCGGTCTCTCGTTTGTCTCCCTCTCCTCCTCTCCCTCCCCTGTGCCTCGTTCCCTCGTTCAGGAGGTCGTCCTGGTAGAACTGGTTCTGTCTGTATTCCCAGAGCCGCACGCCTCCGTCCCACTGCGGGGGAGAGACAGCGGGGTTAGATACACACACACGCGACACACACTCTCTCACACACACACACACACACATGCACTCTCTCTCTCTCAACACACACACACACACACACACGCTCTCTCAAACACACTCACGCTCTCTCTCTCACGCACGCTCTCTCTCTCTCTCACGCACACACACACGCTCTCTCTCAAACACACTCACAAGCACTCACACGCCTCTCTCTCTCTCTCTCTCTCTCTCTCTCTCTCACACACACGCTCTGTGTCTCCTCTCTCACTCACAGAGCTGCTGACAATGCTCTCCTGGTAGGGGTGCCAGCTCACGTCTCTCACACAGGCATCGTGATTGCAGAGCTTGGTGACAATCCCTCCCGTGAGCACATCGTACACTGAGAGGGGAGAAGAGAGGAGAGGAGAGAGGAGAGAGGAGAGAGGGGAGAGGGGAGAGGGCAGATGAAAGAGGGGAGAGAGGAGATAGGGGAGAGGGGAGAGGGGAGAGGGGAGAGAGCAGGGACTGTCACACAGAAACAAATCATAATCTTTGCTATTCAAGGAGAGGAAACTTTGGATATCTCCTCCCCTCTCCTCCCCCTCCCTCCTCTCTCCCTCCTCCCCCTCCCTCTCTCTCCCTCCTCCCCCTCTCCCTCTCCTCCCTCCTCCCCTCCTCTCCTTCTCCCTCTCTCCCTCCCCCCCTTCCTCCTCCCCTCTTACCCACGACCCTGCCCGTGGAGCAGCCTGTGTAGATGTATCTCTGCCCCGTGCTGAACTCGGGTGAGAACCGGCAGCGGATCAGGGTGTGCAGGACCCCGTGGCCCCGGTAGCTCATGAGAGACGTGTCCCCGGGGAGCCGGTGCCTCTTCAGAGCTGAGAGACCAGGAGAGAGAGACAGCATCAAACAGGAGAGAGAGAGACTGCGTCAAACAGGAGGGAGAGGCAGCATCAAACAGGAGAGACAGCATCAAACAGGAGGGAGAGACCGCGTCAAACAGGAGGGAGAGGCGGCATCAAACAGGAGGGAGAGACCGCGTCAAACAGGAGAGAGAGACAGCGTCAAACAGGGGAGAGAGACACAGAGTCAAACAGGAGAGAGAGACTGCATCAAACAGGAGAGAGAGACTGCGTCAAACAGGAGGAAGAGACAGCGTCAAACAGGAGAGAGAGACAGCGTCAAACAGGAGGGAGAGGCAGCATCAAACAGGAGGGAGAGGCAGCATCAAACAGGAGAGAGAGACAGCGTCAAACAGGGGAGAGAGACAGCGTCAAACAGGAGAGACAGACACAGCGTCAAACAGGAGAGAGAGACAGGGTCAAACAGGAGAGGAAAATCAAACAGGGAGAACAGAGAGAGAGAGGCAGGCTGGGGGGGTAGACACAGAACCCAAACTCCTCTCCCCTATCCCTATCTCTGTCCCCCTCACCTCTCTCGGGTACTTGTTGCCAGCAGTACTCCCAGTCTCTCCTCCCTCCACCCCTCTCCCCTCTCTCCGCACCTCTCTTGGGTACTTGCTGCCAGCAGTACTCCCAGTCTCTCGTCCCTCCATCCCTCCTCTCCTCTCTCCCCGCACCTCTCTTGGGTACTTGCTGCCAGCAGTACTCCCAGTCTCTCCTCCCTCCACCCCTCTCCTCTCCTCTCCTCTCTCCCGCACCTCTCTTGGGTACTTGCTGCCAGCAGTACTCCCAGTCTCCTCCTCCACCCCCTCCTCTCCTCTCTCCCCCACCTCTCCTTGCTGCCAGCAGTACTCCCAGTCTCCTCCCTCCACCCCTCTCCTCTCTCCGCACCTCTCTTGGGTACTTGCTGCCAGCAGTACTCCCAGTCTCTCCTCTCTCCTCCCTCCACCCCTCTCCTCTCCTCTCTCCCCGCACCTCTCTTGGGTACTTGCTGCCAGTAGTACTCCCAGTCTCTCCTCCCTCCACCCCTCTCCTCTCTCCCCTCACCTCTCTTGGGTACTTGCTGCCAGCGGTAGTCCCAGTTCTGTTGAGTCACAGCCAGTCTGGAAGCAGCCAGCCCTTCTTTGGGAGAGAACTTGCGAATGTCCCAGAGTTTGATCGTCTGATCCTTAGAGTTCGATATGAGGTAGCGAGCGTCTCCCTGGGAAAGACAGACAGACAGAAAGAAAGAAAGAAATAGAGAAAGAAAAAAGAATGCTAAAAAAAAAAAAAAAAGTGGTTTGTAAAGAGCGTCACCTTGCTGTCACCTAGAATTTTAGGACTGAGAATTATAAACAATATATATATATATATATATATATATATATATATATATATATATATATATATATATATATATATATATATAATTTAGATATTTTATTTAACATCAAAAGAAAACAAAATGATATCACAAAAAAAACTATCTGGAGGCCATCATAGCAGTCCAGTAGTATTTCATGTTAGATTTCAGAAATGTCACATTTTTCCAGTCAGTTTTTTCCATGTTAAGTATCTGGAAAACTACAAAGCGCTGGGTGTGCAATTCAATATGTTAACAAGGGAACATTATTCAGCAGCTTTCATTGGACTCTATGAAGCTGAGGGAGTTCATTCTATATAGAGGGGGTGGAATTCAATATGTTAACAAGGGAACATTATTCAGCAGCTTTCATTGGACTCTATGAAGCTGAGGGAGTTCATTCTATATAGAGGGTGTGCAATTCAATATGTTAACAAGGGAACATTATTCAGCAGCTTTCATTGGACTCTATGAAGCTGAGGGAGTTCATTCTATATAGAGGGTGTGCAATTCAATATGTTAACAAGGAACATTATTCAGCAGCTTTCATTGGACTCTATGAAACTGAGGGAGTTCATTCTATATAGAGGGTGTGCAATTCAATATGTTAACAAGGGAACATTATTCAGCAGCTTTCATTGGACTCTATGAAGCTGAGGGAGTTCATTCTATATAGAGGGTGTGCAATTCAATATGTTAACAAGGGAACATTATTCAGCAGCTTTCATTGGACTCTGTGAAGCTGAGGGAGTTCATTCTATATAGAGGGTGGAATTCAATATGTTAACAAGGGAACATTATTCAGCAGCTTTCATTGGACTCTATGAAGCTAAGTGAGTTCATTCTATATAGAGGGGGATGCAAAACTTGTGGCCACAGCTGTATAAGTGTGTCCTGGTTCAGTCTCTAGTGTATGTCTGTATATATATATACTGTATATATATATATATGTGTGTGTGTGTGTGTGTGTGTCTGTCCCCTGGATGTCTCACCTTGCTGTCGATGAATGTGATCCCGTCCCTGTGTCCCGCTAGCTGTCCCACAGGCTGTGGGCTGTCCTCCGGAGCGTGCGTCTGTCCCAGACCTTACACAGAGCATCGTCCCCTCCGGAGAACAGGATCTGAGAGGAGGCGTCCGCAAAGGAGACCGCATTGACGTCGTCCTCGTGAGAGTCGATCTGAAACCATCAATAGCCAAAAATCAATCAGTATCAATCTGGGAGGAACCGTCTGGAACCATCAATCAATAATCAATATTCAATAAAAATCCTTACCTTGAGCGTTCGCTTGTTCTGCTCTCTGTCGAAAACGTACAGGCACCCATCGTTAGCCCTGTGGAGACAGACAGACGCACAAACAGAAACATAAAAAAGACAGACAGGCAGACAAAACACACACACACAGACAGACACAACACACAGACAGACACACAAACATAGAGAGACAAACAGAGACAGACAAGACACACACACAGACAGACACGACCCAACAACACACAGAGGCACAGACAGACACAACACACAAACAGACAGACACACACAGACGGATTCATTAAAAAAATAATGAAAATGCAAATTCATGTCTGCCTGTGCTACAGTATTTTTTTTTGTTTTTACAGAGTTAGGGTTAAAAAGGCTTCTAGTCTAAACATTTGGCATTTTTCCTCCTTTGTTTAATTTTTTTTTTTTTAATTTAGATGTTGCCAATTATTTCTATTATTTTCTCCCAATTTAGAATATCCAATTATTATTTAAGCTCGGCTCACCGCTAGCACCCCCTAGCGGTGAAGATGAACCCACGCTGTCCTCCGAAGCGTGTGCCGTCAGCCGCCCGCTTCTTTACACGCTGCAGACTCACCGTGCAGCCGCCTCAGAGCTACAGGGTCGGAGGACAACGCAGCTCTGGGCAGCTTACAGGCAAACCCGCAGGCGCCCGGCCAGACCACAGGGGGGTGCTGGTGAGCCGAGGACACCCTGGCCGAACTAAACCCTCCCTCCCCCCAGGCGGCCAATTGTGAGCCGCCCCCTGGGAGCTCCCGTCCACGGTCGGCTGTGGAATAGCCTGGACTCGAACTGGCGACCTCCATGCTATAGGGGGCATCCTGCACCCCACGTGGAGCGCTTTTACTGGATGCGCCACTTGGGAGCCCCTCCTTCTTCGTTTTCTTTTGATATTTAATAAATAAATAAAATAAATAAATACAAAAAATAAAGAAGACCTGCTTAATCATGATTTGATTCGGCGCAAACAGAGAACAGAGGACTCACCCTCCCAAGATCTCTCTTCCGTCTGAGGAGGTGGTGAGCGAGAAAACACAGAACCTGCGCTCATCTGGACTGAGGGAGAGAGGACAGGGGGAGAGGTGGGAAGAAAGGGAGACAAGGAAAAGAGGGAGAGAGGGAGGGGAAAAGAAGAGAATCAGTTTTATATTTTCCCCCTCCTCAGTATTTATTTTTTTATAATTCCTATAACTCAGCTGGTTGGGTTCTCAGACTCTGATCAGCGCTAGTCTGTGCTGGAGAGCCAGGCAGACCCACAACAGTGCTGAGCGAGTCTGTGAGAGTCTGTGAGTGAGCTGGCAGTGTATTCTCAGTGTGAGTGAGCTGGCAGTGTATTCTCAGTGTGAGTGAGCTCAGTGTATTCTCAGGGTGAGTGAGCTGGCAGTGTATTCTCAGTGTGAGTGAGCTGGCAGTGTATTCTCAGTGTGAGTGAGCTGGCAGTGTATTCAGTGTATTCTCAGTGTACTCTCGGCGGTCAGTGTATTTATTCTCAGTGAGAGGGCGGAGGGGAAGTCAGCGCACTCACTTCAGGTCCAGCGCGGTGTGGCTCTCGCTGTCTCCATCGATACTGCAGATGTGAACTGGAGGCGAAACAAACACAAGAGCCTGACAAGAGCCTGACAAGTGGCAAAGGACTGCACACGCCACAGAGAATAGGGGTGGGAGAACTGGACTGTACCTTGCTGTATTGTATTGTACCGTATTGTCTTGAACTGTATTGTACTCAATTGTACAGGTATCTATACTCACTGTAGTCAGACCAGCTAGAATAGAGAAGCTTGGCTGTATTGTATTGTATTGTATTGTATTGTATTGTTGCACAGCCCTGGTCTCTATTCTCACTGTACTGCACAGCCCTGGTCTCTATACTCACTGTACTGCACAGCCCTGGTCTCTATGTTCACTGTACTGCACAGCCCTGGTCTCTATGTTCACTGTACTGCACAGCCCTAGTCTCTATACTCACTGTACTGCACAGCCCTGGTCTCTATACTCACTATGCTGCACAGCACTGGTCTCTATACTCACTGTAGTCGGACCAGCTGGAGTAGAGCAGGTGGGCTCCGTCGGGGGTGAAGGCCACGTCCAGCACGCTCCAGCCCACGTCACGGGCCTTGATGGTCTTGAAGAGTCGAAACCGACCGTCCCGCGTGTCATAGAGACGTACGTTCTGATCTAAGAGAGAGAGGCAGAGAGGGAGAGAGAGAGAGACAGGGAGGGAGGGAGGGAGGGAGAGAGAGACAGGGAGGGAGAGAGAGGAGGGGGGAGAGACAGGAGGAGGGGGAGAGAGAGAGACAGGAGGAGGGGAGAGAGAGAGAGACAGGAGGGAGAGAGAGAGAGAGGAGGGAGGGGAGAGAGGAGAGACAGGGAGGGAGAGAGAGAGAGAGAGGGAGGAGGGAGGGAGAGACAGGGAGGGAGGGAGGGAGAGAGAGAGAGGGAGGGAGGGGGAGAGAGAGAGAGACAGGGAGGGAGGGAGAGAGAGAGACAGGGAGGGAGGGAGGGAGAGAGAGAGGGAGGGAGGGAGGGAGGGAGAGAGACAGGGAGGGAGGGAGGGAGAGAGACAGGGAGGGAGGAGAGAGACAGGGGAGGAGAGAGGAGAGAGAAACACAGGGACAGAACTACAGGCTACCCAGGGAGAGTTGAGCTGGCATTGGGAGGGCAGAGCACTGTGCTGTGCTGTACACAGGGCAATGCTGGAGACCACCACACTGTATAACACTGATATAAAACCCTGCACAGAACTACAGCAGCTACCCAGCACAGTGGGGTCTATATGAAGTTGAAATCTAGTGCGCCTGGCATTGCCCGCTGTGTGCTGGGCAGAGCCTCGCTGTGCTGTGCTGTACACAGGCAAGACCACACTGTATAACACTGATATAAAACCCTGCACAGAACTACAGCAGCTACCCAACACAGTGGGGTCTATATGAAGTTGTTATCTAGTGAGCTGGCATTGCCCGCTGTGTGCTGGGCAGAGCCTCGCACAGTTGTGCTGTACACAGGGCAATGCTGACAGGACCACACTGTATAACACTGATATAAAACCCTGCACAGAACTACAGCAGCTACCCAACACAGTGGGGTCTATATGAAGTTGTTATCTAGTGAGCTGGCATTGCCCGCTGTGTGCTGGGCAGAGCCTCGCTGTGCTGTGCTGTACACAGGGCAACGCTGGCGCGACCACACTGTATAACACTGATATAAAACCCTGCACAGAACTACAGCAGCTACCCAACACAGTGGGGTCTATATGAAGTTGTTATCTAGTGAGCTGGCATTGCCCGCTGTGTGCTGGGCAGAGTGCTGTTGCTGTGCTGTACACAGGGCAATGCTGACAGGACCACACTGTATAACTGATATAAAACCCTGCACAGAACTACAGCAGCTACCCAACACAGTGGGGTCTATATGAAGTTGTTATCTAGTGAGCTGGCATTGCCCGCTGTGTGCTGGGCAGACCACTGTGCTGTGCTGTACGCTACCACACTGTATAACACTGATATAAAACCCTGCACAGAACTACAGCAGCTACCCAGCACAGTGGGGTCTATATGAAGTTGTAATCTCACACTACTGTATATAAAAACAAGTTTTATAAGATTTCCACCTTGGCAGGCTGACATGAATATCGACCCGTCTTTTGAGTAAACGCCACAGAACGCTTTCTGCTGGAACGTCTCTTTGTGAGTCATGTGATTGGGGAGGAAACTGAGAGAGGAGAGAGGAGAGAGATAGAGAGGGAGAGGGAGAGGGAGAGGGAGAGAATGGGTCATCAAACATGTTTAACTTCAAAACACTCAAGGTTAATGCAAGGTAAAACTAACAGAAACCGAGTCAAGCAGACAAGCGTTTGGGCGTTTTCAGCCCAAACGCTGGTCTGCTTGACTCAGTTTAGTTTCAATCACACTGATGAAGGCACTAGAGCCCAAACGCTGGTCTGCTTGACTCAGTTTAGTTTCAATCACACTGATGAAGGCACTAGAGCCCAAACGCTGGTCTGCTTGACTCAGTTTAGTTTCAATCACACTGATGAAGGCACTAGAGCCCAAACGCTGGTCTGCTTGACTCAGTTTAGTTTCAATCACACTGATGAAGGCACTAGAGCCCAAACGCTGGTCTGCTTGACTCAGTTTAGTTTCAATCACACTGATGAAGGCACTAGAGCCCAAACGCTGGTCTGCTTGACTCAGTTTAGTTTCAATCACACTGATGAAGGCACTAGAGCCCAAACGCTGGTCTGCTTGACTCAGTTTAGTTTCAATCACACTGATGAAGGCACTAGAGCCCAAACGCTGGTCTGCTTGACTCAGTTTAGTTTCAGTAACGCTGATGAAGGCACTAGAACCACAAACTAGAGCTGGTCTGCTTGACTCAGTTCAGTTTCAGTAACGCTGATGAAGGCACTAGAACCACAAACTAGAGCTGGTCTGCTTGACTCAGTTCAGTTTCAGTAACGCTGATGAAGGCACTAGAACCACAAACTAGAGCTGGTCTGCTTGACTCAGTTTAGTTTCAATAACGCTGATGAAGGCACTAGAGCCCAAACGCTGGTCTGCTTGACTCAGTTTAGTTTCAGTAACGCTTATGAAGGCACTAGAACCCCAAACTAGAGCTGGTCTGCTTGACTCAGTTTTGCAGTCTGTACTCACTGTGATCTGATGTCTGAACACTCTCCGTGAGAGAAACTGCTGCTAAGGCAACGGCCTTGCTCCCTCTGAAAATCAAAGAGAAATCACAGAGAAATCAGTCAGAAATCACCGACTTGCAAATGACTTTGGAAATCAATCAATCTGAAGTCACACCTGTCTCAGGAGCCCGGCGAAACTCTTGGTGACCTTTGACCCTGCTGCTCCAGTAGCCAATCGGATCTGAGTCTTGATTTCACTGCGGTCCACTTCACAAGTGTCAGGGTTCAAATCCACTGGGAAAGAGAGAAAGGAGAGAGAGAGGAGTGAGAGTTGTTGGAGTGTGTCAGTGTGTTATACTGGTTTGAACTGGTGCTATACTGGTACCTGGAGGGTTGTATTGGTCTCCCAGTCTCCCCTCCCACGCTCCATCACTGTCGGAGTCAGAGTCCGAGTGCATTTGGACCAACTGCAAGCCTGTGGCCCCGCCCCCATGCACCAGCCTGACCTGGCCCCTCCAATCAGAGAAGAGAGAGAGACACGCCTTTTACTGATGGAGTCCATATTATTATTATTATTATTATTATTATTATTATTATTATTATTATTAGCTATTTACTTATGTGTTTATTTGGCAGACGCCTGCTTTATCCTAGGCGACTCACACAGGTGTCGCAGGGCAGCACAGAGTTACAATGCACGCTTCATATTTAAACACAGTGGAGTTTACAGCAAGGGCTAAATCACAATACTACTAGAATACAATATGAACTAGGATGCAGCAAGTTAGGATCACAGCAAGTTATATCTACAATGACAAAGTGCAAGGATAGCTCATAAGCTGAGGGTCCAGTAACGTGGTGCTGAGGTCAGGCGAGTCCAGCGCAGAGCAGGAGGAGCGGAGCGAGAGATAATACATTTTTTCTTTCTTTCTGTAAAACAACTACACAGGATTTTAAAATCGGCCCAGCCTTCAGCTTCTCATTTACAAGCGGGATGTACCAGCGAGATCGCGACATGTTAATAAGAGACTATTAAAGCTGCCATGAAATATAAAATGATTTTTCTGCTGGACGCACTTTATTCCAAGTCGTTCTGCAGAGCGACTGTATTTACACTGATAAAGAGAAGAGTCACTTCTGCTTTTGAAATGAAAAAGTCAGACTTGCGATTTTAAAAGTGGCTGTGTCTTAGTACTCGGAGGGTTAATAAAATCTCGCTCGAACATCGTCCTGCTTCTAAATGAAAAACGAAGGCTGGGCCGACTTTAAAAAGCCTGTGTAGCTGTTTCACAGAAGAAACCCTGTCAATGAAATCAATTTGACTCTGAACGCGTGTCTCAGTGTGCAATTGAGAGACACGGGACGGCTCAACGGCTCTCAACTGAATTCTTAAAGGAGAAGTCGGGGTAAAGAACCGAAAAATCAGAAGCCCTGTCTATAATCAGGCACGCAGAGTTTATCATTTATACTTGGTTTTATTTTATTTATTTTTTTAAGTACAGCATTAGATTTTAAAGCACCTCTGTAATCCAGCGTGTTGTATTGTAACAAACAGACCTAAGCCCTCAGCCACCTGGTATAATTTTCCTCTACCATCAAAACTCTGTTAGACAGGTATTACTGTATGGAATAATAATGCTGGTTATCATCACAGAGAGAGAGAGGGTGTACAGTGTGAGAGAGAGAGAGAGAGAGAGAGAGAGAGAGAGAGAGAGATACAGAGAGCTGAAAGCGATACTCCCTCAGGCTGGCAGACAGAATCGAGGGCTTTCTGCTCCAGAGTCAAGAGGAGAAACTGTAGGAGAGGAGTGGAGAGGAGAGGGGGGGAGAGGAGAGCTTGTTACCTAGACACACTGGGGGCTGATTCACCGTGTAACAATTTTTTTTTTTTTGGTTTTTGGTTAGTAAGTGTTATTTCCTAATTGCTTATGCCTCCAAAGTATAGAAAATGGCTATTATTCCCCACAAACTTTGCTTTTGTGACCAGGACAGTGATATTTTGACATTTACCTATTTTCCAGAACATTCCAGATAGATTCAGTGCTGAGTAAACTTGGAGTAACTTCTAGAACTTTCCAGTAATATAAATAGTAGTATAAATACAGGGACCTTAAACCCACCAGTTCAGTTTAGTTCCAGCTGCCTAAGTGGATACATATCTGCATTTTTCTGAGATGGCATCAAGGTCATAGGAGACTTCAAAATGGTGGCATTCCTGATGGGTCTTCAAGGCAGTTTTACCAAGTTTCCTGCTATCTTTGCCTTTGGGACAGCAGGGACACCAAGGCGCACTACCACAGGTGGACTGGCCACAGCGGACCGAAAGTTATCTGTGGGGAGGAACAACGTCAAGTGGGAGCCACTGGTGGACCCCGGAAGGTGCTGATGCCACCACTGCACATCAAATTGGGCCTTATGAAACAATTTGTCAGAGCTCTAGATAAGGAGTCGGCAGCCTTCAAGTACCTTCAAGACTTCTTTCCTAAACTGTCTGAGGCAAAGGTCAAAGCCGGTGTCTTTGTCGGACCACAGATAAAGAAGATCCTGGAGTGCAATGAAATCCCCAAGAAGCTCACTAGTAAGGAGAAAGCGGCTTGGAACAGCTTTGTCGCAGTGGTTCGGGGCTTCCTGGGCAATCACAAGGCCGAAAACTATGTGGAGCTGGTTGAGACTCTGGTGAAGAACTATGGCACAATGGGCTGTAGGATGTCCCTCAAAGTCCATATCCTTGATGCTCATCTTGATAAATTCAAGAAGAACATGGGAGCGCACTCGGAGGAGCAAGGCGAAGCGCTTCCACCAGGATATACTGGACTTTGAACGCCGCTACCAAGGACAGTATAACGAGAACATGATGGGAGACTACATTTGGGGGCTGATTCGTGAAAGTGATTTACAGTATAATCGTAAATCAAAAAAACTACTCACTTCTAAATCTTTTTGTATTACTTTAGTATAAATACATGTTAATTTGGATTCATATGTTGTTTTTTTCTGACTTTGTGAACGAAAAGACACAAATTCGCCCGTTTTCTCATTGGAAATAGGTAAATTTCAAAATATCACTGTCCTGGTCACAAAAGCAAACTTTGTGGGGAATAATAGCCATTTTCTATACTTTTGAGGCATAAGCAATTAGGAAATAACACTTACTACCCAGGAACAAAAATTGTGTTACATACCATCCCTGATCTATCTATCTATCTATCTGTGAATTGAGAACTTTATTATTCAAAAGCAAAGAAAACGTCACAAAAACCTTAAAAATACAAAACATGCTTAGTAATACAATCAATACTTGAGACACCAGACTCCTAATCTAATCAAAGGACTAAAGGATCAATAAATGTTGAATTGGGGTTTGAAAAATATGCAAGTACCAGCCATGGTGATCAATAATTGAATAACTGATTAGTTGATTAATTGTTGCTTCTCCACCAAAAAGGGATTATACTGTAGCGTCAGATTGAACAGGATTGTGGGGCTCTGTCTGTCTGTCTGTCTGTCTGCAGCTTTAATGAAACTAAACTCTTTTCAGAATGTAGTAAACTAACACAGACCCCAAGAAGAAGGGATTATATTGTAGCGTCAAACTGAACAGGATTGTGGGGCTCTGTTGTCTGTCTGTCTGTCTGTCTGTTTGCAGCTTTAATGAAACTAAACTCTTTTCAGAATGTAGTAAACTAACACAGACCCTAAGAAGAAGGGATTATATTGTAGCGTCAAACTGAACAGGATTGTGGGGCTCTGTCTGTCTGTCTGTCTGTCTGTCTGCAGTTTTAATGAAACTAAACTCTTTTGTCTGCAGACCCTAAGAAGAAGGGATTTAATGCCAAACTGAACAATTTGGGGCTCTGTTTTCAGAATGTAAACTCTTTTCAGAAACTAACACAGACCCTAAGAAGAAGGGATTATATTGTAGCATCAAACTGAACAGGATTGTGGGGCTCTGTCTGTCTGTCTGCAGGTCTAATGAAAATGTTTTCTAGCATTGAGCCTGTACTGGTAGTAAACAAACACACTGGCGTCACTGGCATGTGGTGTGTCTATTCAGATAAGAGAAATCTTGCATAACAACCACACTGTTAATAATTATGAAACAAGAAAAATGGGGCTGCAATCCCACAATCCTGTTCAGCTTGACGCTACAATATAATCCCTTCTTCTTGGGGTCTGTGTTAGTTTACTACATTCTGAAAAGAGTTTAGTTTCATTAAAGCTGCAGACAGACAGACAGACAGACAGAGCCCCACAATCCTGTTCAGTTTGACGCTACAATATAATCCCTTCTTCTTGGGGTCTGTGTTAGTGTACTACATTCTGAAAAGAGGTTTCATTCTGCAGACAGACAGACAGACAGACAGACAGAGCCCCACAATCCTGTTCAGTCTGATACAATATAATCCCTTCTTCTTGGGGTCTGTGTTAGTTTACATTCTGAAAAGAGTTTAGTTTCATTAAAGCTGCAGACAGACAGACAGACAGACAGACAGACAGACAGACAGACAGAGCCCCACAATCCTGTTCAGTTTGACGCTACAATATAATCCCTTCTTCTTGGGGTCTGTGTTAGTTTACTACATTCTGAAAAGAGTTTAGTTTCATTAAAGCTGCAGACAGACAGACAGACAGACAGAGCCCCACAATCCTGTTCAGTTTGATGCTACAATATAATCCCTTCTTCTTGGGGTCTGTGTTAGTTTACTGCAGACAGACAGACAGAGCCCCACAATCCTGTTCAGTTTGATGCTACAATATAATCCCTTCTTCTTGGGGTCTGTGTTAGTTTACTACATTCTGAAAAGAGTTTAGTTTCATTAAAGCTGCAGACAGACAGACAGACAGACAGACAGAGCCCCACAATCCTGTTCTGCTTGACACTAAAATTAATATAATCAACCTTTGACTCCTGCTATGTTCATCTGTGGTTGGATTAGGTCAGTGAGCAAAACTCCACCTTTCTTTTAATTTTTGAGGGGAAAAAAAATGATTAATTCACCAAAACAAATCTACAAAAAACTAAACCAAAAACATAAAAAATATATATATATATATATATATATATACACCGTGTTTAGTTTAATAGTTACCTCCGAAGAAGATACGCCAGTACTTGCGCTAAATCCACGTCCTCTTCAGCTCTCCCGCTTGAGGGCCCTGCCGCCCGACCCGCTCCAAGACGCCGCCCGGTTGCTCCCCGACGAAGCCCCGGCGGCCCTGTTGCGGCTCGGTTCGTTCCCGCTTCGGTTATTTCGGCTCGTATTTGGGTTCCTGTTGGTGTCTGTCCCGTCTCGGCTCGGCTCAGCTCCGTCTGCGCTGCGGCGCGATCCCGACATGGCAGCTGCGCTCGAGCTGCTGCGAGAGCCCATTCACTGGAATTCAAATAAATATAGCACGCGCACTAACGGTCGCTTCGCAGTTTAACCGAGGACGACGACGACTGCGACAAATCATACAATATTTAATATAATATTGACTTCCCAGTGAAATGAAATATCGTTTTTTTTATTTATTTGAGATACTACTACGTCTTAACTAATATTTTATTTCAACTGAAAGTTAAGTTACAGTAATATATTGTGTTGTGAAAAGTTACCTGAGGTGAAAAAAAAAAAAGTTACCGTAATTTACTGAATTAAAAATTTCAGCAACAACGTTAATTGCCCTAACCTGCGGGCATTTAAAAATTAAAAAAAAAAATCCTCGGTATTGTAAGGTTTAGTTGAAATTAATTAACTAGTAAAAAGCTTAATAACAGAAACAAGCAACATTCGTAATAGCAGAGTGCTGTTTTTATGAACTTGTTTATGAACTGCGAAGTGTAAGGAAGTGCCAAACAGATTTTATTTTACTTTCAGTGGCACATTAAATCTTGGTTTAAAATTTCAGAAAACTTAAATATTCAAAAACGATACCCTACAATATTTAAATCAAGTATTGTTGTTTTTTTTTTTTAAGAAAAGAAAACGATTCAATTTTACATCCAGAGCTCCATTATCTATTTTATGTATCAAACTTGTACTTTGTGACAAACACGTCAGGATACTGAATAAAACGGCAACCTACGTAAACGCTTTTAAAATATATATTTCTAGGTATATTTTATTTCTTCACCTTAAAAAAAAAACCAAAAAAAAAAACACCCCCGTCAAAACAAGCGAGCCAGTTTTGCTTCCGTTCGACAAAAAAAAAAAATCGGTAAGATTTCGGATACTATACGGTCGTCTCTGTAAAATATATCAGATACGCTGTCCTTCCTTCGTCTTCGTTTTTAACAGAAAATGAATCATTTCGCATTTTTATTTTTCTTCAGCCCAGTTCCCGTTGACGCCATGTTGTTTACATCCTCACACAGCCCCATTTCGCAAGTCACATGAGTCGACCCCAGCGTTTCCACTGTCGAGGGCGGGCGGGGAAACCGGCTCCATCTTGGCTCTAGTGAGGCAGCTTAGCCGCCCAGAAACAATTGAGCGACTGGAGCCAAGATGGCGGATACAGGGATACAGTTTCCTAACTGCAAATTCTGACGCGCTGTGTTTCTTACTTCAATCGTATATACCACCCACATATGTAACTCGCCTTTAAAAGCTATATATAGCTGCACAGGCATCTACAATGTGGGGTCCCCAATAGCTACGAGAAGCTCATTTTAACAGAACGCTCCCCAGCGCAATTTTGGATGTCAGTGGTGTTGCTGGCATTGATTTCAAAAGGCACGGGAACAGGGAATTGATTTATTAATAATAATAATAATAATAATAATAATAATAAACTGAAAAGCAGGAATTGACCCTCGACCGTGGTAAGGAACACAGACATAATTTCAGAGGAACCAGCTCTCTCTCTCTCCCTCCCTCCCTCTCTCTCTCTCTCTCTCTCTCTCTCCACTCCCTTCAAGAGTTTTATTGGCATGACTGATTTTTACAAGTATTGCCAAAGCAGTGATGGGAAAATTCCATCTTTCCAATTAACATTTTATTTAACTGAATAAAAACAAAACAACACAGTATACTTAAAACAAATCACAACAACACTAATGAGATAGATATATATGTAAATAAATAAACACACACACACACACTCTCTCACTCCCTGTGTTAAACTCTCCTGTACAGCAGTTCATAAAAAAAAACAAAAAAACCATGAACATAATTTAGTAGATCTTTTATTTAACATCATGTAATCAAAGAAACTACAAAATGATACCGCAGAGATCGGGGGGTGCAGAGAGAGAGTGAGGGGTGCAGAGAGATTGAGGGGTGCAGAGAGATCAGGGGGTGCAGAGAGATTGAGGGGTGCAGAGAGATCGTCAGGGGGTGCAGAGAGATCGGGGAGTGCAGTCGGGGGTGCAGAGAGATCGTCGGGGGGTGCAGTCTCTGTTTCAGGGGTGCAGCTTGTGAGCTCTCAGTAGTCTCCCATAGTGCTCTGGGTGAAACTGCTTCAGGTAGGCGTCCATTTTACCAGGGACCCGATTCTTACAGGCCTCGCTGAGACCTGAGGGGACAGACAGAGAGACAGGGAGACAGAATAATCATTAGTATAATAGAGACACAGACACTCACACTGAGACACACACAAACTGAGACACACACACTGAGACACACACAAACTAAGACACAGATGCTTACACTGAGACACACGCACACACACACAGACACTCACACTGAGACACACACACACAGACGCACACACACTGAGACACACAGACGCACACACACTAAGACTCACACACCCACACACACACAGACACTCACACACACACAGACGCACACACACTGAGACACACACTGACACACACACAGAGACACTCAGACTGAGACACACACACACACTCACAGACACTCACACACAGACGCACACACACTGAAACACACACAGACGCACACACTGAGACACACAGACGCACACACACTAAGACACACACCCACACAGACACTCACACACACACAGACGCACACACACTGAGACACACACACACTGAGACTCACACACCCACACAGACACTCACTCACACACAGACGCACACACACTGAGACACACACACACACACACACACACACACACACACACTCACTCACTCACACACACGCACTCTCACCCAGTTTCTCCACCAGTTCTGCGATCCTCTCGGCCCCTGCTGGGATCTGCTCCGGGGTCTCCACCAGCACTTCCAGTTCTCCCACTGTGAACCCGAAATCCACCAAGTCCAGGTCGGCCCGCACCCCTCCCTGCAGGATGTAGGAGCGCCTCACAGTGGTGAAAGAGGCAAACTGCACCAGAGCAAACTCACCCAGCCAAGCACTGTCTGTCTGTCTCTCCCACCCTCCCTCTCTCTCCTTCTTTCTCCCCCTCTCCCCTTCCCTCTCTCTCTCCTTCCTTCTCCCTCTCCCCCCTTCCCTCTCCTTCCTTCTCTGCTTCAGTCTTGCAGGAGCGCTCTCCCTCTCCCTCCTTTAAAATCTCCCTTTCTCTCTCCCCCTCTCCCCTCTTCTCTCTAAGCACCACTTGCCTCACCCTATCCACAATCTCCGACAGCTCAGTTATCTCCCTATAGCGGGTACACAGTTTTATGTTTCGTCCTCCTCCTCCTCCTCCTCTCTCTCTCCCTTTCTCCTCCTCTTCCTCTCCCTCCCTCACTCTGACCGGGCATTTCAGCTCCCAGCATGCCCCTCTGCAGCGTAGCCAGGTGTCAGACAGGGTCAGGGTGAACTGCTCAGTATCAAAGTAGCGATCGTGAAAACTGCGTTCGCCCACAAACTCAGCTGGAGAGAAGAGAGGAGAGGAGAGGGGAGAGGAAAGGAGAGAGGAGTGAGAGGACTGTCACCTTAACCATCAACACAACAGGGGGAGTCACACAGTCAGGGGAGCGCAGGGGTCCCCCGAGGGTCTCCCCCTGGTAAAGGCACGGCTGTGTGGTGTGGAGGGGGGAGTCGCAGTCAGGGGAGCGCAGGGGTCCCCGAGGGTCTCCCCTGGTAAAGGCACGGCCGCGTGGTGTGCAGGGGGAGTTGCACAGTCAGGGGAGCGCAGGGGTCCCCGAGGGTCTCCCCTGGTAAAGGCACGGTTGCGTGGGGCACAGGGGGAGTCACACAGTCAGGGGAGCGCAGGGGTCCCCGAGGGTCTCCCCTGGTAAAGGCACGCCGCGTGGGTGTGGGGGGGAGTCACACAGTCAGGGGAGCGCAGGGGTCCCCGAGGGTCTCCCCTGGTAAAAGGCACGGTGGGGCGCAGTGGGGGAGTCGCACAGTCAGGGGAGCTTAGGGGTCCCGAGGGTCTCCCTGGTAAAGGCACGCCCCGTGGTGTGCAGGGGGAGTCACACAGTCAGGGGTCCCCGAGGGTCTCCCCTGGTAAAGGGCCCCAGGTGCAGGGGGAGTCACCCTGGTAAGGGGTCCCGAGGGTCTCCCCTGGTAAAGGCACAGCCGCGTGGGGCACAGAGGGGAGTCACACAGTCAGGGGAGCGCAGGGGTCTATTACAGTAATAGTACTACTACTACTACTACTACTAATAATAATAATAATAATAGTACTAATAATCATAATAATACTAATGCACTGGTTCCTCACCTCCTAGCTCTTTCAGTCTGGTCTCTGTGTCGGAGCGACACACAAACTTCCGTTCTACCTCCACACTCATCCCTCTGTCCAGACACTGAAGAGAGAGAGAGAGAGACACACAGGGAGAGTCAGAGGGAGAGAGAGACAGGGAGAGTGTGAGAGAGACAGACAGAGAGAGAGGGAGAGACAGAGAGAGACAGACAGGGAGAGTGTGAGACACAGAGAGAGACAGACAGGGAGAGTGTGAGAGAGACAGGGAGAGTGAGAGACAGAGGGAGACAGACAGGGGGACTGTGAGAGTCAGGGAGAGTGTGAGAGACAGGGAGAGTGTGAGAGAGACAGAGAGAGAGAGACAGAGGGAGACAGACAGGGGGACTGAGAGTCAGGGAGAGTGTGAGAGACAGACAGGGGGACTGTGAGAGACAAAGAGAGAGACAGACAGGGAGAGAGAGACAGAGAGACGGACAGGGAGAGTGTGAGAGACAGAGAGAGACAGACGGAGAGTGTGAGAGACAAAGACAGACAGGGAGAGTGTGAGAGACAGAGAGAGACAGACTGAGAGTGTGAGGGACAAAGACAGACAGGGAGAGTGTGAGAGACACAGAGAGACAGACGGAGAGTGTGAGAGACAGACAGGGAGAGTGTGAGAGACAGAGTACAGAGAGAACAGCAGCCCCACTGGCTGCCCAGTATGTGTGTGCCTGTGAACAGTGAACGCTCTGCACAGGAGGAGAGGGGGGGGGGGAGGGAGGGACGGAGAGGGAGGGGGGGAGGGGGAGGGGGAGGGACGGAGAGGGGTAGTTTGTTTTCAGAGTTCTCAGCGTTCAATTTCACATCCCTATCTCTTTATCTAATTATTAATTAATTTTCATTGCTTAACTTTTATTGATGTTGCTGATGTTTAGACTGTACTTTGGAACTGCTTTGGCAAGGCAGCTAATATTGTCATGCTAATAAAGCACCTTTGAATTTGAATTTGAGAGAGAGTCATTAAAACAGCCAGCCACAGGGTGGGGCTAGAGAGAGAGAGAGAGAGCGAGAGAGAATATATATCAGACACTGTCATGAGACCGCACCTGTAAAACCAGGGATATACTGAATTATTAAATTAACCTTGGTATTTTAATTGAATATATTTACATTTAACTGACCATATTTTATTTTCAGATTACTATACTGAATTTAGAGTCTAACATCTGTGTTAGTATCTAACTCTCTCTTCTCTCTCTCCTCCTCCCTCAACTTTGAATTTGAGAGAGAGAGAGAAAGAGACAGACGACAGAGAGAGAGAGAGAGAGAGAAAGAAAGACTTGCCAGACCCAGAAACACTCCCCATCCTCCTCGGAGAGCAGACAAGCTGTATAGAATTGGCAGCTCAGGACACAAGCGCCTGCCACAGCCTGAGGGACAGGGAGTGACACAGAGGTTCCTCACACAGGGAGTTAAAGATAGATAAATACATGTTATAGAATACATATATAAATGTATATCATTATTGTCATTATTATTGTTGTTGTGATGTGTTTGAAGTACTGTGTTGTTTTTGTTTTATTTTTTAAAGTTTTAAAGTTTTAAATGTTCATTGTAAAAGATGGAATTTACCCATCATTGCTTTGGCAATACTTGTGAAAAATGAGTCATGCCAATAAAGCACTTGAAATTATTATCATTATTATTATTATTTATTTCTTAGCAGATGCCCTTATCCAGGGCGACTTACAATTGTTACAAGATATCACATTATTTTTTACATACAATTCCCCATTTATACAGTTGGGTTTTTACTGGAGCAATCTAGGTAAAGTACCTTGCTCAAGGGTACAGCAGCAGTGTCCCCCCACCTGGGATTGAACCCACGACCCTCCGGTCAAGAGTCCAGAGCCCTGACCACTACGAAATTGAATTGAGAGAGAGAGAAAAAGGGAAAGAGGCTGTGTGGTCCAGTGGTTAAAGAAAAGGGCTTGTAACCAGCAGGTCCCCGGTTCAAATCCCACCTCAGCCACTGACTCACTGTGTGACCCTGAGCAAGTCACTTCACCTCCTTGTGCTCCAGTGGTTAAAGAAAAGGGGCTTGTAACCAGGAGGTCCCCGGTTCAAATCCCACCTCAGCCACTGACTCACTGTGTGACCCTGAGCAAGTCACTTAACCTCCTTGTGCTCCAGTGGTTAAAGAAAGGGGCTTGTAACCAGGAGGTCCCGGTTCAAATCCCACCTCAGCCACTGACTCACTGTGTGACCCTGAGCAAGTCACTTAACCTCCTTGTGCTCCAGTGGTTAAAGAAAAGGGGCTTGTAACCAGGAGGTCCCCGGTTCAAATCCCACCTCAGCCACTGACTCACTGTGTGACCCTGAGCAAGTCACTTAACCTCCTTGTTGCCTTCGGGTGAGATGTAAAAGTGACTCTGCAGCTGATAAGTTCACAAAGCCTCTGTAAGTCGCCTTGGATAAAGGCGTCTGCTAAATAAATAAAAAATAAAAATAAAAAGAGACGCCCATGCATACAATACTCACGCAAAGAGAAAGAGAGAGACGCGCACACATTTGTCGTTAGTGTACCGCACGATGCGGGGCAGGTGGCAAGCCTGCGTCTGATTCCGTGACGTAAAATAAACATGGACAGCGGTAAACACACTCACCTCACCGGACACGGCCGTGATTGAACGCGCGTCTTTTTTTTTTTTTTTTACGGCGCTGACTAGGGGAAAATAAAACGAATCACGCACGATTAAACCAAAATACTTTAATTTTTTTAAAAAAAATCATTTCATATTCCTTTAAAAAAAAAAAATTGTGTTGCCTGGCAACGGAGATCTATTGGCGTCGTAAAACTAGACACCATCGCAAATAAAGCGAATTTTATTTTTATTTTTATTTTATTTTTTCCCAAAAATATTATTTAAAACGCTCTAATAAATAAAAACGACCTACCCTTCTGAGAATCGAAGCGGCAAGTGAAGCCGGCGAATTGCATTCTGGGTTTGTAGTATTTTTCTACTTACGTACAACGTTTATTATTTAGACGAGACATAGTTATTTTTGTAATAAAATCATCTCTTTTTTTAATTGTCAGCGTGGCGCTTAATTAAAACCTTTTTAAAGTTGTCCTATAACATTTCCCGCGATCGAAGCACTAAATGCCTACAGCTCCCAGAAGGCACTGCTTTCCTTACGCTCTTTGGCCGGGAGTTAGGAAAGAAGTCTGCGCGGTGCACTCTGGAAGTTGTAGTCTTTATTTTGAGTTCACCACACCGGAGCAGAACTAGTCGCACAACACGTTTCCCGCGTTTAGAAGTGTGTGTAGTTTTTTGCATGTGATAAAATAAAAAATAAAAAAACGTCACTACAAATCGCTCAGCGCGGTGCTTGAAAGCAGAACCGTAAAGCAACGAACTGCTTGCAGACGGGTCCACTATAAGCGATTCGGTTGACCCACTGTTAAAACGGTTGTTTTGTAATTTACTCCAGTCGTGAACATAAGAACATAAGAAAGTTTCCAAACGAGAGGAGGCCCCATTCAGCCCATCTTGCTCGTTTGGTTGTTAGTTGCTTATTGATCCCAGAATCTCATCAAGCAGCTTCTTGAAGGATCCCAGGGTGTCAGCTTCAACAACATTACTGGGGAGTTGGTTCCAGACCCTCACAATTCTCTGTGTAAAAAAAGAGCCTCCTATTTTCTGTTTTGAATGCCCCTTTTATCTAATCTCCATTTGTGACCCCTGGTCCTTGTTTCTTTTTTCAGGTCCCCTGGGTCGACATTGTCTATACCTTTGAGGATTTTGAATGTTTGAATCAGATCGCCGCGTAGTCTTCTTTGTTCAAGACTGAATAGATTCAATTCTTTTAGCCTGTCTGCATACGACATGCCTTTTAAACCCGGGATAATTCTGGTCGCTCTTCTTTGCACTCTTTCTAGCAGCAATATCCTTTTTGTAACGAGGTGACCAGAACTGAACACTATTCTAGATGAGGTCTTACTAATGCATTGAACACATATCGAAGCAGAAGTGTATAATTACTGCATAGCGAAATGCTGAAGTTTGCAAAAAGTAGACTTTTTTTTTTTTTAAAAATACCATCACAGATGTAAAGACACTGGACATAAATCCAACAGATATTGCTTAAGAATAGCTTTAAAGTGAAGCGTTTATTGGTGATAAATACAAGGACATTGAAAAGGAAACGGTTTTTCTCACAAGGAGGCTGTGTGGTTCCGTGGTTAAAGTCCAGGGCCTGTACCCAGAAGGTCCCGGGTTCAAATCCCACCCCTGCTACTAACTGGTTCACTGTGTGTGACCATGAGCTAGGACTATATAAAAAGAATAGGACAGTCAATCCCGTGATGCAGTTCGGTACCCATTACAGGCGCCATTTCTGGAGCCCACTCTGTACTGAATACATTGCGGAGATGCAGTGTTGCAGCGCCGGGTTATACCGGTATTTTTTTTAATAACAATACAAAATATCCTTAATATAAAGTGACTGACTGTTATTTATGCCAATTAATGCTTGATTATGTCAAGAAACATTTTACCAGCGCAAGCACGAATACGTTAAAAGCATTGCGAGCACGCTGTGAAAGAGCTCTACGGGCTCCAGAAATGGCGTCACTGTTTACTAACTCCGCCCACTTGTGACATCATTTTCCTATCCTTATTTATACAGTCCTAGACCCTGAGCAAGTCTCTTCACCTCCTTGTGCTCCGTCCTGCGGATGAGATGTTAAATCAATGTCCTATTGGAAGTGACTCTGCATATAATGTGCAGTTCACAGCCTGCCTCTGAAAGCGCTTTGTGCTGGTCGGCCACTATGAAAGGCGCTATATAAAAATAAATATATGATATTACTATTATTAAAGACAGACGGCCGGGAAAGCAATGCACACATATTTATGAACAGCAGAGCAGGCTGAACAAATGGCAATATTAGATCAGAAGGCTCTATTTATTAATAATAATAATAATAATAATAATGTTATTCTGGCTAGATAATAGTATTAACTGCATTAAATCCTGTGAACTGGCCAAAATACAGATATAGAAACGTGTCGTGCCAGCGTCATCGCCGGGGCTTCTGGGTAGTGTAGTTTTCAAAGCAATGCATTATTTAGAGTCCAATGAAAGCTGCTGAATAATGTTCCCTTGTTAACATATTGAATTGCACACCCTCTATATAGAATGAACTCCCTCAGCTTCAGAGTCCAATGAAAGCTGCTGAATAATGTTCCCTTGTTAACATATTGAATTGCACACCCTCTATATAGAATGAACTCACTCAGCTTCATAGAGTCCAATGAAAGCTGCTGAATACTGTTCCCTTGTTAACATATTGAATTGCACACCCTCTATATAGAATGAACTAACTCAGCTTCATAGAGTCCAATGAAAGCTGCTGAATAATGTTCCCTTGTTAACATATTGAATTGCACACCCTCTATATAGAATGAACTCACTCAGCTTCATAGAGTCCAATGAAAGCTGCTGAATAATGTTCCTTGTTAACATATTGAATTGCACACCCTCTATATAGAATGAACTCCCTCAGCTTCAGAGTCCAATGAAAGCTGCTGAATAATGTTCCCTTGTTAACATATTGAATTGCACACCCTCTATATAGAATGAACTCACTCAGCTTCATAGAGTCCAATGAAAGCTGCTGAATAATGTTCCCTTGTTAACATATTGAATTGCACACCCTCTATATAGAATGAACTCCCTCAGCTTCATAGAGTCCAATGAAAGCTGCTGAATAATGTTCCCTTGTTAACATATTGAATTGCACACCTCTATATAGAATGAACTCCCTCAGCTTCATAGAGTCCAATGAAAGCTGCTGAATAATGTTCCCTTGTTAACATATTGAATTGCACACCCTCTATATAGAATGAACTCACCAGCTTCATAGAGTCCAATGAAAGCTGCTGAATAATGTTCCCTTGTTAACATATTGAATTGCACACCCTCTATATAGAATGAACTCCCTCAGCTTCATAGAGTCCAATGAAAGCTGCTGAATAATGTTCCCTTGTTAACATATTGAATTGCACACCCTATATAGAATGAACTCCCTCAGCTTCATAGAGTCCAATGAAAGCTGCTGAATAATGTTCCCTTGTTAACATATTGAATTGCACACCCTCTATATAGAATGAACTCCCTCAGCTTCATAGAGTCCAATGAAAGCTGCTGAATAATGTTCCCTTGTTAACATATTGAATTGCACCCCTCTATATAGAATGAACTCACTCAGCTTCATAGAGTCCAATGAAAGCTGCTGAATAATGTTCCCTTGTTAACATATTGAATTCCACCCCTCTATATAGAATGAACTCCTCAGCTTCATAGAGAGTCCAATGAAAGCTGCTGAATAATGTTCCCTTGTTAACATATTGAATCCACCCCTCTATATAGAATGAACTCACTCAGCTTCATAGAGTCCAATGAAAGCTGCTGAATAATGTTCCCTTGTTAACATATTGAATTGCACACCCTCTATATAGAATGAACTCACTCAGCTTCATAGAGTCCAATGAAAGCTGCTGAATAATGTTCCCTTGTTAACATATTGAATTGCACAGCGCTTTGTAGTTTTTCCAGATACTATTATGGCTTCCGGTATATTATTATTTTTTTTTTTTTTGCGATATTGTTTTGTAGTTTCTCTTTGAGTACATGCTGTTAAATAAAACATTTAAATTATGTTCATATAGTTTTTTTTTTTAAATACAGATCACCTTTTTTGTTTTGTTTTTTGAACTTTGTATTGTATTGTGATCCGACACGCTTCCAAGAAACCTGACGAAGATATATCCAACCGGAAAAGCCTGTGGCGCATTCCAGGTCATAAACGGACTGCGGTCTCACAGATCCCCCGCCTCATTTTCCCCTTTCAAGCGTGCTGCAATCATAGGACTCAGCCACCTTGAAGGTTGTTACATTTCTATTTGAAGGAACCAGGGGAGGCACAGGGACGCCAGCAAGCAACAGGCTATCGTGCACAACACACGAGAATTTAGGTTTACTAACACAGCATACGAAAATAAAAAGGATATTGCTGCTCTAGAAAGAGTGCAAAGAAGAGCGACCAGAATTATCCCGGGTTTAAAAGGCATGTTGTATGCAGACAGGCTAAAAGAATTGAATCTGTTCAGTCTTGAACAAAGAAGACTACGCAGCGATCTGATTCAAGCATTCAAAATCCTAAAAGGTATTGACAATGTCGACCCAGGGGACCTGAAAAAAGAAACAAGGACCAGGGGTCACAAATTAGATAAAGGGGCATTCAGAACAGAAAATAGGAGGCACTTTTTTTACACAGAGAATCGTGAGGGTCTGGAACCAACTCCCCAGTAATGTTGTTGAAGCTGACACCCTGGGATCCTTCAAGAAGCTGCTTGATGAGATTCTGGGATCAATAAGCTACTGACAACCAAACCAGCAAGATGGGCCGAATGACCTCCTCTCGTTTGGAAACTTTCTTATGTTCTTCTTATGTTCTTAATATCGCTTCATGTTTGTGTAAACGCAATAATTCACAAGAAAAAAAAAAAAATTTGGAGGAAGGCAACAAGTACTTATCTGAACCAGGCTCTCCGGCCAGGTCAAGCTTTAAAGGAAAAATGACGAGGGAGACCTCGGTCCCATTATGACCTTTGGGGTCGGTGCCACGACCGTGTTGCAGGATCGTCCGAACAGCTTGGATAAATCTTATTCTGAACAAACGAGGTCCTTTTGGAAGAGACTCTGCAGCAGCCACTAACTCCCTGTGTGTGTGTGTGTGTGTGTGTGTGTGTGTGACCCTGAGAACATAAGAACATAAGAAAGTTTCCAAACGAGAGGAGGCCCCATTCAGCCTATCTTGCTCGTTTGTTTGTTAGTAGCTTATTGATCCCAGAATCTCATCAAGCAGCTTCTTGAAGGATCCCAGGGTGTCAGCTTCAACAACATTACTGGGGAGTTGGTTCCAGACCCTCACAATTCTCTGTGTAAAAAAGTGCCTCCTATTTTCTGTTCTGAATGCCCCTTTATCTAATCTCCATTTGTGACCCCTGGTTCTTGTTTCTTTTTTCAGGTCCCCTGGGTCGACATTGTCTATACCTTTTAGGATTTTGAATGCTTGAATCAGATCGCCGCGTAGTCTTCTTTGTTCAAGACTGAACAGATTCAATTCTTTTAGCCTGTCTGCATACGACATGCCT
Source organism: Huso huso (assembly GCA_036884735.1). Lineage (NCBI taxonomy): Eukaryota > Metazoa > Chordata > Actinopteri > Acipenseriformes > Acipenseridae > Huso > Huso huso. Next base: position 7,480,222 of record CM072708.1, on the reverse strand, counting down.
TTTAAACCCGGATAATTCTGGTTGCTCTTCTTGCACTCTTTCTAGAGCAGCAATATCCTTTTGTAACGAGGTGACCAGAACTGAACCCAGGAATCAGGTTGCTGCAGAGTCACTTCAATAGAGTCGTTTGTTTGACGCTCATCCCGGGGACGGAACACAAGGAGGGAAGTGACTTGCTCAGGGTCTCACACACACACGTCACTTCACCTCCTCGTGCTCCGTCCTTCGGATGAGACGTCAAACAAACGAGCTCCTATTGGAAGTGACTCTGCAGCAGTTGATGATGATGCAGAGTTCACCCCCTAGTTTCTGGAAGTGGATAACATCGTCATGCATTCAGAATTGTATTGATATTTGGAGCAAAGAAATGACAAGTCCTTGTTAAAGTTCAGTCTGATTTATTGACTTATTTTAAAACATACAGAGGAGTACAAACAAAAATACAGTTTATAATAATAGATAATAATAGATGGAACACACTCGTCACACAAGCTACGAGATCAGGTTTATAAAGCTTTCTTTCTTTGTAGTTTCTCAAAGTATCGTGTCGTTGGTTTATTTTTGGCGTTTTATTTTTGTCTGCAGTTTTTTTTATTTCTTCGAGAAAACTTTGGAATTGACTCTTAAGAACTTCAGAATTTCCATTTTTCAAGGCAGAAAACGGTTGCCGGTCCTTTTTGATGCTTTGATTCAGCTCAAATATTGGCACCTTACACTTAGAACACAGAATACAAGCATTTAGTACTAATCATTAGGAGCTGTTGTTCTTTCAAAACTGCACATTTCACACAGACCGAAAAAAAAAATAAAAAATAAAAAAAAGACAATTTCTGGTAGTTGTAACATCTTTATAAAATAAAAATAAAAAATAAAAACCACTGTAATACATTTCAAATATTTGTCATGCGTGATTTTGTTTCAAAGAGTGGCACCTTTTACATGATCAGCAATAATGTCACGGAAACAAATAAAAAATATTGATGGACTGAAAACACGGTTTGGTTTTATTCGACGGCCACCCCCGCTCCCACTCCTCCATGACTGAATAAAATTGCTAGAAATTGTGTAATTTGCTTAAGAAGTTGCTGAGAGTCACGAACCTTGAATCATGGCATGGATAACGTCATTTTTGGGGGGTTAGTTTTGATCATGTGATGTCCCTTTAACATTACTGTGAGCCCGACTCAGTTTCTTCACCAATTCTGTTTCACTGATAAAATTTTTTTTTTTTTTAAAAACACTGTAAGGATGTCTCGTCAAATCAGTGGCCAAAAGTTTAGCATTACCTAAAATTTTAGGACTGAGACAATTTATATTTTAAAAAAAAAAAATAATAAATAGTAATTTATATTTTTTTTATTTAACATTATTATGTAATCCAAACAAACTACAAAATGATATTGCAAAAAAAAAAGTCTGCCAGAAGCCATCATAGCAGTCCAGTACTATTTCAGATTTCAGAAATGTCACATTTTTCCAGTCAGTTTTAGCAGCTTTCATTGGACTCTATGAAGCTGAGGGAGTTCATTCTATATAGAGGGTGTGGAATTCAATATGTTAACAAGGGAACATTATTCAGCAGCTTTCATTGGACTCTATGAAGCTGAGGGAGTTCATTCTATATAGAGGGTGTGCAATTCAATATGTTAACAAGGGAACATTATTCAGCAGCTTTCATTGACTATGAAGCTGAAGTTCATTCTATGAGTTCAGATGTTAACAAGGGAACATTATTCAGCAGCTTTCATTGGACCTGTAAATTCTGAACAGTGAAATTTTCACACCAGCTATGAAGCTCAAAAACACAAAGAAAATTGATCTGCTAAATTTTATCATTGTGGAGGATGCAAAACTTTGGCCAGGCATATCTAAATGAAACACAAGAAATGCCTCATTTTAGGCTGCGGTTCGTGATTTTACATCTGGGAGGTTCAGAGAAGCATCTGAAGGTATTTTATTTTGCCAAATGAATTATCAGGCTGCGGTTTGTGATTTTGAGACTGGAGAGAATTAACACAATTAAGAGTAAGATATCGTCACAATATAGTCAAAGAGAAAATGAGATATCAGGTACAAAATGCTTAACATTTTTTTTTTAAAATGACAAAACAAGTAGCCCAGTCCTCAAATTAGGAAAACGGTAATTAATGGGTTAAAACAAACTCCAGATCCGTGTGCGCTAAACATCTATGTGGTTCTTTCAAAACTGTACATCTGAGACCAGTGCAGGAGAGCTACGATTTTTAAGAGAATTGTTACAAGCACTTTCAAATTATCAGTGGAGTTTGACAAAGCACAACAAGCTAGCTAGCTATTTTTTTTTTTTTTTATATATATATAAAAAGTCCGCATAATTAAAAAGGATAAATAAAATGTGTTCCTTAGATTTTTACATTTTTAAATGGGTTTAAAATGGAAGTCAATTGGATTTAACAAGCCGCTTGGTGAAACCCCAGGACGATGTATTTTATTGTAAGGAAGTCACGCAGCGGTGTGCAAACCTATCGGAAGACCTCAAGCAGGGTTAGCGATAGCCTTTGCAAACCTCTGGGTGTGAGAATTTCAATTTCCATTCAGATATGTAGTGAAAACGCGAGACCGCTTTGTGCCTTAAATCAGGCATCTTAACCCCTTGCGGTCCTATGTCGGACCTGGTCCGGCATTGCAATTATTCCTATCCGGTCCAATGTCGGACCCTGTCCGACATCATCAAAAAAACGCAAAAAACTGGTTTCTAGTCGTTTTTTCTCCGGAAAAAGCCGAGAAAACCATTCAATGGCTGAGTGGAGCCGAGACAAGCCGAAAAAAAAAGGGCGTATCTCATGAATAGTCATACTTGCCCCTGGCATCAGATAACGGCGGTCATAAGGAAACAAGCTGGCTGTGACTGCATCAGCGCTCGGAGAATATCACGGACATTTGCAGAGCTTTTTTGAGATGTTATAGTAATAAAATAATGACTTGGATCGCATTATTGAGGAGTTTGGTGATAAAACGAGTGATCAGGAGATGATTGATCGGTATGTACGACTATTATTATTATTATTATTATTATTATTTATTTCTTACATAGGTGAAAGCTATAGCAAACGAAAGGGTGGGGCGGGGCTGGAGATGCCTAGTGAGTGCTTTGTTGATATGCAGGGCCATTTAAACCCGTTTGACTGTGAAAACAGCGCGTCTAAAATTAACTGCGCGTGTGAAAATAAATTGGACCCGACGCGCCTGACACGTGCTGAATAAATGGACTGCAGAGGATTAAACAACTTCTATAAAGTCTCCTGTGTTTTATCGCGTGTGGTTTCTGTGTTTCTATTTGAAATGACTTGCACACCCGGCAGTCGTTAATGGCGCCATTTTCATGATTTTCAGTTGCAGTGAAATTCAGCTGGTGCGTTCATCTCAATGTCTTTATAACCGCTGGGGTGAAAAGGTCGCCCCAAAAAATACTAACTAAAAACTACAACCACGCCCCCAAAACAAACAAACAAAAGGTGGCCCCTAAGATTTAAACATCACTCTGTATTATCCTTTGCTCAGCGTGTCTGTCTGTCTGTCTGTCGGATTTGGGATCTCCGCAAACTAACGAAATAAAACAAAAAATCCCTCACAAACTTTGAGATGAAGATTTACAGCCAATTAAAGGGCAGCGAAAAAGGGTCACAAAATATAATTAGGAGCTACAGATTCAAATTTTAAACCAAGGTCACCATTACATTCAATAACTAATGCATTCTAATACAGTATTATTATTGTTAATTAGTCATTCAGCAGACGCTTTTATCCAAAGCGGCTTAGAGACTAGGGGGGTGAACTCTGCATCATCAACAACTGCTGCAGAGTCACTTCCAATAGGACCTCGTTTGTTTGACGTCTCATCGGAAGGATGGAGCACAAGGAGGTGAAGTGACTTGCTCAGGGTCACGCACACACACAGGGAGTCAGCGGCTGAGCCAGGATTTGAACCTCCTGGTATCAAGACCCCCTTTTCTCTAATCGCTGGACCAGCGAGACTCCTACAGTTGTAGTCAGTTCAGATTTGAGTCATCACACCCACCCCCAAAAGTACCAAATTCAAATTTCTTCAACAAAAAATCAGAACGCAATCTACATTTATTTAAATCAAAAGTTTTCAATCTTTTCAGAAATCTAAAATGAAAGGCATAGATCTATCTCTCCCCCCCAGCGCTCTCTCCCCTCCGCCCCTGCAACACACTGCCCCCTAATGGATGAAAGAAACATTTGCGTGTGTGTCTTACTGCTATATTTTTTCCATCCACTAGGGGTCAGGAGTGCTGCAGGGGGGGCACTCTGGCTGTAGTTTAGACATGATTCTGAGAGCTCTACTGAGGACACAGGGTTTTGCCTTAAAAATCAGTATTATTTTTCTTTAAAATGTCCCCAGGAAATGCCCAGACTGAATCAGAAAGCGATACAAAGTGAATCTATAATATATATATATATATATATATATATATATACACATATATAAAAATTAGACTAGTTGCTAGTTTAGGGTAAAATTTCCCCAGTATTTTAAAACAGACCACAGTGTAAATTATTGAGAGAGAGAGAGAGAGAGAGAGAGACAGAGACAAAGACAGAGAAAGAGAGAGAGAGAGAAAGAGAAAGAGAAAGAGAAAAGACAGAGACAGAGAAACCTCAAAAGTGCAATTAAATATTTTTTGGGCAAAGACGTAGCCTATGCAACCCCAGGCCAATAAAACTCTTAAATCAGACACACAGACAAACAATCACTGTGACTGACAGACAGACAGACAGACAGACAGACAGACAGAGCCTCCACACACCCCAGATTCTACTCTACTATCTGCTGCTAAAAGTCAAAAGGTCCTCAGAAAGTTTCATCACAAATCAGACAAGCGGGCTGTCTAGCTGCTGCAGTGTGATACAGGTCCAGTTTACAGGGCTGTCCAGAGGAGCTAATAAAAAAAAAAAAAATCTGGAGTTTAGGGGGGGGGTAAAGGTAATATCTCCGATTGAAATGTTTTTCGAAATTACACACTCGTCCAATCACAGCGCAGTCTGCAAAGTCCGGTTCTGAAAAGGTTCTGAGTCCGAGCGTTGATTTGGTTCTGAGCAGGTCCAGGTATATATATTTTTTTTCCCCGACACCCCCAAGACCGGTTTTAGTTCTTTGGGGGGAGCATAGTTCTGGTTCTGGTTGTAATCCAGCCCGGTTCGATTCTGAAAGACGAGGGTTTTAAAAAAAAAAATTCGGGGGGGGTGCTGATCAAAATCCTGTGATTCAGCCACATGATCACCGGCCCCTCCCTTTAAAAGGAGCGTCTTTAAAATCCGTTCTCTCGCCTCACTATCTCTTTCCTCTCGATCTTTTGGTTTTTTGCTTGTATGGGGTAGAAATCAGACCGCGTGACCTACAGCTAACAGGAAGCGTCTGGGATTTGAATAAAAGACGCCCCCCGAATTCACACCAACGTCAAAAACCAATTCGCGGGTAACAACAACAATTATTATTATTATTATTACTATTTTTTTTTTGTTTAGTTTTTCTTCAAAACTAGCCTTAACGATGCCTTTTCATCATAAAGACAGCGTGACCCGGAAGCTGTCCCGGGCTCGCCGGCTTGGAGCTGCGCCCGGTGGGTGAGGCGGGAGGGAAGGGGGTGAGTTCTTGAGGCTGTCCTGCTTCTGCCTGTTTCAATCTCTGCAGGTGAGCCCTGGAGAACAAATGAGCCCTGCTGCTGGACGACTGCTCCCCAAAACGATAGTCGCAAAGCTGGCACTTGGACCACAACGCCTCCCCTCTCCTCCGCTCCTCCAGGCTCCGGAAGTCCATCCTGGGAGGTCCATCCTGGCCCTGGCCCTGGTGGGTGGCGACCGGGCTGGACGTGAGCCTTTTCTCCCTGGCCCTGGAGTTCTGGAACCAGATCTGGACCACCTTGAGCGGCAGGCCCAGCTCTCGGCCCAGGACGTCACACTCGTGAGCGGTCGGGGTTCGACAGCGTTTGAAACACGCTTGCATGACCCGGACCTGCTGCTTGCTGAGGTGGGTTCTGGCCCTACGTTTCTGCTTCTGAGCCTGGAGCGGGTCCGACTCGGGCCGGGCCCCAGAGTCGCGGTGCTCCGTCTCTTCCGGGTACCCCTCCTCTTCCTCCTCCTCCTCCTCCTCCTCCTCCCTCCTCCTTTTCTTCCTGGCTGGACCTTCTCTCTGGGCCTGCGAGCGAGTGAGATACGAAGATGATGGAGAGGAGGACGAAGGGCCAGGTTGCTGGGGTCTGAGGGGCTCCGGTTTCAGATCCTCCGAGAGGCGCTCGCTGGCCGAGTCCTTCCTCTCTCTCGCAGAATCCTTCGGCAGGCTGTGAGACGCGGAGAGATCCGTTTGAAACCCTGGCTGCTTTGCGATCTTCCCAGCTTCCGGGAGCGAATTATTATTAGCGACAATAACAACGTTAATACTTCTGTTGCTACCCTCGTTTTTGTTACTGTTGTTGTTATTACGAGACAGACTGTTATTATTGATGTAGTGCCTGGGTTTCATTACAGCTAGAGAACGGCTCTTCCCCTCTTCTCCCTCTTCCTCTCCTCCCTCCTCCCCCTCTTCCTGCTTGATCTTCTTGAGCGACCCCGCGCTCTCAAAACAGCAGGCCGCTCCTCCATCCTCGCTCTCAATTTTAACGGGTGCCACCTTGCGATCCAGGACCCCCGGGGTGTCCAGCCCGGTTCGTTCGGGGCTGGGCAGCTCGTCCAAGGGGGCGGGCGGCCAGGTGAAACGGATCAAAGGCTTCCCCACGGCGGCCAGAGTCCCGTCGCTGAAGAAACGGACCTCCCCTTTCCTCTCCCGGGCCCGCATGTTCTGAAACCAGATCTGCACCACCCTCTTCTCCAGGCAGACCCACTGGGAGATGCGTTCGAAATCCCTCTTGACGGGGTTAGGGTCTCTGAAGTAGCAGCCGTAGAGGAAGTCCAGCTGCTCGGGGTGGATGGTGGTGCGAGAGCGCCGGCTGTCTTTGAGAAAGGGGGTGCGCGGGAGCCGGGGTTCTTCGGAGCGGGTTGTGGGGCCCCTGCTGCTGCTTTCCGGATTGGGGAGGATCCTAGAGAAGCGAGGGTCCGGCTTCGAGGTCTCCAAAGTCTCCTCTCGTTTCCCCGTTTTCATGGCGATGGGAGGGTACCTGCCCAGCAAGGATTGTTGGAGGTTCTCCACTTTGATGCTTCCTCTTCCTCCTCCTCCTCCTCCTCCTCCTCCTCCTCCTCCTCCTCCTCTCTCCTCCTTCTCCGAGGCTCTCTCGTTCTCCCTCTTCCTAGGTATGGTCATGTCCACTGGAGCCTCGTTGTCCTCCACCTTCGCTCTCTTGGCGGTGGTGGCGAGGAGGAGCAGGGGAGAGGAGGAGGGAGAGGGGTGCGAGGGAAGCTGGGGGGGGTGGGGGTGGTGGAGGAGGGAGAGTGGGGGGATTCTAGTGACCGCTGGGGGGCTGTGCAGGGAACCGGAAGCCAGCGAGCCAACCAGAGTGGGGCTGGAATGCGAGATGCTGGCGGCCAGCGAGGACGTGCCGAGCCCGGGGGGCCCCTGGATCACGTAGGGGTTGAGGTAGCGAGCCAGGAAGGGGTTCAGTTGCGGGGGGAGGCCCAGGGAGGGGTGCAGGGAGAAGTTGAGGGCCGGGAGCAGGGTGGGGCTCCCGCTGGGCAGCCTATTGGCTTTGAACAGGGAATCCAAAATGCTGCGGCTGTCCGATTTCTCCTTTTTCACTTCCCCTCCTCCTCCTCCTCCTCCTCCTCCTCCTCTACCCCCTGCTCTCCTTCCGTTTCCTTTTCCACTCCCTCCATCTCCTCCCTCCCTCTCTTCACCCCTCTCCCTCCTTCGATCTCCCCTTCCCCTCCTTCGCCCCCTTCTTTCAAGGACTCGGCACTGGTGCTAGAGGTGGGATCTGCCTCAACTCCCCTAGAAACCCCTTTAATGTCAACAGAAGGGCCAATCTGAACACTATCGCTGCTGCAATCCCTCTTATTAACATTAGTAGCTGTGTCTGTTTCTGGATTAGATTGCAAAGGCTTTGAGGAGCCCTCCCCCCCCCCCCCCCTCCCTGCTTCCCTGCCTCTCTTAAGCCGCCCCCACCCCTCTCGTCACCGCATCTTTCCGACACGGCGATCCCACCGTGGTTTTCCCCGCCGCTGGCGATCTGGTTCCTGCCTCTCCTCCCCCTGGCTCGATCCAGCCAGACTCGGACCCTCTCCGGGGGCAGCCCCACCAGCTTCGCCAGGGCCTCGCAGTCCTCCAGCCTCCCAGGGTCCCGGGACCCCAGGTCCCTCTCCGACTCCACGAAAGCGCGGAGGACTTCGGACTGAAAGTCGTTCAGCTCCTCCTCTCCGGCTCCCGTCTCCTCCGTTCGTCCTTGGCCGTCCTTCCCGGCTGATCCGGTCTGGTTTGGGGGTTCGGCAGCGGGATCGGTCTCTTGGCTTCCCCTGGGAGAGAAGGGGCCCCCCTGGTCGGTTTGGGGGTCCTGTTTGAGTGTCGCTGCCTTTTCTAGCTCCTGTTGTTGTCGGACAGGCTTTTGCTGCTGCTGCTGCTGCTGTGGCTTCCCCTCATCCTCTCCTCCTTTTCCCTCCCCTTCTCCAGTCCCTGCGTTTTCGTCGCCCTGCGCCCCTCTTTCTCCGTCTTCAGCACCCACTCCCTCTCCGTTCGGGATCTTCTCCTCCTCCTCCTCCTCCTCCTCTCCTCCTCGCTCAGTCAACCCCTTTTGTGAGTCTTCCTCCTGTTCGTAATCCAACTCTTCCTCTCCCTCCTCTTGAGTGGGATCGTTGGGCGTGCGTTTGCCTCTTCCTCCTCCTCCTCCTCGTTCTTCTTCTCGCGAGTCGTTCGGTAAGCCCGCCAGCGGCCGCGGCCCGCTCAGAAACTTGAGCACGTTCTGGAGGAGAAGGGGAGACGGAGTCCTGGCGGGCTGGAAGCTCAGCCCCAGCAGAGGCAGAGGATTCTGGGGCAACACTCTGCCCCCGGCTGCCCCTCCCAAATCCGTCCCACCTGCAGGCTGACCCAAACCGTTCAGCATCAGGGGCAACAGAACCTGCTGCGGGGCAAATAGAGAGGCCGAGGGGGGCAACAGGCAGGACAGGGGGAGGGCGGCCGCTGTTTGGGGAGGGGAGAGGGAGAGGAAGGCAGTTACTGGTTCCGACGGGCCACTGGGCTGCAACTGGGAGCTGGAACTGGTTTCTGTTGGGTCTTTCAGAGGCGGGTCGGTACTCAGGCCTTTGGGTCCATTCCTATTATTATTATTATTATTATTATTATTATTATTATTATTATTATTATTAGATGTTTTAGCAGCAGTAGTGATATTATTATTATTATTATTATTAGTGTTATTATTAGTGTTGGCCTCTCTCACTCTGCTAAAATGCAGGACTGAACGAAGGTGTATATCTAAGGTCAAGCTTTGACTGTATGCCATGTTGCAGGTGGTGCACTTGTACAGTTTTTCCAGGCTGGCTGGAGGACAGATGCCGCCGTTGCCAGCGCTACCGCTGCTCAGACTGGGAGCCCGGGGGCTGTTGGAGACGCCCCCAGCGAAACCTTTGTTCGCCCTCTGCAGGTGTGACACTGATTTGTCGTGCAACACCAGCAAGCTGCTCTTGGTGAAAGACTCCTGGCAGGCGTGGCACTTGTGCGGGCGGGAGGGGTCCAGGAACCGGGGGTTGGCCCCCCCGCGGGGCCCCGAGAGAGGGTGGAGGGGATCCGGGTGCGAGTCGCCGCCTTCTTTGTCCTCCTCTTCATCCTCATCATCACCATCACTGCTGATGTCACTCTGGAGTTTAGATTCTACGTTTCTCTCTGGTTCCGTTTGGCCGGTGTTGGTTTTCGCGTGGGCGGAACCCGCCTCGGGTTTCTGAGGGTGGGGGGCTGGTTTCGCTGGGGGGGTCAGGGCGAGGGGGGAGAGGGGCTCCCCTGGGTTGGGGGCTGGCAGTGTCGGCCTCTCCGTTTGGGTTTCTGTGGAGAGAGAGACAGTTCCGTTTTACTGGAGCTGATAAGAGGGAGAGAGGGATGGAGGGAGGTGAAGGGAGAGGTCTGGTAAAGCATAAGGAAGCATTGTAAAGCACAGAGAGGTCTGGTAAAGCATAGGGAAGCATTGTAAAGCACAGAGAGGTCTGGTAAAGCATAGGGAAGCATTGTAAAGCACAGAGAGGTGTGGTAAAGCATAGGGAAGCATTGTAAAGCACAGAGAGTCCTGGTAAAGCATAAGGAAGCATTGTAAAGCACAGAGAGGTGTGGTAAAGCATAGGGAAGCATTGTAAAGCACAGAGAGTCCTGGTAAAGCATAGGGAAGCATTGCAAAGCACAGAGAGGTGTGGTAAAGCATAGGGAAGCATTGTAAAGCACATAGAGGTACGGTAAAACATAGGGAAGCATTGTAAAGCACAGAGAGGTCTGATAAAGCATAGGAAGCATTGTAAAGCACAGAGAGGTCTGGTAAAGCATAGGGAAGCATTGTAAAGCACAGAGAGGTCTGGTAAAGCATAGGAAGCATTGCAAAGCACAGAGGTGTGGTAAAGCATAGGAAGCATTGTAAAGCACAGAGAGGTCTGGTAAAGCATAGGGAAGCATTGTAAAGCACAGAGAGGTCTGGTAAAGCATAGGGAAGCATTGTAAAGCACAGAGAGGTCTGGTAAAGCATAGGGAAGCATTGTAAAGCACAGAGAGGTCTGGTAAAGCATAGGGATGCACTGTGAAGCACAGAGAGAAGCGGAGGGTTACCTGTCTGTGCGTCTGTGACATCACTGTTGTGAGAGAGTGTGCGACACACGGTTCGAGTGGAGATCTGAGCGTCGACTTTCACAGCCTGGAACAAAACAGAGAAAGAAAAATACCAAACTCATATTATCTATTTCTTAGCCGACGCCCTTATCCAGGGCGACTTACAATTGTTACAAGATATCACATTATTTTTACATACAATTCCCCATTTATACAGTTGGGTTTTTACTGGAGCAATCTAGGTAAAGTACCTTGCTCAAGGGTACAGCAGCAGTGTCCCCCCACCTGGGATTGAACCCACGACCCTCCGGTCAAGAGTCCAGAGCCCTAACCACTACACCACACTGCTGGCCTGTATAAGTTAATATGTCTGGTTGACTCTGTCTCTCTTATATCAGTGGGTGTGGGGGTGTGGGGGTGTGGAGACGAAATAAAATAAATTTAAAAAGTCTGGGTAGGCTAACAAAAATAAATTTAAAAAAAATGCCATTTAACAGTGAATGTTTAGATGTGATCTGGTTTAACATGCAAATCATTCAAAAAGACTACAGCTACACATCTTTCTTTGTAAATACAGAGAATGAGTTTAATATGCTTCCATTTTTAATAAAATCTTCATTTAGTGTGTGAATGTGATTATTATTATTATTATTATTATTATTATTATTATTATTATTATTGGTCAACATTATTAAAACAAAGAAGCGTCCTTTTTCAGAAATACGAAACCAGCGTGTGTCGCTCCCCGTCACTTTGACCAAAATTAAGGTGAAAAAGAGATAAACGTACCATCAATTTCCAATTGTCTTTATAACCACTGACTAGCACCATAAAGAACTAAGAAAGTTTCCAAACGAGAGGAGGCCCCATTCGGTCCATCTTGCTCGTTTGGTTGTTAGTAGCTTATTGATCCCAGAATCTCATCAAGCAGCTTCTTGAAGGATCCCAGGGTGTCAGCTTCAACAACATTACTGGGGAGTTGGTTCCAGACCCTCACAATTCTCTGTGTAAAAAAGTGCCTCCTATTTTCTGTTCTGAATGCCCCTTTATCTAATTTGTGACCCCTGGTCCTTGTTTCTTTTTTCAGGTCCCCTGGGTCGACATTGTCTATACCTTTTAGGATTTTGAATGCTTGAATCAGATCGCCACAGTAGTCTTCTTTTTTGTTCAAGACTGAACAGATTCAATTCTTTTTAGCCTGTCTGCATACGACATGCCTTTTAAACCCGGGATAATTCAGGTCGCTCTTCTTTGCACTCTTTCTAGAACAGCAATATCCTTTTTGTAACGAGGTGACCAGAACTGAACACAATATTCTAGGTGAGGTCTTACTAATGCATTGTAAAGCTTTAACATTACTTCCCTTGATTTAAATTCAACGCTTCTCACAATATATCCGAGCATCTTGTTGGCCTTTTTTATAGCTTCCCCACATTGTCTAAATGAAGACATTTCTGAGTCAGAACATTATATTTTTCAACTTTAAGAACTCCATTTCCCTTTATTTCTGTGGTCATTTCTGCGTGGAGGAGACAGCGAAAGTCTCACAGGCTCTCCTTCGACTCTATCCGAATTATGACGCGTTGTGTACAGAAAATTATTATTTATTTCTTAGCAGACGCCCTTATCCAGGGCGACTTACAATTGTTACAAGATATCACATTATTTTTCACATACAATTACATTATTTATACAGTTGGGTTTTTACTGGAGCAATCTAGGTAAAGTACCTTGCTCAAGGGTACAGCAGCAGTGTCCCCCCCACCTGGGATTGAACCCACGACCCTCCGGTCAAGAGTCCAGAACCCTAACCACTACTCCACACTGCTGCCCTTGTATGAAGGATTTCGCAGCCTCGCACAAACGTGAGAAACCATCGCACGGCCGCGAGACTCTCAAAACTGTGAAAAGTTTAATACGTCCGGTTGACCCTGTCTCTTATCCGTTAACCTGTCCAGCCTGACTGTTTCTGATGACAGAGGTGTGCATGAAGTGACTCACAGCCAGCAGCAGTCTCTCCAGGCAGGACGGCACCACGCTGTGCCCGTTCCGCAGGTGGTCCGTCAGCCCCTCCCTCCCTCGCAGCTCCGCCTGGCACAGCGGGCACAGCCACGCCCCCTGCACGGCATGCTGGGAGCCCAGGTGCTCCCGGACGCGCTCCACGCTGGGGCTAGAGAAACTACACAGCTGACAGCAGAACTCCTGAAAGAGAGAGAGAAAGAGAGAGCGTGAGGGAAGAGAGAGAAAGAGAGAGGGTGGAGGGGAGAGAGAGAAAGAGAGCGTGAGGGAAGAGAGAGGGAGAGGGTGGAGGGAAGAGAGAGAGAAAGAGAGGAGAGTCAGGAAAGAAAGAGAGCATGAGGGAAGAGAAAAGAGAGGGTGGAGGGGAGAGAGAGTGTGAGGGAAGAGAAAGAAAGAGAGAGGGTGGAGGGGAGAGAGAGAGGTGAGGGAAGAGAAAGAAAGAGAGAGGGAGGGGAGAGAGAGAAAGAGAGCGTGAGGGGAGAGAGAGAGAGAGTCAGTAAAGAAAGAGCGTGAGGGAAGAGAAAGAGAGAGGGTGGAGGGGAGAGAGAGAGTGAGGGAAGAGAAAGAGAGAGGGTGGAGGAGAGAGAGAGAAGAGAGTGGAGGGGAGAGAGAGAGAGAGGGAGGGGAGAGAGGAGGGAAGAGAAAGAAAGAGAGAGGGTGGAGGGGAGAGAGAGAAAGAGAGCGTGAGGGGAGAGAGAGAGAGGGGGGAGGGGGAGAGAGAAAGAGAGCGGGAGGGGAGAGAGAGAGGGTGGAGGGGAGAGAGAGAGTGAGGGAAGAGAAAGAAAGAGAGGGGTGGAGGAGAGAGAGAGGGAAGAGAGAGAGAGAGGGTGGAGGGGGAGAGAGAGTGAGGGAAGAGAAAGAAAGAGAGAGGGTGGAGGGGAGAGAGAGTGAGGGAAGAGAAAGAAAGAGAGGGTGGAGGGGGAGAGAGAAAGAGAGGGTGAGGGGAGAGAGAGAGAGGTGGAGGGAGAGAGAGGGAAGAGAAAGAAAGAGAGGGAAGAGGAGAGAGAGGGAAGAGGGAGAGAGGTGGAGGGAGAGACAGTGAGGGAAGAGGAGGAAAGAGAGGTGGAGGGAGAGAGAAAGAAAGAGAGGGTGGAGGGGAGAGAGAGTGAGGTAAAGAAAGAGCGTGAGGGAAGAGAAAGAGAGAGGGTGGAGGGGAGAGAGAGGGAAGAGAAAGAGAGAGGGTGGGGGAGAGAGAGTGTGAGGGAAGAGAAAGAAAGAGAGAGGGTGGAGGGGAGAGAGAGAAAGAGAGCGTGAGGGGAGAGAGAGTGAGGGAAGAGAAAGAAAGAGAGAGGGTGGAGGAGAGAGAGAAAGAGAGCGTGAGGGGAGAGAGAGAGTGAGGGAAGAGAAAGAAAGAGAGAGGGTGGAGGGGAGAGAGAGTGTGAGGGAAGAGAAAGAAAGAGAGAGGGTGGAGGAGAGAGTGAGGGAAGAGAAAGAGAGAGAGGGTGGAGGGGAGAGAGAGTGTGAGGGAAGAGAAAGAAAGAGAGAGGGTGGAAGGGAGAGAGAAAGAGAGCGTGAGGGAAGAGAGAGAGAGGGTGGAGGAGAGAGTGAGGGAAGAGAAAGAGAGAGGGTGGACGAGAGAGAGAAAGAGAGCGTGAGGGGAGAGAGAGAGGGTGGAGGGGAGAGAGAAAGAGAGCGTGAGGGGGAGAGAGAGAGGGTGGAGGGGAGAGAGAGAGTGAGGGAAGAGAAAGAAAGAGAGGGTGGAGGAGAGAGAGAGGGAAGAGAAAGAGAGAGGTGGACGAGAGACAGTGAGGGAAGAGAAAGAAAGAGAGAGGGTGGAGGGGAGAGAGAAAGAGAGCGTGAGGGGAGAGAGAGAGAGGGTGGAGGGGAGAGAGAAAGAGAGCGTGAGGGGAGAGAGAGAGGGTGGAGGGGGAGAGAGAAAGAGAGCGTGAGGGGGAGAGAGAGAGAGGGTGGAGGGGAGAGAGAGAGTGAGGGAAGAGAAAGAAAGAGAGGGTGGAGGAGAGAGTGAGGGAAGAGAAAGAAAGAGAGAGGGTGGAGGGGAGAAAGAGAGCGTGAGGGAAGAGAAAGAAAGAAAGAGAGAGGGTGGAGGGAAGAGAGAGAGAAAGAGAGAGGGTGGAGGGAAGAGAGAGAGAAAGAGAGCGTGAGGGGAGAGAGAGAGAGAGAGTCAGTAAAGAAAGAGCGTGAGGGAAGAGAAAGAGAGAGGGTGGAGGGGAGAGAGAGAGTGAGGGAAGAGAAAGAAAGAGAGAGGGTGGAGGGGAGAGAGAGAGAGAGAGAGAGTGAGGGGAGAGAGAGAGAGGGTGGAGGGGAGAGAGAGGAGGGAAGAGAAAGAAAGAGAGAGGGTGGAGGGGAGAGAGAGTGAGGGAAGAGAAAGAAAGAGAGAGGGTGGAGGGGAGAGAGAGAGGGAAGAGAAAGAAAGAGAGAGGGTGGAGGAGAGAGAGAGAAAGAGAGCGTGAGGGGAGAGAGAGAGAGGGTGGAGGGGAGAGAGAGAGTGAGGGAAGAGAAAGAAAGAGAGGGTGGAGGAGAGAGGAGGGAAGAGAAGGAAAGAGAGGGTGGAGGGGAGAGAGAAAGAGAGGGTGGAGGGGAGAGAGAGAGTCAGTAAAGAAAGAGCGTGAGGGAAGAGAAAGAGAGGGTGGACGAGAGAGAGTGAGGGAAGAGAAGGAAAGAGGGTGGAGGGGAGAGAGAGCGTGAGGGAAGATAAATAAAGAGAGGGTGGAGGAGAGAGCGAGCACACACATGAGGGAAGAGAAAGAAAGAGACAGGGTGGAGGAGAGAGAGAGAGAAAGAGAGGAAAGTCAGGAAAGAAAGAGGGGAGAGAAAAAGAGAGAGGGTGGAGGGAAGAGAGAGAAAGGAGGAGAGTCAAGAAAGAAAGAGAGAGACAGACAGAGAGAGAGAGTTGAGAAAGAGAGGGGGAATGAGAGCCAGGAAAGAGAGAGAGGAGAAGGAAGAGAGGAAGGAAGAGAGGGAGGGAGAGTCAGGAAAGAAAGACAGAGAGGGATAGAAAGAGTTTAGAAAAAGAGAGGAGGGAGCGAGTCAGGAAAGAGAGAGAAAGAGAGGGAAGGAAGGAAGGAAGAGAGGGAATGTGTCAGGAAAAAGAGAGAGAGAGCGTGAGGGTGGAGGGAAGAGAAAGAGGGAGGGTGGAGGTCAGAGAGGAGAGTCAGGAAAGAAAGAGACAGAGTTTAGAGAGAGACCAAAAATACAAAAAAAGCACTACAACTCCATCGACCGCGACAGCGTGTCTGCGAAGTAACCCTAGTCACAACAACAAACAATAACATGACATCACACATCAATAACATGACATCACACATCAATAACATGACATCATACCACTCTGACCTACAACCCAGGATACTACATCCACTGTGCAAGACACAGAAACCAAGGACCAGAGGGGACACAGCGTCGAAAATTAACTGGAGACAGACTTCAAGACACGTTTTCATCACACACAGAGCGCGGCGAAGGGGGGGGGGGGAATGGGTTGCCAAGGGTTACCGAGCCCTGTTCTGAATGCTGAATCACAGGGATCCTTTAAGACCGGACCGGACAAAAGTTCTGAGATCAATCAGCTGCTCGGAACCGGACCAAATCCGCTGGGCTGAACGGACTAGATTTGTTAATTTTCGATATCAAAATTGCGCCGGGCAGCGTTCTGTTAAAATGAGACTCTCAAAGCGACAGCAAATGACTTGAAAAAAAGAAGTGGTTGGTTGGTTTGTTTGTCAATTAACGAACGATCGCAGCGATTATTATTATTACATCTCAAAAAAAATAGCAATTCCAGTTCCTTCGAGGGAGTAGATTTTAAAAAGGAACCGACTCCAACTTCTGTCCAAGTTCCTTCTCAATTTAGTCTACTGCAGTTGATAGCACAGGGCTGGGAATCAGACTCCCGCTGCACAGCAGTGTGATCCATTCCTGGTTTCGCTAGGAGTTTAATAATCAGACACACCTGAGCTTGTTACCTAGACACACTGGGGGGCTGATCAAGCTGGTAGTAAAACCTGGAATGGATCACACTGCTGTGGAATAGGAGTCTGATTCCCAGCCCTGTACTGTGCCCCTCAGGTTCCAATTTAAATTCTGTTCAGGTATTTACGTGTAAACCGTCTAATTTTTTAAACCCGTATTCACCACAGAGTTATTAAATCGGACGAGACTGACATTAACCGGAGGGTGAATTAATTAATAATAGTATTAGTGCCAACCGACTCAATTATAATTTCGTGTCGGAGAACATTTGAATGTATTGTGATACAATGCGAGGAGGGAAACGTTAAAAAGGGGGGGTAATTAAACGGGGTCGACTGTAAAATACATACATACATACATAAATAAATAAATAAAATACAAACAAACAAACGTCTCGAGGTTACTAATTTAAAAGGCCGCCTCTGAAAAGAT